>CAUYUJ010016748.1:90000-210000 GCA_963575745.1 Prorocentrum cordatum | reverse complement strand
AGAGGGCACTGCTGCGGGGCTTTCGGGGCGACCTTGGAGGTGAACGGGTCCAGCTCCGGACGCTTGCCTCCGAGGGGGTGCGAGCCGATCGCGCGAGCAGCGCCTTCGGCATGTTGACGCCGCGCCGCACGGGCAGCGCTCTTGCGCGCGATGTGATCCGCAGAGCGCTCGCCTGGTTGACGTCCGATCAGCAGGTTCCGAACGTCTCTCACAGCCCCCCGAATCATCTCAGCGTGGAAGTCCAGGAGCATGGGCAGGGACCAGGGCACGTCCATGGCTATCTCCCAGATGCTTCCCAACAGAAAAAGCCTTAAACCCAGCGTGCTCACATGCGATTTCGGGGATCGTGAGTTCTTCCAGAGGTCGGGGTTGGCTGCTAGACAGCTGGGTGGCGATCGGAGCGCGGTTGGACACCGCCTTGGTATCCAGCGCCTCGGCCATCTCCAGACACTGCCCTGCCGCGCGCAGTTGGTTCATCACCCAGCCAGAGAAAGAGACGAAGCATCTGTCAATATGTGCGACAATTTGTTGTGCAGTATGATGATGAGTAGGGTCAGGAAGTTGGACGTCCAGAAAATATCGAAACACGTGGTTCCAGGCCCCCCCCCCGCGCTGCGAGCTCCAACACGTGAGCGCCTCTTGAGCTTCCCCTGGGTGATCCAAGACATGCTTGGGTGGCTCAGCAACTACATTGAAATCGCCGCGAGCCTAGACAAAGGGCGCTTGGCGGCCTCCGAACGTATCCCCTCCCCTCAGCCGTAATATGATTGTGAATGTTGAGCTGTGCAATCCAAGATTCTCCCGAAAATATTAAACGCGTAACAAGCACCCTCCTTCGATCACCACCTCGGACGACAACGTCGGAGCCTGTGCTCCGAGATGGGCAAGAAGCACACAGCGACGAGCAACAGGTTCACCCTGGAATTCAAACTCGGTATCGTCCAGAGTGCAACGTGCCGGCCACCCTCCCAGACACTCGAGAACATTATTGCGCGGAATATTCGGCGTCCCTAGCTGGTGGGGAGTCTGACTTAACCTGACCAAACACCTGCTGCAAATGTTGCATCTGCTCCTCCAGCTTGGCGATCCTCGCGTCGTGGACCGACACCCGTGCCTCCGTTTTCGTCATTCGGGTCTCGACGCGCTTGGGCAGGTTGTCGTTCGACGTGCGCACGGACTGCGACGGCTGCTCGGATGACGCGACCATCTGGTTGGCCTGCTTTCCGATACAGTCGATGGCGGCACCATCATCGGCGCGACGAATCTTCCCAGGAGGCAGCTCATTATCGCCAGGACCAGAGCCACGAGAAGCAGAAGAGGCCTTCCCTCCTACGTACTCTTGCTGATCCTCCTCCTCCTTCTCCTCCTCCTACGTGCTTTTGCTGATCCTCCTCCTCCTCCTCCTCCTCCTCCTCCTCCTCCTCCTACGTACTCCTCTTCCTCCCTCTTGCCTGATCATCGGACGCTTCCGTGCTTCTGTAGCCGAGAGCCCCGCCTGGTTGGCAGCAGAGGGGCGTCGAGGACTCGGCACTGCAGCCTTGGGCCCTCAGCTCGCCCTGCCCTTCCCCCCCCCCCCGCGACCACATGTGCGATGTGCGCACCGCCTACCAGTGCTGCCTCACAAGGCGAGGTGGCAGCCCGCGGCCCAGCACAGCGCAGGACACGCCCGTGCAACGGCTCAGCTCGTCGGTCCGGCGTCCCTGGCGGAACTGGCAACGCAAGCCTCTCCGCCCTGCAACCCCCATCGTCCGCCACGCCGCATCCCTTCCCACCCTCCCGCAATCGCTCCTTCTCTCTCTCTCTCTCTCTCTCCTCCTGGCCTCCACTGCGATCCAGGCACTCTGGAATGCCCAAGACGAGGCGCAGCTGCGGGAGAGCATCCCGAAGCCGGAAAGCCGCAGAGATCTGTCGAAAACGCTAGAACACATCGAACCTCGAGCCTCTGAGCACGCGGCCGCCCCCTGACCCCACAGTGCATATTCGTTTCGACGAGCGACGGATGCAGCACGTCGCATGTGCACAACTGCTGGCCGCGGCGCTGGAGGCGCCGCCGGGGGGCCCCAACGCCGATCCGAGAAATCCGCGCGGACCTCCGAGTCTGCATGTTTATGTCACTTTTTGTTCCCCTATTGGAGGATCGGAGGATCGAGGATCGGAGGCTCGAGGGCCCCGAAACGGGCCCTTCCCCTCCGCTCGGCGCGGGCCAATCCGCCCCCCCCGGGGCGCCCTGGTCGAGCCGGACAAGCCGGCCGCCGCCGGGCCCACGCCCGCGGCGGTGAGCACGAGGAGGGAGACCGTCTGGGCGGCGGCGGCGGCGAGCAGAAGGTCGGGAGTCAAGGCCTCCTAGATTTCAGTCGGGCGTGTCCCCCTACAGGAGGATTTTCGAGGAACAATTAAACATATACAAATTATCCCAGTGCGACCCTACCTAGGAGTTGGAGCCTCCAGGAAAGCAACATTAGTAGGAGCGGTAAACGCCGTCCTCCTCCTTCTCCTCATCGTCGTAGTTGTAGCAGTAGTAATAATAGTAGTAGTAGTAGTAGTAGTAGTAGTAGTAGTAGTAGTAGTAGTAGTAGTAGTAGTAGTAGTAATAATAGTAATAGTAGTAGTAGCAGTGGTAGTAGTAGTAGTAGTAGTAGTAGTAGTAGTAGTAGTAGTAGTAGTAGTAGCCGTAGTCGTAGTCGTAGTAGTAGTAGTAGTAATAGTAGTAGTCGTAGTCGTAGTAGTAGTAGTAGTAGTAGTAGTAGTAGTAGTAGTAGTAGTAGTTGTAGTAGTAGTAGTAGTCGTAGTAGTAGTAGTAGTAGTAGTAGTAGTAGTAGTAGTCGTAGTAGTAGTAGTAGTAGTAGTAGTAGTAGTAGTAGTAGTAGTAGTAGTAGTAGTAGTAGTAGTAGTAGTAGTAGTAGTAGTAGTAGTAGTAGTAGTAGTAGTAGTAGTAGTAGTAGTAGTGTAGTCGTAGTCGTAGTAGTAGTAGTAGTAGTAGTAGTAGTAGTAGTAGTAGTAGTAGTAGTAGTAGTAGTAGTAGTAGTAGTAGTAGTAGTAGTAGTAGTAGTAGTAGTAGTAGTAGTAGTAGTAGTAGTAGTAGTAGTAGTAGTAGTAGTAGTAGTAGTAGTAGTAGTAGTAGTAGTAGTAGGTAGTAGTAGTAGTAGTAGTAGTAGTAGTAGTAGCGTAGAAATAGTAGTAGTAGCAGGAGTAGTAGTAGTGGTAGTAGTAGTAGTAGCAGTAGTTGTAATAGTAGTAGTAGTAGTAGTAGTAGTAGTAGTAGTAGTAGTAGTAGAAGTAGTAGTAGTAGTAGTAGTAGCAGTAGCAATAGCAATAGTAGTAGTAGTAATAGTAGTAGTAGTAAAAGTAGTAGTAGCAGTAGAAGTCGTACTAGTAGTAGTAGTAGTAGTAGTAGTAGTAGTAGTAGTAGTAGTAGTAGTAGTAGTAGTAGTAGTAGTAGTAGTAGTAGTAGTAGTAGTAGTAGTAGGATGCAGTGCTGCGATATGCTATGCTATGCTTTGCTATGCTATGCGATGCTGCGCAATGCTATGCTGGGCTAGGCTAGGCTAGGCTATGCTGTGATATGCTATGCTATGCTATGCTGCGCTATGCTATGCTATGCTATGCTGTGCCATGCTATGCTTTTGCTTTGCCTTCGCTTTTGCCTTCACTTTTGCCTTTGCTTTTGCTTTTGCTTGGCATCCAGGGAGCGCAACTGGGGGAACCGCGCGTTTGCTTTTACCTTTGCTGTTGCTTTTGCGGCTCCCAGGGGACCGGGGGAACCGCCCGGGGCGCTTCACACTGCCCGGCCCCTTTAAGCGAAGAGAGTAAGAACCCTTCAAGGCAGAGCCTAGGAAGGGAATCCATACAAACATAAGCTAAGCTAAGCTAAGCTAAGCTAAGCTACAGCAAAGCGAAGCTAAGATGAAGCTAAGCTAAGCTAAGCTAAGCTAAGCTAAGATGAAATACGCCAAGCTAAGGCACGGGGGCGCAACTGGGGGAACCGCGGCGCGGGGACCGGGGGAACCGCCCAGGGCGAAGCCCACTGCCCGGCCCCTTTAAGCCCAGCGAGTAAGAACCCTCTAGGCAGAGCCTAGGTAGGGACAAATATGCCAACATGTTCAACAAATACTCAACAAATAGTCCCTTGATTTTTTTGTTAAATATATGTAAATACATAAATAAACAAAAAAACGCTATTTTTGAATATTCCCCCTGTAGAGGGACGGGTCCGACTTAATCCTAGATGGGGTCGGAGCAGATGGGGCCAAGGAGTCGCGCCACGTTGCTGATGCCTCGCTGATGCGGCTCGACATGTGGCCCGATTTGCTTCACGTCGACGTCGCCGATGCATCGGCGACGTCGACGATGCATCGGTGGTGCATCGCCGAAACACCGCCGATGCATCGCCGGTGTATCGGCGATGCGGCGCGATCCTCCGACCCCATCTACTCCGACCCCATCTAAGAGGCCTCCAAGGAGGTGGAGGATGTGCGCACGATCTGTATACCATTGTATACCTACCCGCTGCGTCACGGATTTCCGGACTCCCTTCCCCCCTGGCCGCAGAGGAAGTGGACAAAAATCTTGCCTCCGGCGAGGCGAGAGGTCCATCGGTATCCACGGCGTCTCGCGCGTTTGGGCGTCCACTCCACAAAAATCCAAGACGCCGTGGATCGGAGGTCGGGGGCTGCGAACGGAAGTGGCCCCAAGCGGGAAATCGGTTTCGGTTTCGGTTCGTGTCGTGCGTGCGAGGCGAAGCTTCGCGAGTTCCTGTACTGAAGTAGGCCACATGGAGCCCAAAGGGCCGCCCCCCCCCTAGGGCGGGCGCGGCTCCCGGTTGTCCCGGTGGCTCTCCCGATGGTTGTCCCGATGGTTCTCCCGATGGGTGTCCCAATGGGTGTCTCGATGGTTGTCCCGATGGTTGTCCCGATTGTTGTCCCGATGGTTGGCCCGATGGTTGTCCCGATGGTTGTCCCGATGATTGTCCCGACGGTTGTCCCGATGGTTGTACCTATGGTTGTCCCGATTGTTGGCCCGATGGTTGGCTCGATGGTGGATACAAAGATAGATAGATACATAAATCGTTAGACAGACATATCGGCAAAAATATAAGTACATAGCAATATGGGTACACTGACACCATTACCACCACCACACCATCACCATCACCACCGTCATTCCGAAGGCATTTGCACTAAAGCCGTTCCGCCCTGGAGTGGGCTGCCAGCAATCACGCCGCAACAACATGTCGCCGTGGAGTGGGCCGCCACGCCGCCACTCACGCCGGGGCCAGACTTTGCCGGCTCTGGGCAGTACCGCGGCTCACGCCTACTCAGGCAACGCTGTGCGTGCAGCGAGAGCTCCCGCGCTGGGTTCGCAGAGTTCAGCCCCGCCTGCGCGAGGACGGGCTACCAATTTTGCGAAGCTCTCAAGAAAGTCCCGGGCGTGAGGCACGTCGGCCGGCAAACGTCGAAGACCTTGCGAGGGACTGCCGGTAACCGCGCCATGGAGCAAAACCGTCTCGTCTACTCAGACTTGGGCGACCCCGCCAGGCCCTCGGAGCTTGAAGTTATTCGGAACCAGCACTCAAAAGACAAGAGTACGCCTTGCATCTTACACAGCGACGGGGATGTTGAAGGGCGCGCTGAAAGATATGGATGCGGAAGCATGGCGGATCTTACGTGCAGCGGTGAAAGGCAAAGAGCTTTTGCCAGAGCACGTGCGCCAGTCCATGGAGGACAGCTTGGCGCGGCGCTGCGGCGCGCCAGGCTCTGCCAGCGCATCGGCCTTACAGGGCGCGGCGGCTGGCGAGGAAGCCGCGTGGGGTGCCCGGGCCGCGCCGCAGGGGCCCGCAGAAGCTGGCGCGGGCGCGCCCGGCTCTGCCACCGCATATGCCTCAACGGGCACGGCGGCGGCTGCGCTCTCCTTTTTGCACCTTGTCTGCTGATCAACCGCGCACCTACGCTGGGAGCCGGGGCAGCGTTGCCGTCGCGTCCGCCGCCTCAGCTGTTCCGCAATTCGCTGTTTAAGCTGCTTCCGCCAAACTTCGTCGCGGGGGTCCCGTCGGCGTTGGCTCCGGCGGTTCTGCCGCGGGGCCGCGGCCCCCGAGCGGCACCGCACCTGAGCGGTGGTCACTCCGGGGGAACTCACGCGGGCTCTTGGAACGCAGCCCACGGCAAAGCAAGCGCATGACCCCTACCGCGCACTCCGAATCGTGGCCTTGATGCGGCACGAGGCCCCCAGGCGTCGGCGAGCGGGCCCCAGGCGTCGCACTTGCTTGCGCACGTCGGCGTCAGTAGAGATCAGCTCGCAAAGGAATACGCGGCCGCCCAGGGAGTTGAGGCGCAAGAAACGGTGGTTTCCTGCGACGAAACCGCTTGGCGCGCCCATGCTCGCGCCCAGCGGGGCACGGGCCCGCCGTGGCTGCAGCGCTCTTTCCCCGGGCTCTGCCAGGGCATGGCGCGTTGTCGAAGTGCGCGAGGCAATGTTTCTCGACGTGGGGCGCCGATGTCGTGAGCACTGCGTTCGGCCCGCCAGCTGTCGGTGAGCTTGCTCGCATTGCGGACAGCGTGGGCCTTCTGCTCAAAGGCGTCGTCGCGCGGTCTATGTACGCGTGCGCGGCCGTTGTCCGGGGTGGCGCGCGCATGGCCGTGGCCTCCATGTCGCACATCTTCCAGGGAAGGCCGAGGCGCGGAAAGCACTTCTGCCGCGACTGCGCAGATAGGAGCGGCGGCGCGCCAATCTCTGACAGCGCGCCTTTGCGGGCTCTGCTTGTGCGCAGTCTCGCCGCAGGGGGGGTGGCCAGGACTTCCTGGCGCGGGTGGAGCCTCTGCGCGCGGTCACGCGCGCGCGCGCCGCCGGGCGCGCGGAGCTGGGGCGCCCCCGAAGGCCACGGGCCCGAGCAACGGGAAGCGGGCCCAGAGTGGCAGCAGCTCAAGAGAGGAAGCCAGTGGCGCTACGACAAAACCGACAGTGACCAGATATGGCGCCGCGCAGCGCCTTTTTCGCGGCACGCCTGCGGAGTAGGTTGTAGCGCTAGGGTTGCGCCCGTCCCTGCCGGCGCCAGTCGGTGGTGCGACGACGACGGCGACGACGACGACAACGGGGATGATGATGATGATGATGATGATGATGATGATGATGATGATGATGATGATGATGATGATGATGATGATGATGATGATGATGATGATGCCGGGGTGGTGGCGGCGGCGATGATGGCGATGACGACCGCGACGACGACGGCGACAACGACGTCGGAGACCGCGACGACGACGAGGAGGGCCGCTTTGGCGCGCCGTCGGCCGCCCGCTTCGTGGGCCAAAGCGCCTGGGCCGCGCGGCTGAGTGGCGCGACGCACTGCCAATGCTCCGAACGCACGTGGGATTGCAATGGGGGCGCGTTTTTCCTCGAGCGCGCAGCCGTTAGAGCATGCGCCGCCAAGCATGCACCAAAACCCGTCGTGCGACATGGCCACCACCATCGCGCCATCCCGCCATCACCTCCACCACCGCCACCAGTTACCAGCATCACCAACACCACCACCTATTAGATACTGGAAAATAGATATAAGCATATGGATAGGTGTATAGATAGATGGATAGGATGACCGGTGGGCATGTGTATACACGAATAGAATTGTAGGTGTGTAGGCAAATATATATATATATATATATATATATATATATATATATAGAAAAGGATGGACCGGTAGATAAAGAGGCACGTGTGCGCAGCCAGGCGGCAGCCTCAGGCTATCGCTAGTTGCAGAAGCGAGGCATTCGCGGGCAAAAAGCTGCCACGCACTTCTCTTTGCAACGGGCAAACAATAGCACCCACTTCCGCCTGCTGCCATGCAGCAAGCAGGCAAATCAATGCCACCTGTTAGCGCCAGTTGCGCAACAGCGTGGCTAGAAGCAAATGAATGCAAATTGCTCCGCCTGCCGCCACCAAAGAATGCGCGGGTAAAGAAATGCCACTTACTTGCGCCTGGCGCACAGAGACAATGCGCGCAACAGACATGCCGCCTACTGCCGCTCGCTGCCGCAGAGCAAGGGGCAGGCAAATAAATGCCACCTGTTATCGCCTGATGCGCAACAGCGTGGCTACAATAATATAAATGGCACTCTCGCCTGCCGCCGCCAATGGGCGCGCGGGCACGTGCATCCCGCTTTAGACAGGCGCGTTCCACTACTCGCAAAGTAGCTACTCGCAAATGGCCTGGATCCGCCGCGGGTGATCTACCATGGATTACATGGAAGCAGACATGTGTTTTTTCGGGCGTTTGCGAATAGGCACTTTGCGACTAGCGGAACGCGCTCGGTGACACTTACTCGCGCCTAGTGCAAGCAAAGCAGGCAAACGACTACCGGCTATTGCCCCTTTGTGGCTGCAAGCAAACAAATGCCACTTACTTTCTCCTGGACCAAAGGAAAAGGACCGGCGCCGAAACGCCGCCAACTTCCGCCTGCTGCCAGCAAGCAGTGGGTGGGCAAATAAATGTCACCTGCTTCTGCCTGCTGCCGGCGAGCAAGTGCCGGCTAAATAATGATGACAGGGGGGCCGGGCATGCGAACTTTTTGTTCTGCCGCGCTGCTGCCATTGAGTTGCAGTCGCCATTGTGTTGCCGCGCTGCTGCCATTGAGTTGCAGTCGCCGCTGTGTTGCCGCGCTGCTGCCATTGAAACGCATTCGCCGCGTTGCCCTGGGCTCGAGCGCAGGAGGTTGCGCCGGCGCGCCGCCGCGTCAGCGCCAGCGCAATGACTTCTGCTACCGTCGCTCCCCCAACGCAGCCCTGGTCTCCGGCGGCCGACGAGCGCGAAGCCCGGAGCCGTGCGCCGGGCGCGCCCCGGCGCGTCGCGCTGACCAACCGCGCCTCGACCCGCCCGAAAGACTACGGGGGGAGTTCGGCCCGCTGCGTCCAAGCGTGCACAGGAAAATCCAACGGACAGGGGGCGGAAGTTGGTCGTGCAACGTGGATTTGCCGAACCCCCTCGCGTCGGAAGATGGGCGCCCATTGTGCGGCGTGGGGGCAGGCGCGCTGCAAGACGAGGCGTCGGAGAACGCGCGCCGGCGCGCCATGGCGCCGCTTCTGTTGCTAGATGCGTCTCAAGTTGTCCTGCGCCCGAAGCACCGGGCGATCGAACTGTCTGCCTCGGTGGCAGGGTTGCCTGGCGTCGGCGAAGCGCGCCAGGCCCTGGCAGCGCGCGCGCCGGCGCGGAGCCGCGAAGCCGGCGCGGGGGCGGCGACGATGTCCAGCGAGGACGTGGACGTGCGCGCGGCAGACATCATCCGGGACATCTTGCACGCGACCGGCAATTCGTTCTACCCGGCCTGGATTGGCTGCAAGCGGCTGGGGCTGCCGCCGGGCGCAGAGCGCATGTGCTCGCGCCCGAGCAAACTGCTCCTCCCTAGTCAGCTGAAACCTTTTCTGGGCTACCATCCGGAGTTTGCGTGGCAGCCAGGCCGCAATGGGAAGGGGGCGATCGTCGCCTGGGCCACGCCAGGGCGGGGTGGCGCTGCAGCTCCGTCGCAGGCCGCTGCGGCGCCAGGCTCTGGTAGCGCTCGGCAGGGTCTGCCACTCCTGCCGAATCTGAACGGCCAGCAGGTGGAGCAGCGGGAAGTGGTGCTGTGGCGCCAGGCTCTGCCACGGGCGCGGGCGCAGGCTCCGCCGCCGCTCAGGCTCGTGCGAGAGGAGCCGCGGCCCAGAAGCATAGCGATGTGGTCAGCCAGGATTGGGGCCGCAACGAGCACTGCCCAGACAGACATGGGCGGTGGGTCTGGGAGCCCTACGAGGAGGCGTGGAAGTGGATGTACTGCGAAGGGTGCAGAGACTGGCCTGGCGATCGCTTCGCGACTGGCGGTGGTATACATTGGCCCAGGCTCGACGACCCCAGTAGCGTGGACAAGCGGTGCATCTGAGGCGGCGGGGGGGGGTAGCGGCGGGTTCCTTCGCGCGCTGGGCGGAGACGCAGGTGCTCGCAGAAAGAGATATTACAACGTGAGATGCAATCGGAGTGGTGGGTTCTGAAGCTGCCGTGCCATCGCACATCGCTACTTGCTCCTGCCGCAAAGGCAGTGCGGACGTTCGTATTTAACAGCTTGCAACAGCTACGCGGCTGGAGGGCAGTAGGTCTTCAAAATTGGCTCTTGCCGTAGCACCGCGGACATTCGTCTTGAAAGGTTGCCGCAATTGCGCGTCTGGTGGGCGGCTGGTCTGCCGCCGCAAATCAATGGGCGGGCAAATGAACGCCGCCTGCTTCCACCTGCAAACACGAAAGCGGAGCCAGGCAAATAAATTCCGCGTATATCCGTTTCCCAGGCGCTGCGTTGCCACGCTGCCACCGTTGCGTCGCCGCTGTGATGCCGCGCTGCTGCCGCTGAGTTGCATTCGCCACTGCGTTGCGCTGGCCCGCCGAAAATCGCACTCGCTGCCGCCGCTATCCGCGGCAGTCTCGGCTCAGTGCTCGCAGTTGCCAGCTGCTGCTTTTATTGCCTCCGCTGCCGGCGGCCCCCGGCAAGGGCGGCAGGCTCTGCCGCCGCCGCGGCCGCCAACGGCCATGCCCCCCAATAATGTGGAAACGCTCATAAACATGATCGCGAGCACGGGAAAGTACGCAAAATTGCGCGTTCGAGTGGTTGACCCCGAACTCAAGGACAACGGCTTTCAATCGCGTGGCGAGACATTTCAGGCGAAAAAAATGGAGCGCGCCCTGGCGTCGCAGGATCCGTCTCAGTATATGATGGGCCTCGCCCCTTTTGAGTTCAAGAGTCGCCGGGCCGCTTCCAATGCGGAAACAACGTTTGTCAGCGACGGCGCGCGGGGGGCCTCGGCGCCGGCGTTCGATGCCAAGGCAGAGCCAGATTATAACGGGTGCCCGCTGAAGGCTGTTCTCTCGCTCAAAACTCCCACGCAACAGAGAGTGGTCGCGTCCAAATTTCAAGCTGCCTGCACTCGCCCTGCTTGCGGGTTACAGGTTGCGCTCGACATCGAGGGCGTCGCGCGCACGCTCTGGCGCGCAGGCTCTGCCGCGCGCGCCGGTTAGACATGCGACTTCTGCGGGGAACTCGCTGATCATACCCATCCAAAGGGAACGGCCAAAAACCGAGCGACCCGCCGAGTCTTGGAAGCGACGGGCGTTCTTGGGCGGCGATGGCGGCAGAGTTGCCGCGTGCGCGCGGGCGAGCGCCCGCCGCGCCCTGGCTCGCACGGGGGCGGGGGGCGGCGCGCCCGTCGTCGGCTGTGCCGCGACGGTTGCAAATGACCAAGTCAGGTTGAACATGTGGCCCAGTGCTCGCGCGTGCGCCGGCTGTGCCCAGGCGGCATTTTTAACGGGCTTGGACGCGTCCGCCGCGGCCGCCGAAACACTCGCTGCCACTTTCGCACCAGGGCAGGGCCTTCCAGAAGGGGTAGCTGGCGGGGCCCTCCCGACCTGAGCCGCGGCGCCGTGCGATGCAGTCCCCAGGGGGGCGCCGATCACATTCTAGATCAGCCGCTGCAAGCTGGGGCCGCCGTCGGCGGAGGACCTCATCTTTGCCCAGGGCGGGCGCTCTTCTATCGAGAACTGGCTGCTTCGGGTCCGGCCAGGCGGCGCGGGCGTCGACGTCGCGCGCGCCGCCGCGCCGCTCTGGCCGCTCCGCGGAAGAGGAGTTGAAAGGGGCACGTCCGCGCTCAGTCTTTGACGCGCGCGCGGCACCGTCTGAACGTTCGCGGCGTCTTGCGCGACGAGAGGGGTCGCCTGGAGGCGCGTCGCGACCGCGGGGGCCGCGCCGCGCGAGGCGGTCGTCTCTGCCGGGGCCATGCGTCTCAACGCAAATCTGTGCGACATGTCCGATTGCGTCGCGGGCCCCGGCCCAGCGCCCCGGCCCCGCGACGCCCCGCTGATCAGCGCGGCGCTTGCGCAGGGCAACGGCGAAACCCTTGGCGCGCGCCAAGTGTTGCTGCTGGTCCGCGGCGCCCAAGTCACGGACTGCGACGGCGTCGACGAGTCGCTTCCGACGCCGCGCCAAGTGCTCAAGATCGCACCCAAGAGCGCCCAATGCTTTCTGAGCGGCCCGGCAGTCGCGATCACTCTTGCAGGCTACTCGGACTTCAAGGGCCCGCTGGCGCACCGCCCCGACGAGGAGGTCGCCCCGGCCTCGGTTTCGGCAGCGGGCGCGAAGCCCCCGGGGCAGGCCGCCGACGCCGGCTCTAGCCGCGTAGCCGATGCCGCCGCGGCAGCAGGCGTCGTCGCCGCTGTGGGCCGCGCGCAGTTGGTCTCGGGGCGAGGCGCGCCGGCTCGCTGCAATCGCGAAGGCCGAATGGAAATCGGTCGCAGCGGCTGCGGGCGCGGAAGCGGCCCCGTCGCCTGCATCAGTGAAGGTGGAGCCGTGCTGGTCGGAGGAGCGGGCGCCGAAGTGGAGGCGCTTGCAGTCGGGGCCTCCGTCGCCAGGCTGCGCCAGCGGGAAGCGGGCGGCGAGTGCGAGGGGTAGGGCGCGCAGGGTTTAGGAGCGGGAGTTGGATTGCCATGAGGGCGTTTCTTTCTCCCCGCGCGCAGCCGGAAGAGCATGCGCCATCGCGCTGTAGACGGCCAGGCAGTCGATGTAGGAGTGGGCCCGCAACCGAATGGCGCTGGCATCGCGCCATGGTGCGCCAGCACGTAACAAAAAACATCGTGTCACATCGCTTCGCCCATGCCACTGCAGGGGGCGCGGCGCCCCTGGCCACCGCCACCGCCGCCGCAATCGCTGCCGCCGTCAGCAGCGACCGCCGCCGCCACCGCCGGCAGCAACCGCGAGAGACCATCGCCAAGAGTGCCACTGCCAACGCCACGCCCGCCACCATCGCCACCGTCAGCACCGCCTCCGCTGCTGCGCCCACCGCCGCCCCCGCCGCCATTGCGTCGTCAGCGCCATCCGCGGTGACCACCAGCGGCCCAGCAGCATCGGCGCGCATCGCGCCTTTCGTGGGCCAGAGCATCCTGCCCACTGCCACCTCCGCTGCCGCCGCCTCGCCATCGGCAGCGCCGCTGGCGTCGTCGCTGTCTGTCGCCGGCAGTGCGCGGCGTCATTGTCAGCGTCGCTGCCGCCTCACCACCACGATCGCTATTGTGCCCGTCCACTGGCGCCGCCGCCATGCTGGCTGTTTCGGTGCATCCGATCGGGGCGCGCCGCCGCCGATGGCCAGCGCCTTTGTAGCGCCGGACCCGCCAGCGGCATGCTCTGCCACCGCCAAGTAAGTGCCCCTGCAAGGTGTGCTGCGATTGGTGATGTCTGGGCGCGATGACGTGGGGGCGTCCGAACTGGGGCGTGCAGATCGCCATCTTCCTGCTCGCATGGGGCGCGTGCTACGAGGCCTGGCGCGGCCAATGGGCAAACCCACTAGAACGCCCTCGGCGAATGCAGCCTCTGGCGCCCGGCCGCGTTTCCACGCGGGGATGCCTACTAATCGGGCAACGGGCCCGTGCGTTTCGGTAAGCACCCGTGCCCGCCCAGTCCTCGCGAAATTGCCGGCAGGCTTCGTCTGGCACCACTTGCCGAAGTCGCCGTTTTGCGGCATAGCAGTCGCGCGCTCCTCCGAGGCAGGTGCGCGTGAAGACCCGAATGTGGGCCACGCGGCGCTGATCGCAATCGGGCGCTTCACAGGTGGGCGCCTTTGGCGGTGCGGTGTCGGCGCCCATCGAGTTGCCACTCCAGTTGCGAAGGACAAATTTGTCCTGTTCAATGCCCGGGGGCCGCGTGGCACATGTGGCTGTGGCGGGGGCCGGGGGCCCCCGCGTCGCAGTGGCGGCGCACGTGCACATGCGCGCGTGCACTTGTGGCGCAAAGGTCGCTGAACAAATGCGCGAAGTCGGGTTGCTGCTGCGCGGCGGCGAAGCAGCCCGGGCTCTGCCGGGCAAGCCGCCGGGGACGGAGGCTCAGCGGTTGCGAATGGCGCACGCAGCCTGACGGCAGCACTGCGGCCGCTCCAGCGGCAAGAAATTTGTAACTCAGCCTGGCCGTCGCCCAGGGAACTCCGGGCTAGCGTTTGGAAGTGCCGCTGGTGCGGTGCGCTCGGCGTCCAGCACGCAAGCGTGCCGCGTCATTTATGCTTCCGCCAAAAAGATGAATACTTCGAACCAAGCGGACCCAGCGATGGGTGCGAAAGACAAGAGCGGAGGTGTAGGCCCAGGCTCTGCCAAGCCTGTGTCGGCCGATGCTTGGCGAAATGCCAGCTGTGAGTCGGGCCGATGCGGCGCGGCGTGGCATTGGGGGATCGGCGCGCCAAACACTGCCAGCGCATCTGCATACGCATCTGACTCGCAGAGCACGTGTGTGCTTATCGCTCGCAAGCATCGGGTGATCCAGGGATTTGATTCGCGCATGTGGCGATAGATCTGTGACATCATCATCATGATCACCAGCGCCATCACAAGCAGTATTCGGCTATACGCAAGAGTGACCCTGGGTAAGAGTGGCCTTTGGTGCGCGGCATGATGGGGGCGCGGGGGAGCCAAACCCAAGCGCGCAGGCCGCTGATATCGCAGCGCGTTCGGCGATTGGGAGACCCATTTGGGCCCGCACCAAAGGTCATTCTGGCGAAAGGTCACTCTTACGTCGAGCCGAACTATCACCATCACCATCACCACCATTACCGCCACCACCACCACCATCACCGTTACCACCACCATCACCATCATCACCGTCGCCGCCATCACCGCCATTACCACCACCTCTCAACCAGGCCCTGGCCCTGGCCCCAGTCCCGGCCTCGGCCCTGCCCCGGCCCACGTCCCGGCGCTCTCCAGATCTACACTCCGTGGCCCCCCAGATGCCCAAGATGCCAAAAGTAGCTTCAAAACAGCGAACGAAGCCTGGAAGTATCTCCAGGAGGGCTCCAAGACGCCCCGTACGGTCCTGATAGGCAACTGGCGTCGTCGTCAACATCGTCAACATCCTCGCCGTTATCTTCCTCCTTCTCCTCCTCATGATCGCCGCGCTCTACTCGCCCCTGCCTTCCCTTCGTGACCCCCCCCATCCACCTGTAAATGCGACCCTGCTCGCCTCACTCTCCTCCTATGCGTTCCCCCCTGTGCTCCGACTCCTCCTCATCCACTTCTTCCTCCTGTCCCCCTCCTCATATTATTCCTCATTCTCTGCGCCCTCCTCCCCAACTTCATGGTCGGCGGCATTGGCCGTAAGGCCTTCGAAATATATATATATATATATAGGTATGGGGTATTTTGATCGCCCTATCGATCTACATATATATATATATATATATACATATAAGGCCCATGTTTATATATATATATATATACATATATATATATATATATGCATACATGGACATTGATATAGTATATAGGTAGATCGGTAGAGAGATATGTGCATAGGTGTATATACATATATCTATATACAGATATATGTATGTCTACATATATATGGGCATCTGGAGTTGATCATTCGATTGGCAAGTCGATAGATCGACGGGCCGATGTGCGCGACGAGGACAATTGAAGAAATCACCAAAGAACTCAAGGCCTTCACGAATCGACCGCCTCCCCCTTCCCCCCCTCAACCTCCTTATCGCCCGTAGAGTGGTCCTATCGGTGTGGATACAAATCTCTCCCGCAGAGGAGGCGAGCTGGAGGAGGCGAGGTGCTGAAGGTCACGAGGCGGGACCGTCAAAACTGGATCCGGGACGAAACTACTGCAAAGGAAAGTGTCGGGGCCTCTGCGGCCTCCGTCGGAATGATTGCATGCCGCTCCGCGTCCAGCACACGTCTCCTGCCCCCTCAAAAAGCTCCACGTAGTGTCTCAATTGGGGTGTTTGCTCGCATGCCGCCCCGCGCCCATGTCGGCACGCGCGCACGCGCACTCGCACTCGCACGCGCACGCACACACACACACACACACACACACACACACACACACACACACACACACACACACACACACACACACACACACACACACACACACACACACACACACACACACACACACACACACACACGGACGCACACACACACACACACACACACACGCGCACATACATGCACACACACACACGCACACTCACTCACAAACTCACACACAAACAGAAACACACACACACACACACGCACCCCCCCCCCACCACACACACATACACACGCACACACACACACACGCACACGCACACACACACACACACACGCACGCACCCGCCCACACACCCACCCACCCACCCACACACACGCGCACCTTTCGGTCGTTGCCCCTCGCGGGGCATGCAGTAACGAGGAGCAGAGAAGAAAAAAGGTGCACACATGCTGTTGGCGACAGCGGCCTCGCGCACAGCGACGAGGCGGAGAACGTGTATGCAACAATGCGCGAGGCGGCCTGGCCCTCAAGCACCGCCAAGAAAGCAATGCTACCGGCATCAGCCATCCAGGCCTGGATGGCGGAGAGGGTGTACGCAAAACCGTGGGGGGAACAAAAACCACCACGGCCGCATGAGACATGGAGAACGCCAGTGGCGTTCTCCATGTCTCATGTAACCGTGGTGGGCAGCGAGGAGGGTACACGCACAATCGCGGGGCTGCCCGCACGGCGGCATGAGAGGTGGAGAACGAACAACGGTAAACGACCGTGGACGCGCACGCACGCACACACCTCACACGCGTCGCGCCTCCACACGTATCCCAAATCCATACATCTTGCGGCGCGCAGTGTGTGATGAGAAGACCCTGCTTTGCGCGACATACTGCTGCATAGGGTTGGCCCTCAGCCACGCTATACTTGCGGCGGAATGCGAAACATTGCAATTGCATTGCATTCCATTGCTTGGTTTGCTTTGCTTTGCTGGGCTTGCGTTGCTTTGCTTCGAAGTGATGTATGTTGCGTTGCGTTGTTTCGCGTTGCTCTGTTTTGAATCGTGTTGCCTAGTACGCAATGCGATGTACTTGACGTGCAAAGAAACTTATGAGCTCATCGAAATGCAGTGCAGCTCGACGCAACACAAAGCAATGCAAGACAACACATCGCAATGCATAGATGCGCACTGACATGCACATGCAATGCCAATGAATTACGCAATGCCACGCACGGCAAAACAACGCTCTACAATGCAATGCCTAGGAATGCGAATGCAATGTGCCGCTGTGCTTCAAATCAGAACAATGAAAACACTATCCACATTAAATGCACAATGCGACGCAACTGAATGAAACGACGTCCAATTTGGTGCAAAGCAATGCAAAGCAACGCCTCGCGAACCAATGCAAGGCAGAAGCCGTGCGAAGCAACGCAATGTCGCACAACGCAAAATGCTTCCGCACGCTCCGCGGATCTGGCTCCGAATTCGGTCGGGAACGTAGTGGCGCGAAGTGTCTCGGCGGCGAGCGAGGGGGGGAAACGAGAAGGAGAAGGCCTTCTCAAAAAGCGGCGAGACTTCTCAGAAGCCCTCGCGCCTTCTGAGAAGTTGTTCCTCTAGCTTCGAGGAAGGCTTAGACAACTTCTCAGAAGGCCAGGGGACGTCTAAACCTTCCGACAAAGCCTTCTCTTTCTCACTTCCCCCCCTCCCTCGCCGCCGAATGTCTGTACCGCGCCCGCATGCAAAAGCGCGTGCAGAGGCCTTCGATTCACGATCACGCGCGAGCCAGCCCCCCCCCCCCCCGCAAGCGTCTTCTGCACAGCGGCCTGCCGAGCAGGGTAGCAGCGAGCAAGGAGCGCCTCGAGCGGGGCCCCGGCGAGGTCTCCGAGGACCAAGACCACAGGCAGGGAGACCCAATCGGCGGCTAGCGACGGGGGAAAGTGACAAGGGTTAAGTCGGGCCTGTTCCCCCTACAGGGAGGTTTTCGACGAAAAATGCAAATATTCAAAAAATTCGCCAAAATTGTCAAAAAGTGCTCAAAAAATAGTCCCCGGACTATTTTTTGATTATTTGTTGATTTTTTTGTTTTTGGCTATTTTGAAATATGTTTTGAGTATTTTCTATTTTTCGTCGTAAATCCCACTGTAGGGCGACAGGCCCAACTTAAGACAAGGGGGGGACCTTCTAGGAAGGCTCGGAAGTCCCCCTGCCTGCTGAACAGTTTTCTAAGCCTTCCCCGAAGACGCAGACAACTTCTCAGAAGGCGCGAGGGCTTCTGAGGAGTCCCGCCGCCTTCTGAGACGGCCTTCTCCACCTCACTTCCCCCCCTCGCTCGCCGCCGAATTAAAACTACAGGCGGGGTGACCCAATATTCAGGGTGCTTGGCAGTCATCACGAGCATGACGTCAGGGTAAAGCTGCACAGTGGGCAATTGAGCAAGCGTGCGCTTGGTCGGAGGGGGGCACTCAGGACGTTCCTTTGTACGATGCGCCTCCATTGCAGAGCCCAGGCGCATCGGAGCCGCAGAGGCGGGAGCGAAAAGCAGGCGGCACGACGAGAAGGTCGTAGCACCCCCCCCCAGAGATTCAGCACATGGTCCGGCTTCCCAGAAGCTCGGGGAGGGCTGAGGATGGAACAGACCGAGGAGCGTTGAGTTCGCCAACGCCGACAGGCGCACGGAACCGAGAAGCTCCTCCCGATGATGAACATAGCTGCGCGCAAACAGGCCGCTGCGCCCGCAGCCAGCATTTTCGCGAAGACGTATATGCGATCAGGTGCCGAAGCTCGGAACAGCAGGGGGCGAGAGGGCAGTTGTGCTGCCCGGCGTGCGCCCCAAACAAGGCTCTAGCTGCTCCGGGCGCTCCGTGGCAAAGAGCCCTTGGGCTCTGTGGAACACGGACGCCAGCGATGAGTTGTGCAACGCTGAACGAGTTACGTCATGCCACCAGAGAAGCAGCCCGAAACTGAGCGTGGAGTGCGTCGCCCTTCGATGCCTCAACAACGCCTGTCTGTCGCGAGCGGTCTTCGCCGCCCCCTGGTGGTACGCTTGTGCTTCGCCCACGTCGCGCGCATGGACAGCAAGGCGAAGTTGGTTTGGCGAAGGAAGCGTTTGCGGGTCAGCTTGAAGATGGGAGCTATGAGGATGTAAGGCGAGGTGGGGCGTTCCTGCGATGGAGGCGGAAGCCTCCAAGGTCACTGATGACGGCGTCACAGTGCGATTCTAGCGCGGGGTCGACATTCGATTGACCATAGAAGTGACCAGCACGAGAGAGAAAGAGAAAACGAGAGAGAGAGAGAGAGAACAAAAAAAGAAAGAGAGATGAAGCACACAAAACAACTGTTCGGCGTAATGTGTAGGAAGGATAACTCTGGTTTTCCCCATCGCACACAGTGCTGGCGATGAGCGGGGCCATGGCGTACGTCGACCTCCAGATCCTCAGGGAGTAGATGTCGGCATTGTGGCAAGCTGCGGAGGGCCCGTATAAGAGTTGAGGCCGCCCACGACCACCGTGGAGATGCAGTAGCGGGGTCCCGCCAGAGCTAATGGTTCCACATTCCCTGTCAACTCGCCATCGTCATTCAAGAGACATGCTTATCAGAAGCGTTGTCGCTTTTCTTTTAAATGAGTTTCGCACCGTACTTAGCGAGGACATCGATCCAAACCGATGAAAGGTGGGGTGACTGTACACTCCCCCCGGGACAGGGAGCCGTCTCCATTCTCCTGCTTCCCGAGGATGAAGGTTAACATGCCTACAACGTCTTGTAGCCAAGTGGTCGCCTCCGTGAAAATGAACATGAAGACTCGATCGGGACCTTTCGAGTGTTGAAGAAGGTCGTGCTCGTCATGTTTGCAGCCATATGCGTCCATCCAGGGTTCCATGGCGGATTTGACTGCTCTGAAAGGCGCTGGGTCCTTGACGTGATGACAACGATGGCCGAGTTTTGGGGTGCCAGTTCCACCAGTGTAGACCCGCCCAGTTCAGCGTGTTGGCGGTAGCTTCGGCAGGCGAGATTGCGGTTTTGAGCTCGTCCACTGTCGTGCGGAGTCATGCTGCCCGACGTTTCTGTGCGGCGATAGGGGCTCGTCAATTCGAGAGTTCGCGGTCCACTGGGAGGATTGTCTCACCCCTGTCGTAACGCAACGTCTCTGACCACCTTTGTTGTTGCCTCGCTCATCTGGCCCTTGATCTCTAGCATGGACTTGCGGAAGACGGCCCCCGTCCTGCTATCAAAAAGCGACGTGGCATCACAACGTAACTTCGAGAGAATGCCTTCGAGATCTCTTGCCAATAAGGGTTGCTGAAGGTCCCCGTGACATCAACATGCACATCCGAAATCCCACCAGCCCTCTGGGCGTGAGTGGTTTCGCTTTAAGGGTGTTCACGATTATGAACTCTTTGGGGCCAGGGCCCCAGGTACCTGGGATCCCTATCGGCTCCCCGTAGCTGGCGCACCTGGCGCAGCTGGAACACGTGGCACAGTTGGCGCACGTGAAGCACGTGCCGCACCTGGCGCGCCTGGCACGCTTCGGCCTTCAGGGTGCCTGGTGCACCTGGAACCCGTGGCGCGGATGGCATGTGTGGCGCTCCTAAGCGATATGCTGAAACTCGGGTGCTACTTCTGTGTGGAGAGGGTGGGTGGGAGTGAGCTAGACGGCTTCCTATCTAGGAGGGTAGCTTTGCCCCTCCCCTATCCTCTTCCCCTGGGTTCGGAGGGGGCGTTCCTCGAGGGGTTGGAGCGTCCAAGATGGCCTTTGCGAGGAAGCCCAATTTATCGATTGGACCGCAAGTCGTGGCCATATGTTGGCCTCCTGGGGGAGGTGCTAATTGAAACCTCCCCCTTCTTTGATCGATCACCTCCAAGATGGCCCCCATATGGCCCCCGAGGCTCCCAAGAGTGCTCACAAGGGCCGCAAAAGGCACCAAGAGGCCTCAAAGATGTCCCACAAAGGCTCCCAAGAAACTCCCAAGAGGCCCCAAGAGACTCCCCGAGGCACCCAAGACGCTCCAAGAGGCCCAAGGGACCGCCACGAGGCCCCCAAGAGGCCCCAACAGGCCGACAAGAAACGCTCGAGAGACATCCGAAGAGACTCTGATACAAATCGATACCAATCCAAGAGGCCTCTAGCCTTTGTGTTCGCCCTCCTCCTCCTCCTCGTCTTCCTCTTCCTCTTCCTCTTCCTCATCCGCGTAATCCTCTTCCTCCTCATCCGCCTTTTCCCTTTCTCCCTCCTCCCTCCTCCCCCTCCCCCCTTCCTCTTTCTCCTCCTCCTCCTCTTCCTCCTCCTTCTTCTCCTCCACCTCATCCTCTCGTTTTAACTCCTCCTCATCCTCCTCCTTCTCCTTTGTTCCTCTTCCATCCTGTCCATCCTCGCCCTCTTGGGGTATGGCGGCCTCCGGATCTTTATCATACTGCGAGCTCCCCGACATGCCTGATCAAGGCAACTCGCCTGGGCATCGTTTCTGGATGGACTGGTGGATTGCGCGAAGCCGCGCGTGTACTTATGTTGTTCCCATCCTACTTAAGGACCGCATCCCAGAAATAAGTTCGAGCACCCGGAAAAGTGTCAAAAGAGTGTGGAAATAATGTCGAAACAATGTCGGGCGAGTGTCTCCCAAGGCCCGACACGTGAAACAACCTTGAGGGAACGATCTGGAAGCAATCTCTGGGGGTGAACCCAGGAGCCCGCGAGGATGTGGAGGGGCACGGGGCCAAACCAGTGCGTGCAGGCGCCCCCTTAAGGAATATCGCTTGGCAGCGGTCAGGCACGAAGCCACACGACAACGGTTTCGTACTCGAACCGATAAGGCTTCGGATCACCAAGGGCTCCCAGCTTCGCGCTTCGCGCTGCGCGAAGTGCGAAGCGCGAATAACTTCGCGCTCTCGCGCCGCCTCCCAGGGGAGAAGAGGAAGATGAGGAGGAATCGGAGCCGAACCGCGAAGCGCGAATTACTTCGCGCCCTCGAGGGCGCCCTTGGGATCACGTAGTGCAGATGGAATGTGCAAGCCACGCACAGGCATGCAAACCAACTACCGCAATGCATAATGATGCAAGGCATCGAAACGCAATGTGATGCGGAGCAATGTGCAGCAGCACGGCGTATGTGAAGTGAAGCATCGCATAGCAAAGCATTGCACCGAGAGGCAACTCATCTGTTGTTGATTGAGGATCCAAGGGTTGGGGCCCCTGGGCGCTCGTGCTGAAGAGATCGATTCGTCGGATGTCTGGGGATACATCTACACTTCCCTCGGCGCCACGCCTAGATGGGGGTGTCCCCTTGTCCCCCTGCCCGCAAGGGGAACTCCCCCGGGACCCGCTGGACCCCGAGGGGGGGGGCGGTAATCTGACCCGGGATTCCCCCCCCCTCTGCACCCCTGGGTACCTACACCCTTCGCCTGCCCCGCACCCCTTCGGGGAGGGGAAAAGGAGTTCGCCTCGCATTCCTGGTCAGAACGTATCCGGGAAGAGCCGCCATCGCCATCTTTTTGCCCCCGCCCCCCCCCAGAGAATGCTGGGAGGGAGGCAGTCGCTGAGCCCGTGGGCTGGGCAAGATGAACAACTGTATTGAAGGGGCCCTGAGACACACAAATAAATACACACAAATAAAAAGATCCCCCATATTTTCCCATATTTTCTGGGTTGTTCTCCCCCCCCACTTCCCATATTTTCCCGTATTTTCTGGGGAATCAACGACTAATTGTGTCAGTGTTTTTTTTTTCTCTCCCTCCTGAAGCTATGTGTGCTGGGGATGGCTGGAATGTGCGCTTGGCCGAGGAGGAGCGCAGAGGGGAGGCAGGGACGGCACTGACGCTCGCACCTTGACGACCTGCGTTTGGGTTCCTGACGTCGCGTGGATTGCTCAGCCGGCTCTCCGATAGCGCCGATTATTTCATATCGGCCAGTGCTGGGGCCACTGGTGGTTGGGCGTGGCTTAATGGGGGGGTCACAAATGGGGGGGTCAAAAAAGGTCCCCTTTCGTGCCCCTTTCGGGCCCCTCCAGAGCCCCAGGGGGCTCGTTTAGGTACCGTTTGGGTACCTTTTCGGACCACCCTCGCCACCCCCCCATTTATGACCCCTCCATTACGCAACGCCCAAGGTGGCGTCGAGCCGTGAACGCCGGCGAAGTGGTCGCCGACGCACGGACGCGACGCGGACCTGCCGCAGACACGGGTGGCTAGGATATGCACGTAGCCAAGAAGCGAGTGCAGGGGGGGGGGAAGTAGGGACGGTAACAAGACAGGTGAGGTAAGAGTGGAGAATAGGAAAGGACCACGAACCACGGAATTAACACAATCGAGCTTCGCATCGCCATCAAACGGGGCAATGCTTTTTAATGCCGATGTCGCGACGACCTAAAAGGATACGACCGAGAAATATCCTGCATAGGATGTGCAGGATGCTCTCTTCTAGCCCTCGACGTTACTGGATGGATACCCAGTAGTTTGCCCATCATACTTCTGCCTTCGCTGCGGCGATCACCAAAAGATTCGCAAGCCCTGCGGGGGGGTGGAGACAGATAGAGAGGACATTTGGAGGTAACTACGGAAAAGGGGGAGAAGGGACAGAGAGAGAGAGGGATATGTGCAGAAAGATCGACAACGAGAGAGGGAGAGAAGGAGCGATAGGGAGGCAAGGATAATGCGCAACATAACCGAATCAACCGAATCGTGAACCAAATGGAAAACTGTTCGTATAACTGCGCATTGGTAAATGGAGGATGTGACTCATCACATAACGAGGAAAGGGGGGTGAATCCGATCCTGGGCTCAACAACGCACGTCCTTTTATGGTCATCCAGCTTCAATAAAGAGGAGGCGGCCGCGTGAGACTCAGCGCATCGCATGTATTAAGTGGGAGAAAAGGGAGGATGCATGCGTCAGTGGCATTTCAAGAGCTGCGCAAATCAAGAAAACAATCGGGTCCTTGGCCAGCTTGGGCACCTTGGCCGCCGAATCTGGTTGGTCATAGAGCTCCCGATCAATGAAAGCATCGCGTGAGCACATCGACCAGGCCGCCGAACACCCCAGCTTCTTTCCGCCCGTCATTTTGCCACTGAGCAGTTCGAGGAGGATCAATATGAGTATGAAAGAAATTACTTGAAGTCCTGAGGGAAGCTCGTCCTGGACACTGGGGCCTTCCCCAGGTTCCTGGCCGAACCCCCCTGACAGGAGCATCGATGAGGACGAAACCCTTCGATCCCTGAAAGGCACAGCGTCCTCACAAGCTCGGCTTGTCCGACAATGCAACCCCCGACCCCCGGTCGGCGTCGTGTTTTTTTGTGCAACGCGCGGTCCCCAGCGCTGTTGACCTCTTCCCAGGGGCCGCTGAAATTATCCCGCATTGTTTTCTGTCAGTCCCGCTGGGCGCAAAAACTGCTCCCAGAAGCTGAGATCAATGAAAAACGCAGAAGTTGAGCAAATCGCGGCGTCGGAGATCTACGATCAAACGGACCCCAAAGGCCTCCAGGAGCCTGATCATCAGGCTTCTTTGATGCTCCTTCTGCACGTGTGCCAGGCTGACTCCGGCCTAGGGTCCACATCAACTGTAACGTAGAAGATGATGCCAGGAAACACATCGGTCTCAAGACTGCTGGGCATCATGATGATGTGGTTCAAATGAAATGGGTGTGATTTCCTTGTCGTGTGTAGCCAGGCGCTGGTGGCCAAAGACGGACACCCCTCAGGAAATTCGCAGATTCCTGAGGAATCTCTGGGAAATCCCCAAGCATCCCGATGGAACCCTCAAGCATCTCAAAGAATCCTCTAGCATCTCTGAATCCCCAGGAAACCCTAGGGAATCCCCGAAAATCACTCAGCATTCCTTCGGAATCCCTTAGGAGTGGGAGGAAAGGGGGGAGGGGCAGGAGGAGGTGGAGGCGGAGGACCCGTGGAAACCCTAGGGTCATCAATGATGTTGGAATAAACCCTCCCTCCAAGCTCCGCGGCCGAGATTGCCTCAGCAACCCGGGTGCGGAGCTGAAAGCTTTCGGGAACCAAATCGATCAACTGTCGAATAACTGGCCGGGTCAACCGCAAGCGGGCTCTGAAAGTTCGCGCATCGGTCTGGCTGTGGCGCAAAAGCGCCGGGACGTGGAGCTGGAGGCTGCCGTGTTGAAGCCTCCAATGTAACTCCGCGGTCGGCGAATCGAAAACCTGCGGCCCTCGACGGAAACGATGGTGTGACCGGGTACTCTGGGCAATCATCCCGGTGCATGCATGGCGGCCCTTGCCGGTATCGTGTCGTGTGGAAAAACGTGCCCTTCGGATTGGATATGCCCCCCTGCTCTGCACTTAAGCCCCTTATGTATCTTTTTACTCTCTCCCTCTCTCTCTCTCTCTCTCTCTACTCTCGCTCTTATTGCCGCCGGCTTGGCCCAAGCCGGCTTGAGACATATTGGTTCTAGCAGGCAGGACTGGAAAAGCTGGCTCGCTCTTTCCTCGAGCCCTGCGGGCTCCGCCGCCGACCCCCGCTGCGGGATCGGGAGGTCTAGAGTGGGCCCCAACCCGGTTCCGCAGTGGTAGCGGAGCCCGCCGCCGCGCGGGCGCCATCGGCCGAGGGCGACACCGAGAACTACCTGGGCGTGTACACGGAGTGCGACGACGGGAGCGATGCGGCCGGCATCCGCTCCAGAGCGCTGTCCGGGGATGGGCGGCGGCACGCTCTCACCGGACGCGCTGCCTCCGCGGCCGAGCGGAGGCAGAGGAGCCGCGTGGACCCAGCGCTCCTCGACAAGCTGGATCGCAGCGCCAGCATGGACCAGCCGCGACCTGGAGGGCATCCCCAGCTGGGACGGCAGCCCTTCGCGCTGGAGGAGATACAAGAAGGACGTGGCGCTGTGGATCGAGGGTATCAACTTGGACGTGAGTTGGAGCTGGGCAGCCCGGATGGTGCGTTGCCTGACGGGCCCGGCGAAGACGCTTGGTGAGTCCATCCCGATGGTGGAGCTGCGGGCCAAGCAGTGGACGTGGATCCCCGAGGAGGTGAGTGCAGAAGCGGCTGCTGAGGCAGCCGAGACCGGGGATCACGACGAAGAGGAGCGCGGCCACTGGGAGGAACCCGACCTGATGGCGGGCATCAACCGCTTGATGGAGGTGCTCGCGACGATGGGGGTGGACGAACCAACGCGCAGAGGCCAGGTGATGAACTACTTCTATAAGCAGCTGCATCGCCGGTCGGCGAGGATCTGAACTCGTGGATGAGGAGGTTCGGCGAAGCTCGTAGCCAGTCGGACGAGGAAGACGTGGCCTTGCCGCCGAGGACGGCGGGCTGGTGGCTGATCGAGAAGACGGGCTTAACGGACACGCAGAAGAGCATGCTGATGACCTCGACCGGCGGAAGCATGGAGATTCGCGAGGTTGTGCCGGCCATGATGCGGGTTTTTCCGAATTTGTACCTGACGGAGCGGAGGCGCAACCCGTTCGAGCGACGGCGACCGATCACGTTCAACAAGCCCGGGACGCAGTTGCTCAAGAAGAAAGTGATTCGCAAGATCAAAGAGGCACGCGTGACGGAGGACCTGGACGGGCTCAGCCAGTTGGACTATGCCGAGCTCGAAGCGCTGAACGCCGAGCTCGGCAGCTTCGACGGCGACGCGGACAGCGAGACGGTCGACGAGGCCCTGGCGACCGAGCAGGACCACGACATACGACATCGAGGGCATCCTCGCCGCGGAGCTGGAGGCACTCTCGATGGTGCTCGAGGAGGCCGAGAACGACCCCGAGCTGGCGCAGGAGCTCGGGAACCTGGAGTGCGGCGTGGGATCGATGATGGAGGGCCTCATCACGGTGCGCGAGAGCAAGAAGCGGGTGAAGGAGCTCCGCAAGGATCGCAAGTTCGGCGGCACAGGCAGCGGTCGTGGCTCAGGCTCGAGCTCGAACAGCGGCAAGAAATTGATGACGAGCTTCGGCAAAGGCAACAAGGACCAGGACAAGAAGAACTCGGACTGCCATGCCTGCGGCGAGAAGGGCCACTGGGCCGGCGACGCGGGCTGCCCGAAGCTCAAGGAGTGGAAGGCCGAGCAGGCCAAGAAGAAGCTCCAGCAGCGACTCAAGCCGAAGGACGCGATGGTGGTCGACCTGCTGGAGTCGCCGGAGGTCATCGGAGCTTAGCGGGCCACGCTTCAGAAGGACGTGTTCGAGGCACTGATGACCAACAACTTCGGGCACGTGCAGTGCGTCATGGCTTGGTGCAAGCACTGCAAGTACCTGGGTGACGACGGGGACGTGCGCTGTGACCTATGTGGCCGAGACTACGTGGCGGTGCACGAGCCAGACGTCGTTGGCGAGAAGCCAGAAGAGACGGGGCAGCCCCAGGCGTTCGAGGTGAAGCCGACCGAGGTGAAGTTCGACCTTGGGCATTTGGCGTATCCTACGCACTGCCCAGACTGCGGTGTTGACGGAGACGATCGTGACTTTCGCTGCAGTATGTGCGGACGGGAGTACGCGGAGATATATGACGGTGTCGCTCGGCAAGCAGCGCAGGACGACGAGATGGGGACCACTACTCGCTCGTGCGAGATTCTGATGACGACGAAGTCGCCGGATGCGCCGAGGGAGGAAAAGAACGTACAGGAGGTGTTGCTGTCATCAGCCAGTATCGGGGGCCATGGAGATGATGGGGCGCTGGATTCTGCATGCAACAACACGGTGTCGGGCGATGCGTACGCCAGCAGGCTTGAGGACCGTTGCAAGGCGCTCGGCATCGAGATTCACATCAAGAAGGGGCCCCAGCTCGCGATCTTCTGGTTCGGGAACGGCCAGAAGCAGATCTCCAAGGAGCGCTGGACGGTGCCAGCGTCGGTATTCGGCGTGGGCGCCTACCTGCCCTTTCGGTCATCGAGAACTCGGTGCTGCAGCTGCTCATCGGCAAGGACGCGCTGCGTGGCATGGGGGCCGACATCAACTTCGCGGAGGACTCGTTCAAGTCGGACAAGCTCGGCATCGCACCGAAGAGGCTGAACGAGACGGATGGCGGACACTACTCGATGCCGATCTTCCCCCGCGACAACTGGATGCCTCCGTCGGGGCCTCCGACAGCGGAGGTGGTCTTTCGCGTCAAGACCAAGGTGCAGGAGGCGCTGATGACGGCGAAGTCCGAGTTGGCTGCCCGCGCGGCAGACCGCCCGGCCGCGGAGGTCGAGGACGTGGTCCCCGTCCCCGAGGATGAGGACGACTGGGACATGCCCGACGGTGAGGTCGACGTCTCTGGCCTCGAGATGCGGGAGCGCCAGGACTACAACGCGAGGGCGCTCAAGTCCTCGAATCGCGACGGTCCGAACTGGAAGCTGGCGTGGGCCCGAGAGACGTTTTGCATGGATACGGGCGACGTCATCGAGGACCCAAGGTGGATCGAAGGGCTGCCTAACGAGGAGATGTTCGAGCAGCTCGACCCGCCGAGGAACGCGGCCACTCGGCTCTGCTGGGAGCTGGGGCCCGAGAGGCCAAGGCCGACTTCTTCCGAAGGCTGGCCGCTGCTCTTTGATCGAGATCAGCTCCTACGTGCTCCCCGGGACGTGCTGGAGGACATGGCGACGGTGCTGGAGATCCCGCGGGCGGAGCACCCGAGCATCAAGGTGCTGATCGACCGGCTGGTGGAGGAAGGCGCGAAGCAGAGGAGGAGGACCCCTCGGGAGGAAGGCGAGGCGCTCGTGAGCGTGGGCGTGTCGCCTGGAGCCTCAGGCTCCGCCGGGCCAGCAGGCAGCCCGGCCCCTGGGACACCGAGCTCTGCCGCATCCAACGGGACAAGGAGGCGCATGCGGGTGTTTCCTGCCCTCAGTTTCAAGAACAAGGCCGAGCTGGTGGAGTACGTGCGCAATCGCGAGGTGCCGACGGACGGCAACCCGGAGCTGATGACGATGCCTGCGCTGAAGGACGCGGCCTAAGCGTACGACGAGGTGCTGTTCGTGCGAGCTCGCATGGGTCCGCGAGGCCCAGCGGCCGGCAGCGCGGCGGTCCGCCCACCGCGTTTCGACCCTCGAGCGCGACCTGCTGCTCGGGGACCATCGGCGCTGTCGAGGTGGCTGTTCGGCGCGGCGATGCTGGGCATGTGTATGCCAGTAAAAGTTACGAAGGAGGTGAACTTCACGGACCTGGTCGGCCTGGCCCCGACGGTGGAGACGATGAAGAACGGCACCAAGACCCTGGTGAAGGACCAGTTGCATTCCTTGCAGCGCGACCTGGCGACGGTGAACATCGAGCCCGAGGCCTACTTGAAGGAGTTCGGGCCCAAGTTCGGCTCGTGGGAGGCCGAGTGCGAGGCGGTGGTCAGCGAGAAGACGGAACCGCAGCCCTGGGTCACGGAGGTGTTCACGACGAAGGAGGCGGTACGCAAGGAGGCGGCGAAGCAGGGTCTCCCGACGATGAGGAGCTACTCGTTGGAGTTCGGCGACGACCTCAGGTCGCCCAAGAAGCGCCACGAGGTGCTACAGGACATCAAGACCAAGCAGCCGAAGCTGGTGCTCATGGCTTTTCCCTGCGGGCCCTGGAGTAACCTGACCTACTTCCAGAAGGGCCAGGCCAAGGTCAAAGGGCGGCAAAATCGAGAAAGGCCCTTTCTGAGGTTCGTGAAGGAGGTGGTGAAAGTCGTGAAGGACTACGGCGGCGCCTGGATGATCGAGAATCCGAGGTGGTCCCGAGTCTGGGGTGAGCCAGAACTCCAGGGGCTCATTCGGGACAGCTACGCCGCAGAGGTGGACCAGTGCATGTACGGGCTCACCTCGGAGCGCGGGGAAGCCCATCAGAAGCCGACGAGGTTCCTAGCGTCGCACGAGGAGCTGCTCGTGGACCTCGACCGGCAGTGCGATCATTCGCACAAGCACGACCTCGTCATGGGCGGCCCGCGCGTGACGGCGCGGACGAGTCACTACACGTCGGAGCTGGCGAGGAGCATCGTGAAGGGCCTGCTGAAGCTGTTCGGCTCAAAGGAAGTGCTCGCCGCTGAGGAGGACTCGGACGTGGGCTCAGAGGAGGTGGACGATCGGGGATTTGTGGACTACCCTGCCACAGAGGAACCCCAGGAGGAGTTGACGACGCTGAAGGAGACGAGCGTCTCGAAGGAGGTGCGGAACGCGGTGCTCAGGATCCACAAGAACTTGAGGCACCCGTCGAGGGATCAGCTCGCGCGGGCGTTCCGCGCGTGCGGGGCAAGCGACGAGGCCATCGCGGCGGCGGTGCAGTTGCAGTGCCTGGTGTGCCACGAGATGAACAGACCGGCGGTCGGACACACCAGATCCCCCGCACAGCTCAAGAAGGTGAAGGAGCTCAGTGAACAGATCGCGATCGACCTGTTCACGGTGCACACGAACTCGGGCGTGGCGCTGGAGATGCTTAACATCGTGGACATCAAGACGGGCTTCCAGGTGGTCGCGCCCATCAAAAGCAAACACCCCTGCATCGTGGCCCAGGCGCTGGAGCTGGTCTGGTTTAGCTGGACCGGCGTGCCCAACTCGTCGGTGTGCGACAACGGCGGCGAGTTCTACAAGGAGGTGTTTCGCTTGCTGGAGGGCTGCGGGGTGCAAGTGTGGTTCAAGGCAGTGGAGGCGCCATGGCAGAACGGCATGTGCGAGCGCGCTGGAGATGAACGGAAGGTGCTCTGGAAGGCCAGTACCACGGAGGCGGACATCGTGACCGAGCTGGAGGTGACGGCTGCCGCCGCGATGATCACCTGGGCCAAGAACCAGCGGATCAACGAGTCCGGGTTTTCGCTGGCGCAACTTGTGCTGGGGCGGTCCCAGACGCTGCCGTGGGGACTGCTCAGTGAGCGCGGTCGCTCCCGGATCGCGGCGCGCGAGGCGGCGGGCAATGGCCCCTGCGCGGCGAAGCGGCTGCAAGTCTACAGCGCGGCGAAGGTGGCCCTGGAGAAGCCGGGCACTAGCAAGCGACTGCGACGCGCCTTAGTCGCTCGCAGCCGCCAGATGCCTCCTAGCACGAACGTGAAGCTCGGCGACGTGGTCTACTTCTACCGCGAGGGCAAGCGCAAGAACCGGCGGAGGAGGGGCCCGTCCTTGATCTTCAAGGCCTGGCATGGGCCGGCGGTCGCGATCGGCGTCGAGCCAGCAGCCATCTACGTCTCGTACGAGGGGCTGTCGACCAAGTGCGACCCCGCGGCGGTTCGCCGCGCGTCGCCCGGCGAGGCGCTGGGCATCAGCGCCCGAGAGTAGCTGGACATCATGGAGAAGGCGCTGCTCGACATGAAGGCTGATGGGGAGCTCGACATGGAGGGCGCGACCAGGGCGCATGAGGAGGAGGGCGGGGCCGCGCCAGCCGATGGAGGTGAAGCGCCGGAGGCTGAGGCTCAACCTTCTCAGGCCGAGGAGAACGTGGAGGATCGCGCCGGGCAGGAGCAGCAGGAGCCGACGGGAGAACGCCCACCGTCGGCCGTAGTGGCTGCGATGGCCGGCGTTTCGGCCAGCGGCGAACTCGATCCCATTTCGAGCGCCGAGTCCTCGCGGAAGACGAGCTCTCGGGAGAGCGGGAAGACCGACTTCCTGCATGACGTGGCGCAGCGGCTGCGGGTCCAGGGCGAGGGCCCGAGCAAGTCCAAGGCGCTGCGCGTGGCCAGGACCATCCAGAAGCAGGTCGGAGAGGTGCGTGAGCGGTCGAGACCTTCGATTGCTACGGTGCCGGTGGCGAACGTTATTCCAGACGGACAGTTCGGGCCCTGCGGCAACTTCGCGCCGAGGGCGCCGCGCGCCGAGGACGACGAGGACGAAGAACAAGGACGTGAACGTGATGCTTCGAGCCTCATCACGCCCGCGGTGGAGTCCGCGCCAGCGGCACTTGAGGTCCAGCCTCAAGGTCGGAAGCGCGACGCAGTGGAGGCTGAGCTGCCCGAGGCGCCATCTCGTGGAGGACGTGATGGACCACCAGAACCCAAGCGCCCCGATGAGGCGCTCTGGGTCAAGGGCGTGAAGGAACGAGCTGAAGTCTGGCTCAAAGGTGCTCCTGAAGCAGATCGGCGGCGCTTTCTGGACCACCTGGAGACGGCGCCTGTGGTTGACCCCCCAGTTCGAAGCGATGCTCGTTCAGGGCCAGGCCCGGAAGGAGAAGGCATGGAGTCGGATGGACCCGCCGACGAAGGCGAACTACGAAAAGGCGGCAGCGTCGCAATGGGCTAAGTGGATCGACGCGGAGTCCGTGGAGGTGCTGCTGGAGAAGGAGTCCGTTGAACTCGAGGAGCAGATGAAGCGCGACGGCAAGGGCGACTACATCATGAGTACGCGGTGGGTGCTGACTGACAAGAACGACCCGCTGAGGACGGAGGCGAATGACCCACCGCTGAAGGCGAACGCGAGGCTGGTGGTCAACAGTGGCGACCCCGGGCGTTCGGAAGAGAAGGCCAACGTGAGAGTGGACGCGCCCTGTGCGACCACCCAGTCGGAGATGATCCTGACGCAGGTGGCTGCGTCGCACCCGGAGTGGAAGTTCGGGTCGAAGGACGTGAGTGGCGCGTTCCTCAAGGGCGAGGCGGACGAGCACGGCTTGGTGATCCGCGCCCCGATGCACGGCCCCTCGCTTGCAGACTTTCCTCGAGGTCGACTGGCGCGAGTTCGGATTGCCTACGGCGCCGAGGCTGTGGTACCTAGTCTGAAATGACTCTGGCAGGTCATATAGCATCCAATTCCATGTCGAAGGAATGCGATATGGGGGGTGGATGGATAGAATAGGATAAGATCGATGTAGTGAGTTTCCAGCACGTAGCGAACACTAAGGTAAGTGTCCGGGCAAGTAGGGCGCGCGAGCCTTGAGCCAAAAGGCAGCGGCGCGCAGGCTATACTCCCGATTCTCTATAACATCTCCCAAAGAGCTACCCTTAAAGTCGGGGGGGGGGGGAGGGAACGGAGAGTAAAGCCGCGCAGCCGCTAGGCTCTGGAAAGGCCGCGCGCGCAACTGTTTGCAAGAAAAACAGTACGCGCAGTCTGGTCTACCACCAGACTGAAGGGCGAGATTATTCGCCGGCGAGTTTCCTCGCACAACTTTTCCACGCACACGCAGGATAGCCCCTTGGATATACAAGGGCTATCGGCCCGGCTAGAGGTAAGCCAAACAAGCAATTCCCCTCCGGGCAAAAGGGTATTAAGGCAAAGCGCCTGAACCAATCTGAACAGGCTCGTTGCCAAGCGTGAACAGTATGGCTCGTTTCCGAGCAGATAAGAGGGCGCCTCCGTATTAGGCGCCCGTGCTGGCAAACTGGACCGCAGGGGCAACAAGGACATACTAAAACTGATTCGACTTAGGTTTTTGTCCTCGGGGCCTCGAAAGAGAACAAACTGCTTCACGCCACACTTAAATGACTGAGTGCCTGACATCACTTCCAAAAGCAGCTCCCGATCGATACTCCTCTTTGTATGCCCATCTGCGGACATGTCTCTAGTGTCACACCACTGTACGTTATGCACTATATCTATATTCATAAGCTCACTTATCCAGCTGATATGTCCCAGCAAGGTACGTTCCGTCGGTATCTTAAGGTCTTTGCTGGATAGCGATTTGTATACAGACTCAGCGTCTATAGTAAGGGACACTTTGATAGCTAGGCCTCCACCTTCACGCATATCTCGTAGTTGTCGTGGAGTAAGTGCTTGAGCTCGTGAAGAGTGATGAGCGTGGGATAACACTCATCAAGATTAGGTGCAGCTGCAAGTGCCTCAGCGGCATAGCTGGACCTCACCTGCAGTCGGTGTGATTTGCATAGTCCGTCGCAAAGGTGAACGACGGATTTGCCTTGAGGCGAGTTTCCTCGCCGTAATACGTTAGCCCCACGAATACCGTAGTCCTTGGTTTCATCGTCCTCCTCCCCGGTGAGTTTCCGATGCCCCGAATCACTGTGCATGTCTACTTCATTCGTCGGTTTCATCCGAGGGAAGGTGATGCGTTTCGGGCTGCTGATCAGCTTTCGCGTCACAGCATTCAGTCGTCTGGCTTGTAAGTGGGTGGGCTCTTGGATCTTCTGGAGAGAGACCACATACACCATAAGCCAGACTTGAGTAAGAAGGGCATAGGCGAGAGCTCCTCGCAGGCTAACGAACATGTCGGTGATAAGTTTGGTAGCTTTGGCGTCTGCCGCTGCTCCCGTAAGTTCAGGATGTGTGATAGGACGTAGTTGTTGAGTGTACTCGTCCTGGTCCATGATCACATCCCCTTCTTCATTCTTCGTGTAGCGAATGGCGCAATTCGTGTAAGAATGTTTGTTGAGCTTGCATCTACCAAACACCTTTTCGACACGTTGTACATAGTCATCTACATTGTTTCTCTAGGCCTGTCATATTGATGCCGTCGACATGTTTTGCCGTTGACAGATCCTGACTGAGTTCAAACTCAGGATCGTAGCTTGTCGGTGTAAGGCCTATAGCTCGTGTAGTCGTACGAAGCTTGAGGGAGAACGCTCTTGGGGCGTCCTCTGTGCCCGTTCCTGGCTCGAGGCACCTGAGGCAGTGTCGGCTTTCATCGTAAGAAGAGAAGCCTGGTAGTGTACGAAGCACCTGGGCACTTCCTGGTGGAAGGGTGAAGCAAACCATGCGAGTTTCCTCGCCGGTGGCATGAGCAAGTTCCTCATATGTCAGTCCTTTGAGGAACGCTTTGTCGATGTCCATAGATGCGAAGATCCATTCTGGATGACATGCCGCCTCACTTGCCAGAAGCCTCTGGGACTGTCTACGAGCAGTTCCTGAGAAGGTTTCTACATCGAAAGCCTCCGTGTCCATGAATCCGCGGAGGACAAGTCTAAGGCGGATGGTTTTAACATTCTCGGTGCCTGCTTTCACAATTTTCCACTTGTATACATATCTGGATGTCATGATGTTGGAAATTTGTGATAGGTCATACATCTGAAAGCATCGGTTGTCAAGCCAGATCTTGAGTTCGGTGTACAAGGCTTCACTAACCTCTTTAGGATGTGCTGCTATATCGGCTTTGGTGAGTAGGTCGTCTTCCTTGACTACCACAGCACGTTTAGCAGCCGATGATACATATACTCTCATCGTTGCGACCATGTCTGTTTCAAGCTGTGCAAGTTGGGTCTGATCCAACACTACCTTTGACATTTCTGGCGTGAAACATCACTCAACATAGGGACCATGTTCATCACTGTCAAAAGAATAGCCCTCGTCAGGTGTAGTCGAGCATAGAGAGACAAGACAGGGCTCTTGTAGTTCAGGCTCGTCTCCGAGCATCTCCGACACCACGGTATCTTCCTCGTCCACAGATGCTGAGACCAAGACACATTGGTCGGGCAGCATGGTTGTTGGGAAGCAGCAGAGATAATCGTCGATAGCCGTCGTGGGATGAAGGTCCATACGTAGCTCATCGTACCACTCCTCCATCATCATAGCTTCGATGTCGTGTTCCTCGCTTTCTTCGTAGATTGTAGACAGGCGGCCTTCACTTGGTGATCAAACACCTGGGGTGTCTGGAGGAGGCCTGTCTCCAGGCTGGTCGTGTTCTCCAGACGTTGTGCCCAAGTGCTGATGCTTGGCAAGGTCGTCATGCAATCCTAGGGAAGGAACTTGTGACGTTAGGCACTGGATGAGTCTGGAGTGAGTGCTACCAGTGATTTGAGAGATGTTCAGGCCGGTGCCTATACACTCATAATAGTGGAAGGCTGGATTAACATCGTTGTCGTAGTGGATCAGTGTGGACCCGGTGGCGTACTTTACTGCAGGTAGATTGGACGCGCTCTTGGCCAATCTCACGGCTACTACACGTTCAACTCGGAAATAATTTCGCGCGAGATACTGCAGTGCAAGGTGCACGCGCGGGTGAACCTTGCTGTCGTCGGAAAGATTGAGGTTCCCCTTGTAGTCTGGAATATAGCCAAAGACTTTAGCGGGTTTCCCTGCGCCAAGGTGTGCCACATACGTAAGGACGGTTTGCATGGCCATGTTGTCCACGCCAAGTTCCCTGGTAAGAAGGCATTCAATTTATAGCGTGTGGCGAGCATCAGGGTACATTACAATTACCTCACGCGATCCTGCCTTGACGACGACGTGTCCTCGTTCAGGCACGTTGCGAATTACAGGAAACGGGCCATTCCAGCCTCCATGGTCGTCCTTAGTGGCTGTAGGTCGGCGATAATCGACCAAGTCCCCATCTGAGTACAGGCGAGCACCATCTGGGGCCGTCTTAGCCCTGAGAACACGATTTGTCTTAGCTACCGCCGTGGCTTGAGTTATTGCTTCCAGGCTAACTTCCCTCACACGGCGTTCGCGTTCGTGGCCTGACGTCTCGGGTCCCTTAGGGAAGTCAAGGGTGTCGAGGTCAGGAAGAAAAGAGACTGTCGCCCAGTGTGTGCTTGGTACGGCGATACTCCGTTGTTAAACGTGAAGGCGTTGGTGACGAAGATGCCTTCAGCCAATACTCTAGTACATACAATGGGGATGTTGTGTCTGTTCAACTCTTCCTCAATCATATGGAGAGTGCCCCTAAGAATGCCGTTGCGTGACTCGATCGAGGTCGCGTGCTGGCCTGGCGCTCGGATACGAAGTGTCGTACCTTTGTTCGCCATCATGGCCTTGGCAGTTTCATTATTGAGGGCACCTTCTCCATCTGAATACAAGACTTGAAGGGTCCATGATGGGTGGTCCAGCAGTAGTGGTAGGCGTCGAGTATAGTGTCACGTTCTCTATCAGGAATTCTTGGCCTGCTGCCAGGCGGATACATCGGTCCATAATATGAAAAATGGTCCGTTTCTTGTAAAACATGAGATCTACGTCCCCTTCGTCAAGCCAATTTCCAGGAAGGCTTACGGAAGGTAGCGTAGAAATACCTGGACGTCCCCATGCTCTACATTCCCGACATGTGTCACATATTTCTCTGATCATATTTAATCGAACGCTATCCAATCCCACTTTATCTAGGATCAGCCTCATCTTGGGTTCCTTCGCATGATACCACCGTAATTGCAGTTTGCGGAGTTCCTTTTTGACTACGCGAGGTTCGTGACTACGGAGGTTTTGCACACTGTGTTGGATGTTAAATCTCGTCCAGTCGGGCAGTCGTGGAGCCCCCGAGCCGGTTGAGGCAAGAGGGTTCCTCGTAGCTCTCCGCAGTCGGTCTCCTTCATCAACTGCATCTGGTGGTGGAGGTACGCCATGTAGGCGACCACGGCGGGCCGCTACTTGTGTCGGCTCGCCCGAAGACGCGGAGGGCGTGTTTCCACGCTCGGGCGCGTCTCGCAGTATGTCGTAACTGCTGGCGCCAGCTGTAGGATCAGTGTTCCCAAAGGCGCATGGTCGTGGTGGCCTGGCGTGCGCGCCCTGACGGCCACCCGATGCCGAAGCTTGGCCCCCCCCCCAGGCTTGGGTAAGGGTTTCCACCAAGCTGGCACATTGCGGCCCTCGGGATCATGATCATCTGGGAGTCTGAACGGCTCGGCAAAACGGCATTTGCCGGGCTCCGTGTCGAGGTGGTTCTTAACACCCCTGCTTCTCGTGAGATCCCTTTGGCATGCAGGGCATGGCCAGTATACAGAGGTAGAGTCATGATACTTACACGGTGTAGGATCTCTGTTGTGGCTAGGACTGTCCTTTCGGACATGGTCGATGCATGCTGGGCATGTAGCCACTTTTGGGATGATGCGATCGCCGATGCGTCTCATACCCTCTCCTGGCTCAGCTTGATCAGGGAGGTCAGCAGGATAAGCATGCGCAGTTCGTGTAGGCGCGTCTCCGCGCGTGTTGTCGATGGCTTTCACCAGATAGACGGCTTCCACAAAGGCAGACTGCAGTCGTCGAGTGTATTTTTGTGCCAGTGAAAGCTCCCTGTTGCACGGTTGTGCATGCACATGCTGACCGTTGCACTTGAGTCGCTCATAGGGTTTAAGAATTGCCTCGTCGTTGCTGGTGATCTTTGTCGGCTTCTTGATCTAGTCACCAGCCGTATCCTTAAGTCCCGTCGCACATTGGTCGATGCGTACGGTCGTGATATGTAGTCGGTCGGCAAATTCTTTCCATGGGGGAATATAATCCACCCATGTTCCTGTGGGTTGTTCGCGTATAAACCGCCTCCGTGCATTATCTTGAGTAACAGCTATTTTTACCATAGTAAGTTATGTGTGGCAAATCTTATTGATGATGCTGTTCCCAAGTGTTATAGTTGGCTTTGTAGTTGTAGTAGGATGGTGGTCCTGTGGTGCGGCAGTTGGGCTGTAGTATGGCTACTCGTGCATGGCATAATGCGAAGTAGTGGTCTACAGCTCGCTGCACCGAGGGATCTCCCAGGTCGACGCGCGCGGTCTTGTCTAGGTTGCCTCCTGAGGAGAGACCCCTTGAGAAGGCAAGCTCTGAAATGCCACCCTCACCTCCACAAAGCTCCAACATATCCACGCACTTGTTGTGACCATAGCATAGAGTGGCCACTATGCTATATATGTCCGCGTGTGTGTCGGGCATAGATGTGGTGAGGGTAAGGAACAGGTCATCTTCCTCGTCTGAGCTAATCAGCTCGACAGGGACGTCAGTGCTCCAGGTCGCCATAAGATCCTGTCCGAGTCCTGACAAGTCGTCACCGCAATCATCGTTTCCATCTTCAACGTGCTTTTCGATGCGGCGAGGCTTGATGCTTGCCTCCTTTTCGGCTTTGAGCCTTTCCTTCTGTTTGATACGCGACTCTGTAGGTAAGACTTGCTCGTCCTGTTCACCAGTCTGTGTGCCCATCGTCGTTGATGAGTGGGTACCTGCATCAATCGCCAGAGTCGGGAGGGGAGAAGGAGAGTCATCTATGATGACGCGTCTAGGTTTCTGTGGTGATTGAGTAGGCTCGCTTCCGAGCATGACCGGTTCCTCGGGCTGCCAGTACATCCGTGTACTGATGTTGGCAACCCCTGCAGGTAGTGGTGCATGCCAATCATATCCCGTTGGTTGATCGGCTACTGCGATGCCCTGAATAAGCGCGTTGGTATCCAGGTTAATCGATACACGTCGGATGACATCAAACCATTTTGGTCCTCCTTTGTTGGTCGTCACATGATGATGTATGTTGTGGCCCGTACGTGTGTAGGTATTCAAGTATATAGGCACGTTTCCGTGCGTAGTGTTGCTTCCCAGGATTCTATCGTTGAGGTGACGGATAAGTGTGTTGCGTGTCTGAGCTCTCCATTCAGCATGTCGTACCGTTTGGCCGTACCAATCCAAGACGTGTTGTGGTATCGCTTGTTTGCACGTACATGCCCACAACTTAGAGCTGATCGTTATTGATGTGGCTACCTGCATATAGGTGCCACTCGGTGTATTGTCTTGCATATTAAACCTAATACCGAAATGACACAACCGCATCCGCACGACCGTCAACTTAAGATCTTCCAGAGTATCACGTATGGGAGACAACTTCCAAACGTATCCTGGGGGCCAAACACTATAATTGTCATGCGGAGCTTCTTGGCTTTCGTCAGAAGGTTCTGAATGCGCGACCAGTGTGGGGCTATTATTTTACCTGGGGTTCGTACGTACCAGTCACCCGGGGTACTAAACCCATATTAGAGCATAATCCCCACTGATCACCGCATTCAGATACTCTGTGCCCACAGTTGCCATGAGCTCATTGTGGGAAATGCGATCACAGGTATATCCTCGGGTGCGGAGGTCTGCGCAAGCCTCTCTCGTATCTTCGATAACGAAAGCTCTTTTACTATGGCAGGTTGCCCCGCTGTCCTTGTTACCCCCTGGCCTCTCGGCTATCAGGCAAGGCGACGAGGGGGCAGCGTCGCCCTGCCATCTTCAAGATATAGAAGATGCGCCTGCAACATCTGCCATCATCTGAGCTCCCCTCAAATGCTAGAGCTCTGCACTGCAGCGCGCGGTAGCCTCAGAGGCAGATTGCTCCGCAAACGTGGCCAGCATGGATGGATTATCCACCAGCTGCTTCAATAGGCCTTTCGACCTTGCGTCGTTGACCGTCTGCAGCTCATGATTCGTGTATCCCATCACTATCTTCCGGCGTGGCCGTGCAGCATCCATGGGTACAAGTCCGCCATGCTGGGCCAGTGTCCTGGCTACGAAGCAATCGAACGTCTCCAGATCGTCGACGCTGTCGCCTCTCATCGTCGCCTGGGCGAGTATCGCGAGCAACCCTTGCGGCAGGTTTCCCTGCAGTTGTTGGCGCTCTTGCGCGGGGGATGGCTCGCCTGTTAGCACCGTCTGGAACGATTTTCTACTTGTACTCGAGGCGGGTTGCCCCGCGGCTCCAAATCGATCACACCTGATTGACAGATGTCCGGATGGCAGCTTCGTTGTCGGCATGATGTTGGAGCCCTCGGGGAGTTCCATCTTGACCTGTCCCTTACCAGGGAATATCAGCTTCTCCTGGCCTCGTTCGAACACAATAATAGCGCGCTTGTCCTGCATGCTGTCGAAGCCCAGGATAGCTGGCAGGTCCTTGCCGCAGCCTGACACAATATTAGTCTTGTGCGAGTCGAGCTGGGTCGAGCCCTGGTGCTCGCAGACACTGCTGAAGGTGCCCGCGGTATCAGGGGCCGACCCCTCGCCTACCCCGTTGATGTTCAATCGAGAACGAGGTTCCAACGTACAAGGACGATTGTGTGCCTCAGCAGCCTGGACGAATTTGCGGCTCGTATTTTCTCCCATTATATGATCTTCGAGCCCACGTCTATGAGGATCGAATTTCCACCGTCCTCAAGAAACGTCTTACTCGGCTGCTTTATGTGCACTGTCTCTGACATACCGGCTGCACTGTCTGGCGGGTTTCCCCGCATCTCGGTCGTACCTCTTGGCGGGTTTCCCCGCGTCGTGCTGGCACCTGGCCTTCCTGCAGCCATACGTGCCAGGTCGATGTACTGGAAGTACGACACGTCCTGGGCTTCAGCGCCCTGCTCCTCCCGCCAGTTAGCATACTCATCGTGTATGCTCGTGTGCTGTTCACGGGTAGTGCGCCACGTCAGCGTCAGATACGAATGAAGGGTGATGTCCTGTAATCCCTCATTCGTAAGGTGATCCCTGTACTGCAACCGCTCGTCGAACTCAGGGTTCGTGGCTGAGAGTTCGACGGCCCTGACTGCTGTTGCCGCTGTCGCCGCTGAAGAGTCTGAGAGGTCAAACGACTCGCTCTCAGGATTATCGGCGTCCAACATGAACGTGGTGTGTGCATTGTCCATCTGGGTCTGGAAGTGGCGAACACTCAGCTCACGCAGCTGTTCAGGGTCCAGTGGCAGCTCGGCCCCACCCCCACTCTGGGGTGACATCGGAGGAGCCACCTGCCCGACTCCAGGCTCGCAATGAATCGGAAGGATCGGCACAGGTGGGGTGTTGGGCAGGTTTCCCTGCTGAGGCGCCGTCATCGGGATAAGCTGGTCGAAGTATCCCGTCTCCATCGGCGCCCTCACCTCCTCCGGCGGGTTTCCCCGCTGCTGGGGCTGTGCTGTCTGCCTGTCTAGCATGCTGGCCGTCATTTCCTCCACCATGCTCCTCAACTCTCGCAGCTCCCTCGCTGCCTGTTCAGGAGCCTGAGTGACGGAGCCGGTCCATGGGAACGATGACGCTATGATGCCTGGCGCCCGGCAGATAGCACATACTGGTTGCTGAGGATCTCCTTCTCGCTGATTCGCAACATGGCCCACCACATTCGAGTTCCAGCACTCCTCGTGGAACAGATGGTTGCACCTCAAACGGTAGATGCTCTCCCTCGGCAGAAACTCCTCGAGACATACCGCACAGGTGTCTTCCATCCCAGTATAGATGCCCCAGGGCACACCCGCCGCTGCCGCTCCAGGACTGTTTCGGAGCCCAGGAAATCAGCTGGAGGATCTCCTGCGGGGGTCAGTACCTCCGGCGCTACGGCAACCACTGCTGGAGGAGCTGCCGCTGTGGAGGCTGCGGGCGACACGGCTGGCGAGTTTCCTCGCATGGGTGAGCCTCTGTTCCTCGCGACTTCAAGTGCGGCTGCGCGTGCTTGGTCACGTGCACTCTGCACCGCCTGCCTGCGCCTGAAACACGCCCGTTGAGTGTGGCACGTCTGCCTGATGTACTCTGGCACTCCCCTACTGCCTGATGATATCGAATGGGCAGTAGGCTGGGCGGCCACCCCTGACGTCGTCGGTGCAGGCATGAAAGCCATGTGCGGGTACATGGACTGATCACTGCAGCGCACATTCGTGAGGCTATGAAACTGATCCGCAGTCTCGCGAACAAATCTGTTCGGGACTCTAGACCCGTCTGGGTGCAGTGGCGGATCCATTGGAGCAGGTGCTGGCCTCTGGCCCTGAGCCATGCTCGGATGAGCATTGAAGGCCGGGATAAAGGCTCGTTGCCGAGCAGGGTCAAGTGGATTCGGACCCTCTGGCTCCCAGGACCAGGCTGGCCTCCACCTCTGACCGCTCGGGTGGGGCATGTTGTGACTCTGCGCCTGTTGTACCGCAGCTGCCACCCGTGCGCGGTCATCATCAGGCACTCCAGTGGCAGTGTTTTGGCTAGCTAAAGGTCGGTGGTGCACTGGAGTACCAGGCAGGTTTCCCTGCAGACTCGTTGGCGCGCCCGGTGGCACCATGCTCAAAAGAGCTGTGCCATGCTCAGCTCTGGCCGCAGCAATCCGCTCCATGAGAGTGCCATTCGTAGCAGATCGACCAGGAGTCCCCAACGGAGACTGCGCGGGCGGTGTCGCCACTGGGGCCATGCCCCTCGGTGTGTGCATGCTATGCGAGGGGCTCCCTGGCATCTGCTCGAATCGAGCAGGCTCTCCGAAGATGCGGCCGAACGTTTGCGGGTCTCCCTGCGGTTCGGGCATGTCGTTCCTGAGTCCATTAACGGGCAGGTTTCCCTGCGCGGCCTGGCGGTTGCGCGTCACCATGGCGGACATAGCTCCCTGACCTGCGGCCCAGGGATCTTGCTGGCACAGTCTGTCCGCTAGCTGTTCCACCTGCTCAGGATTTAGAGCAGCCGCGATCTGATCCAGATCCGAGGTGCTGAGGACCTGCCAAGATATGTCACTAGGCCCTTGGCTTGGAGCACGGCTTGGAGCCGCGCTCCCCGCCTCACTCTCGTTGATCATGAGGAAATGGTGGATTTCGGGCTGGTTTCCCAGCACTGTTGGGCTATAATGGTCCCCTACCTCTCTCTGACCATAAACCGTATGAGGCTCATTATCATCACGGCCAAGAGACGTTCTGCGCATAATACTCGCACTGCCCACCGTTTTCCACCTGTTCGGTGCCATCATTATGGCAGTGGGACAGCGTGCACGGCGACTACCCAAACAGTCTGGGTTCCGCCATTGCTTTCCTGTGACGGTTTCCTCCACATATATGATATAATACGGCTCAATAGTTCCGTCTTTTCCTTCCGATAAGAGAACCCCGTTGTCGGACCAGCAAAACTAGATCCCGTCCTTCATGGCCTGGTGCCAGTCCACCGAGATGATGATCTCGGAGTCGGGGCCCAATCCACTCTGCACGTCACGACGACGAAGCGTCGGAACAAAGTGGATGTGTGATCGGCCAGTCCCTTTCTTCTTGGTGTTGTGTTCTTTGCGGCAGGAAAGGCCAAACCACATGATGCCCTCGAGGGCTGCCCACCGTGTGCCGTGAATGGCAACCTCGGGGTACAGGGCCGGTCTCCCGGCAGGATTGTCGTGCAGTACAATGTACTTGTACAACGACCAAGGAGTCTTGAGCGTCCACGAGTGCCCCTGCGAGGCACGGATGAACAAATCGGCCGTGCCAGAATCTCGCATCAGGACCTTGAACTGCAGACGCTGCTTCTCCTCACCGTCCGCTTCGCGGCCGCGGGCGGTCGCCATCATGATGGCAGCCATATGGTCGACCGTTCTTTTGTAGAAGGTCTCGGAGATGATCTTGGCATCATCCAGCCTTGGGTTGTACCCGTCCTGCCTTGTACGTCCGTCGCGCCAAGGAAACTCGTGTACGAGCTCATGGAGATTGATCCATCCATCATGATCGTCGAACGTCTTCAGGCCCCACACTGGATTGTGTGGTCTGTCAGGTGCGTGCCTACAGATCTTGCTGAGGCACTTGCTGAGCTGCTTGAGCTTGTGATTACTACTCGGAATAATGTGCTTCCCCACATGCTTCGTGGGGTTCTGGTTTTCTTCCCTGCCGCGGCGCACCCGCGTCTCCTCCTCCTCGCCCTCCCCCCCTCCTCCCTCCCCCTCTTCCTCTCCTCGCCCGCGCTCAATACATGCGCGGCAAGTACGTGAGACACGCGTCTACATACAGTCGCACGCATGCACACACTCGCACACAACACACACACACACACACCATACAACGCTAGCGGATACGTGGCAGGCGCAGCAGTTTCTCGACGCCACAGGGGGTGCGCAGGGGGTGGTCTCTCAGTGCGGTCTCTATCCGTCGCACGCCCGCAGAGCGCGGCAGGCGTGGCATTTCCTCGACACCAGGGGGGTGCGCACGGGGTGCGGTCTCTATCCGTCGCACGCCCGCAAAGCGCGGCAGGCGTGGCATTTCCTCGACACCAGGGGGGTGCGCAGGGGGTGCGGTCTCTATCCGTCGCACGCTCGCAAAGCGCGGCAGGCGTGGCATTTCCTCGACACCAGGGGGGGCGCAGGGGGTGCGGTCTCTATCCGTCGCACGCCCGCAAAGCGCGGCAGGCGTGGCATTTCCTCGACACCAGGGGGGTGCGCAGGGGTGCGGTCTCTATCCGTCGCACGCCCGCAAAGCGCGGCAGGCGTGGCATTTCCTCGACACCAGGGGGGTGCGCAGGGGGTGCGGTCTCTATCCGTCGCACGCTCGCAAAGCGCGGCAGGCGTGGCATTTCCTCGACACCAGGGGGGGCGCAGGGGGTGCGGTCTCTATCCGTCGCACGCTCGCAAAGCGCGGCAGGCGTGGCATCGACACCAGGGGGGTGCATGCGGTCTCTATCCGTCGCACGCAAAGCGCGGCAGGCGTGGCGACACCAGGCGCAGGGGGTGCGGTCTCTATCCGTCGCACGCCCGCAAAGCGCGGCAGGCGTGACATTTCCTCGACACCAGGGGTGCGCAGGGGGTGCGGTCTCTATCCGTCGCACGCTCGCAAAGCGCGGCAGGCGTGCATTTCCTCGACACCAGGGGGGGTGCGCAGGGGGTGCGGTCTCTATCCGTCGCACGCTCGCAAAGCGCGGCAGGCGTCGACACGCTGCGCTCTATCCGTCGCACGCTCGCAAAGCGCGGCAGGCGTGGCATTTCCTCGACACCAGGGGGGTGCGCAGGGGTGCGGTCTCTATCCGTTCACGCTCGCAAAGCGCGGCAGGCGTGGCATTTCCTCGACACCAGGAGGGTGCGCAGGGGTGCGGTCTCATCCGTCGCACGCTCGCAAAGCGCGGCAGGCGTGGCATTTCCTCGTGCGCAGGGGTGCGGTCTCTATCCGTCGCACGCTCGCAAAGCGCGGCAGAGTGCGATCACGCTCGTGCGCACGTGCGCAGGGTGCGGTATCCGTCGCACGCTCGCAAAGCGCGGCAGGCGTGGTAGTGTATCGACACGAGAGGGGGTGCGCTGGGGGTGCGGTCTCTATCCGTCGCACGTTCGCAATCGCGGCAGGCGTGTCATTCCTTCGACACCAGGGAGGGGCGCAGGGGGTGCGGTCTCTATCCGTCGCACGCTCGCAATGCGCGGCAGGCGTGACATTTCCTCGACACCAGGGGGTGCGCACGGGGTGCGGTCTCTATCCGTTTCACGCTCGCAAAGCGCGGCAGGCGTGGCATTTCCTCGACACCAGAGGGGGTGCGCAGTTGGTGCGGTCTGTATCCGGCGCACGCTCGCAAAGCGCGGGAGGCGTGGCATTTCCTCGACACCAGGAGGGTGCGCAGGGGGTGCGGTCTCTATCCGTCGCACGCTCGCAAAGCGCGGCAGGCGTGGTAGTTCATCGACACGAGAAGGGGGTGCGCAGTTGGTGCGGTTTGTATCCGTCGCACGCTCGCAAAGCGCGGCAGGCGTGGCATTTCTTCCACACCAGGGGGGACGCAGGGGATGCGGTCTCCATCCGTCGCACGCTCGCAAAGCGCGGCAGGCGTGGTGGTTCATCGACACGAGAGGGGCTGCGCAGTTGGTGCGGTCTGTATCCGTCGCACGCTCGCAAGCGCGGCAGGCGTGGCATTTCCTCCACACCAGGGGGGGTGCGCAGGGGGTGCGGTCTCTATCCGTCGCACGGTCGCAAAGCGCGGCAGGCGTGCATTTCCTCCACACCAGGGTGGGGGGCGCAGGGGGTGCGGTCTCTATCCGTCGCACGCTCGCAAAGCGCGGCAGGTGCATTTCCTCGACACCAGGGGGGGTGCGCAGGGGGTGCGGTCTCTATCCGTCGCACGCTCGCAAAGCGCGGCAGATCCGTCGCACGCAAAGCGCGGCAGGCGTTTTCCTCGACACCAGGGGGGGTTGCGCATCCGGCACGCTCGCACAGCGCGGCAGGCGTCGGGGGGGTGCGCAGGGGGTGCGGTCTCTATCCGTCGCACGGTCGCAAAGCGCGGCAGGCGTAGCATTTCCTCCACACCAGGGTGGGGGGCGCAGGGGGTGCGGTCTCTATCCGTCGCACGCTCGCAAAGCGCGGCAAAGGTAGCATTTCCTCGACACCAGGGGGGGTGCGCAGGGGGTGCGGTCTCTATCCGTCGCACGCTCGCAAAGCGCGGCAGACGTGGCATTTCCTCGACACCAGGGGGGGTGCGCAGGGGTCGCACGCTCGCAAAGCGCGGCAGGTGTAGCAGTTCCGCGGCAGGCAAACATATAAGACTTAAATCAAGTATGCGGGGTTCCTCGGTAGCGTAATTCTGCCTGCAACTCTCCATGAATGCCTCATCAACCGAACGTATCGGTGGAAGATTCCGTAGAGCACGTCGATCATTGATCAACGCCTGACTCCCACTCGTAAAGGAGGTGTCGCCTGGGTGGCGCCGCTAGTCCTCTGGCGGGTTTCCCCGCAATTGAGCCTCTGCCGCTGATGAGGCTGCGGCTCCTGAGGATGAGGATGCTGCGGCTGCAGCGCCTGGCGGGTTTCCCCGCAGTGTCTCTCGGCTGGCACTGCCTTTAATACTAGGCACCCAGGTACCCCGAGGCAAAGCACCTTCCTTGGACGCCTTGGAGCGTGCCGCCACTGGCGAGGCCGGCGTAGGGGTAAACCCTGTACGCTCGAATGCCTTGGCCTTGCCGGCGATAGAGCCACTACGGCTAGGCTGTCGCCTGCGGATCTCCAGGGAGTCCTGAGGCTGTTGCCTGGGGTCGGGTCTCTGCGCAGGCGTTGCTCGAGTCGGTGACTTCGGCACTTCGGAGAGGGGCCTCCCCATCTGCACATCGAACCCGAGCTCCTCTGAGCGGGTAGACACTTTCTGTCTTTCCCCCGAAGGCTTCCTAGGTAGACGGGTTCCGCTTTTGGCCTTCGGTTTCAGTGGGGGCTTCTTTGCTCCCCCTTGTGACTCCAGCAGCATTCGGCGAGTTGCCTCGCGGGCGCGTTCGTCTGCCACTCGCTTGCGCTCCGTTTCTGCTGCGGCTCGCTGAACCTCATGTTCATTGTCACCCGTCATCTCGTACTGTTGAGCCTGACTGGAGACGCCAGGCGGGTTTCCCCGCATTCCAGGAAGGCGATTGAGCGCATCCTTCTCTTCCTGGGTCATAGGCACAAGTCCCCGCGGAGGTTGAATCTCCCAGGCCATAGGGCTCCTGTGAGCCGTGGTTCCGAGACGACGACTGACCTCGTCGATCTCTTCTTGGGTCATAGGCACCAGTGGTGGATGACCCTCTTTTGCAGGAGTGCGGTCTCTGTACAGGCTCAAGACGTCATTGAGGCCTACAGGACAACCAGGCCTGTGTTCCTGGAAGTCCTGTGAGCAAGGGCCGCAGACCGCGTTTGGCCTGTAGCGGCGGCGCTCCTCAATGATGGCTCTCAGCTGTCTCCGCACTGCCTCTTTATCGGGACGTCGAATGTTCGTCGCGAGCTGATATCCACCCAGTATGGACCTGCCTTGGGCGTCCCTGTAGGCTGGGTTGCCCTGTCCAAAGGCAGAGTGCTCACCCGTTTGACGCCCAGGGTCGTCGTAGGCGAGCAGCTGGCCCCCTCGTCGAGAGGCATGCTCTGATGGGGCTGCTTGCCTCCACTCACGTGGGAGCCGTGCTTGGGGGTGAGGGTCGTCCCTAAGGCGTGGATGCGAACGAGACCTCCTGGCCTGCTCGTCGGATGATGCTGCCGACGTAGCCTGAGCAGGAGCCAGCGGGACTTCCTGAGAGGCCGCGGGCAGCGCATCTTGGGCAGGCAGGTCTCCGTGCTGACTGGAGTCTGGTACAATTGGCTCTTGTGCGGGCGGTGGTGCGTCAGGACTGTCTGGGTCGAAGTCCACCTCCTCGTCTTCGCCATTGACTTCCATCATGAGGATGGTGGTCTCGTCCTCGCACATTCCACACCCATCATCTTCTTCAACTCCTAACATCGGGTTGCCAAGGTTAATGGTCATTGGCCCAGCCGGGACGGGCAGGTTCCCCTGCTGTGCAGGCGTCTGAGCGTCGCTTGGCTGTCCCGGCGTCGGCGGTACGGTAGTCGGCGCAGGCTCGTTACCGAGCACGGCGTGCGCCTCAAGCTGATCATAGTCATATGAGGGCTGCCCGATGACATTTCGCATGGCCGCATGGTTGGGCTGCGCCTGTCCACGCATGGTGATAGCCCTCTCAAGGGCTTGGCGCCAACGCCCCTTTGCGTTCCATACATGTCGCTGCACGTCCTCAGGGAGCACGCTGCCGATGAGAGTAAGGGCCGCCAACAGCAACTCCGAGTCATCACAGACATCGGTGTCTTGTAGCATCATGTGGCCACTCTCAACACTGTGTTGACTATCGGGATATTATTCAGCTTGTACGGCGTGCATCTGCATGAGAGTCTGCAGTACCGTGTATGGTCCGTACTCGCCTGGCGCGAGCATGCCAGGTGGTTCGTGAGGATTGCCTGGCACGCCCACGGTGAATGCTTGAGCCTCCAATTCCATCAGTTCACCGTAATTTGGCGGATACACTGGAGTGGGCCTGTTTCCAGGCATGAGGTCGGGTTGATGTCGAAGGTTGTGTTCAACCTCCGAAGGCGAGGCCTCAACAGTGACGTCCTCGTCGCTGCTCTCGCAGGCCATGATGTTGCCTGGGTTACCGAACATCCAGTCGAAGAAAGAAAGGGGCTGGTTTCCCAGCGTTCCGTTCTCCACAGGCGTAAGCTCGATATTTCCGAAGACGAACCTGCGGAGGTACTCGAGGTAGTACGCGTAGAGCCCATGGTCGTACGCCTCGATCTCGTCCAGACTGTCCATGTTGCTGACCCAAGTGAAAAGTATATGTTCCACAGACTCGAAGTCTTGGAGGCTCAGATACTCAATAGCAGGTTCACTTGAGCCTAGATGGACTTCGGTCGATCTACCCTTTCCATTTCCCTTCGCTGGACAATCCTTTACACTAGGATCGGTGCTATCACATTCATGGCACTTCAAGATCTGGCCGTCTCTACCTCGCGGGTTTCCCCGCCTGCCCTTGCCTTTGCCGGAGGTTTCCCTGCGGCCTTCTCCACGGCCTTTTCCCCCGAAGAATATCTCTTCATACTGATCATCTGAAAGCCTCTGGAGGAAAGCCGTGATGCCTCGTCAGTTCAACCTTCGGCGACCCCGTTTGCTTTTACCGTCTCCTTTGAAGCTCCTCCGTATCCTCCTCCTAACACGCCGCACTGGTTTTCGTGTAAACCTCCTCCACCTACGCATTGCCTGTTGTAATAACCAAAACATCTGCTCGGCACGCTGATTATCACCTTCCATTTGTATGATATCTGACCAGTCTACTGGTTCGATGCCATGTGATGATATCGTGTCGGTGTCGGTGCCGGAGTCGAAGTCGTCGTTACCTAAGTAGGTGGATACACCGTCGTTTAGGGAATTCGCTTCGCCCCATAGGGCGCGGTGAGGTTGAGGTTCTCCAGGAGGAGGGCTGGTTGCCCAGCTCGGTTGTGATCGACCCCATGCTAGTAGGGCAGTAGATTATCCAGGATCGTCGGCCCATACGTTTGAGGGCCCGTTGCCAGGCTGAGCTTCAGTGGTTAAGGTAGTATAGAAATTTTCACTGCCAGTTCCCCTTCCCCTTCCAAACACTGATCCTATGTTGCCAGGAGACCGTTCTGACAAATGGCCTATCGAGCGCATCCTCTCACACAGTTCTTCATGCTGTTGTTGTGTTCGGGGCATTTGGTGGTTGAGTGGCTGTGGGAGTTGCATGGCTCGCTGGTTGCCAACGCCTAGGGCGCGGAACAGGATAGTCGTAACCAGTTGGAAATTGGAAGGGTAAAAACCCACCGACTGTGCCTCAAGACAAGCCATTTCGAACCGAGTAAGAATTACGTCGGTTCGTTCTCCGTGGGGAACATGAAAGTCGATGAGCTGAGTGCCTGAAGTGAGCTGGCGCTCATCTTCCAGGCGTTCGAACTTCATGATTAAGATGAGCATAGTATAGGTTACTGGGTCGGTGTGGACACCATCGATGTCCGCGCCATAGTTGATGATGTCAGGTGGTACCCTCATGGCGAGTGTCCTCGCTAGGCCGCCCAGGCCGCGTTGTATGGCGGCTGCTTGGGCTTGTGGCGTCATGCGTCCACTCGTGACGTTAAGCCACGCGTTGACCTCGTAAACGTACTCACGAAAGGGTACGTTGCCTTGAGGGTCCCAGTATGGGCCATGTGTTTGCCCATCTGTGCTATTGTCTCCTCGACGCATGTGTCCGATTGCCGCCCCCAGCGCAAACCATATGATGGCGAAAATAACCAACCCTAGGCTGTGGAGATATGTGTGGTTATCAGGCGCGTTGCCGCGCTGGGACAGAGCTTGCAGCGCCTCGTCAAGTCTACGAGGCGCTTTATCTTGCGGGTCTCCCCGCCTACGCTTCATGTGCTGCGCTTTTGGCTCGTTGCCGAGCGGTTGATAGCAGCGTAGTGATGGAGCCTATATGGTACCAGTGTTGTTGTCTACGTCGTACCTCTCGTGTTGCTTCTTGCTCTTGAACTGATCCTCGTAAATGTAGATGGAGCGGTGGCGCAGGGTGGAGATTGGTCACGAAGATCGTGCCGGATAGCGTGAGGATAAGAAGAGCAAGAGCTGACCACACGAGAGTGCGGCCAGCTCCGCTACCAAGTCTGAAATGACTCTGGCAGGTCATATAGCATCCAATTCTATGTCGAAGGAATACGGTATGGGGAGTGGATGGATAAGATAGGATAGAATCGATGTAATGATCTTTCCAGCACATAGCGAACACTAAGGTAAGTGTCCGGGCAAATATGGCGCGCGTGCCTTGAGCCAAAAGGCAGCGGCGCGCAGGCTATACTCCCGATCCTCTATAACATCTCCCAAAGATCTACCCTTAAAGTTACCTGAAGGTAGTCTCAGCAGCCCGCAAGCTGGGACTGGAGCCCTCTCGCTCGGACCCTGCGTTCCTGGTGCTGCACGACCCGAAGGCGAAGAAGCGCGGGCCAGACACGATGTGGGGCTGTGTCTGCGTTCGCGTGGACGACATCCTCTGGACGGGGAACGAGAAGATGGCGAAAGTGATGGACGCGCTGGGCAAGGAGTTCGGCTTCGGCAGCGAGGAGTACCACCACTTTGTGTTCTGCGGCAGGCGGTTTCAGCGACAGCCTGGAGGAGCCATTACGATCGACATGATGGAATACGAAGCTGGCCTGGAGCCTGTGACTGTGCCCAGGGCACGGCGCACGGCGGCACACCAGCCCATGAACGCGATGGAGCGGAAGCAATATCAACAGGTGGTCGGCAATATCAACTGGCTGGTGACCAAGCTGCGCGTGGACTGCTCGTACGACCTGGCAGTGCTGCAGCGCGAGACGGGACGCAAGAAGGGCCCGAAGATCTCGGCGCTGATCAAGGCGAACCAGTTGCTGAGGGAGTTGAAGCGCAGCTCGACGTTCAAGATCATGATGCGACCGATCGACCTCCAGAGGTTCGGCCTGGTGGTGGTGTCGGACAGATCGCTGGGCAACGTGATGAGTGACGGGGCGGCGTTGCAGTCGGACCCGGCGGCCGAGAAGATAGGCACCCAGGCCGGTTTCCTCATCCGGTTCGCGGACCGCGCGCTCGTGGACGGCGGCGTGGGCCGGTTCTCGTTGCTGGAGGGCAAGAGCCACAAGTTGAAGCGCGCGGCGAGGAGCTCCTACGCTGCAGAGGTGATTTCCGTGGGTGACGCCGTGGACGTCGCCCAAGGCGTACGCGACCAGATCGCATAGATGCTGTACGGCCCCGTGGCAAGGGGCGCGGGCATGAAGCTGTCGGGCTGGCAGGTGCCGATGACAGTGGTGACGGATAGTAAGGACGGCCATGGTAGGCTCAACTCGGACACTGGCGTGGGCAGCTCGGCCCAGAAGTCGGTGAACTTGGAGTTGGCGAGCATCAGAGAGATTCTAGATAGGCCGCAGACGATGGTACGCTGGACGGATGGGAGTAACATGTTGAGCGACGTGCTGGCGAAGGGCATGCCGACGGACCATCTCCGAGAGGCGCTGGAGCGCGGCACACGGAGCATCGAGCTTCGTGAGGAAATGGTGAAGACGGCCCAGCGTGTGGCTCGAGAGCGCTGGGAGACCCGAGTGAAGGAGTTGGCCATGGGTGGCAAGTTCACGCCCGGAGCCCTTGAGCCATAATGAGTGAAGCTGGACACCTCCTTTCCCCCCCCGATTGTCTCCGCCGGTGCTGTGCCGAGGCTGCTGCGAGCTCTGAACGCTCGAGCGTAGTGCTGTGCTAATTATCTACCCTCTCTCTCCCCATCCTCGGAGTGCGATGATATCCAAGGCAAGTGATAGCATTGCTGAGAATGTTCTGGCGACTGTTAGCTGCGAGCAGAGTTTGCTGAGAGGAATATGTGTTTTACGTTTCATATTAGCGGGTCGCCCCCGCCCTACATGAGCGAGTTTTGATTTGGATTCTAAGTGACTGTTTTTGGACGGCTTGCCTATCAGAGGTCGGCTGTCGAGGCGGGCGCATATCCATAAAGATAAAGAATCCGTGTGGAAAAACGTGCCCCTCGGATTGGATATGCCCCCTGCTCTGCACTTAAGCCCCTGATGTACCTTTTTACTCTCTCTCTCTCTCTACTCTCGCTCTTATTGCCGCCGGCTTGGCCCAGGCCGGCTTGAGACATATTGGTTCTGGCAGGTAGGACTGGAAAAGCTGGCTCGCTCTTTCCTCGAGCCCTGCGGGCTCCGCCGCCGACCCCCGCTGCGGGATCGGGAGGTCTAGAGTGGGCCCCAACCCGGTTCCGCATTTCGCGGCAGGCCCCATTGTATCGGGTCGGGCGAAAGGGGGGGATAGTAAAGGGGGGGTTTGAGAATCAGCTCACGTAGCTGATTTTCCCGGCGCCTCCCGGCGTCGGAGGCGCCCATGTATCGAGGAATGGGCCCCTCGGCGGGGCCGAAACCAGCTGCATGCAGCAAATTTCGTACCCCCCCCTTTCCCAATCCCCCCCTTTCGCCCAGCCCGATTGTAGCAGCTGGGGCAGGTCCGCGAACATCTGCGCCGACATGGCTACGGGCGGCACTGCCCCCTGCTGGGCGCGGGGGGGCGCGCAGGAAAAAAACGCCAGAGGGGGGGGGGGGGGCAGACGTGCCCCGCCGGTCGCTGCATGCAGCGCGCGGATTCTTCGCACTGCCGTCTTTGGCCCCCCGGGGCTCCTCGGGGCGGGCCGCGGCCGCCCGCAAGCCGCGCTCTTGACGCTTCCGGGCATGCTCTTTTTTCTTCGTCGTTCATTCACTCCCCCCCGCAGCCCCGCCCCGATTCCTCCACCTCCACCCCTCAGAGGGGTGGAGGTGGAGGAATCGGGGCTCTACTCCCCGCCGCCCAGGCCGCGGGGAGTAGAGGCTCTACTCCCCGCCGCCCAGGCCGCCCGCGGGAAGCGGGCCGGCCGGCGGAGAAGAAAGAGGGGCGGGCGAGAGGCGGGGGGGACCAGGCGGGCGGGAGGACAACGCGGAGAGGGGGAGCTGCGCCCCCCGAGTTGCGGCATCAAATCTTTGGATGCCGCCGCAGATCTCCTGAGCTCATCCCTTCCTCGCCCCCCTCTCCCCCTCGCCGCCTGGGCCGCCCCCCGAAAGGGTTCCGCCGGAGCAGGACGGGCCGGCCAGCCAGGGCGGGCGGAGGGGAGGGGGGGGGGGGGCGATGGGCGGGGAACAGATGGGCGAGAGGAGTCGCGGGGAGGGAGGTGCGCCCCCCCAGGCTGCGGCATAGAGCCTTCTGATGGCCCTGCGGCTTTTCGTGCTGATTTTCCCAGCCATCCTGCGGCGTTGGACCCTCGCGTGCAAGAGGCAACGCCCCGCGTTCGGCGGCGCGCTGATGTTTTTAGCCACCTCCTCCCCCTCCCTGCCTTCGTGAAGGGAAACTGAGACACACAAATAAATACACACAAATAAAAGGATCCCCCATACTTTCCTATATTTTCTGGGTTTTTGTCTTCCCCCCCACTTCCAATATTTTCTCATATTTTCTGGGGAATCGACGATTAATTGTGTCTGTGTGTTTTTTCCCCTCCCTGCCTTCGACGGCCCCCGCTCCCCCCTGCCTGGGCCGACCTCGGGCAGGGCGCCGCCGGGGCGGCGCGGGCCGGCCGTCCGCGGCGGGCTGGGGAGGGCGGGCGAAAGTGGAGGGCGGGGGGGGTAATTAGGGGGAAGGGGCGGGGAGGACGTCGTCGTCGCCGCCGTCGCCCGCATCGTCGCCGTCGCCGGCCCCGCTGCCGCCCCCTTTCCGCCGGGCGAGCCCGCGCGCGGGGCGCGGCGAGGAGCTGCGATCGACAGTCGGGGCGCGCGCAGAGCCGGGCCCGACGAGCGGGGGAACGCCTTATTTATGGATGCACTGGGGCCGCGCATAGGCAGGCGGCGCCGCGCCGGAGGCCGCGCGGGGCGAGGCGCGATGCATTTCCCCGCCCCGATTGCCCGACTCTCTTTTTCCTGCCCCGTATCATCGTTCCTCTATCGCGCGTCGCCGTGCCGCGACGCCCGTGCCGCGACGCGCTGGCGCGCCGCTCAATCCTGAAATCTGCACTCTTGGAGCCAATGATGTGCATCATCCAGCCGGTGCGCCGCCAAGCACCCGGGGCGCGGCAGCGCGCGCGCGTGGCCGGCCGCGCGGCGGTCCGCAAAAGAGTGCTTCGCCGCGCCGCGGCCTTGGCAATTTTGGGAAATCTGGCCCTCTGGCCGGAAAACTGCCGCCTCGCCGCCCTCCTTTTTCTTGTCGCCTAGCCACTGCTGGCAGGACTGCGCGGACTTCCCAGGGGCCCGCGCTGCCGGCCCCCGCTCCGACCTCTCGGCGACCTGCTTCCTACCGCCGGCGGGGGGCGCGGCCGGGGCCGCGACGAGGGCCGCCGCCGGAGGGGCTCCATGCCAAAGAGCGGGCACCAGCGATTGTCCTGTCTCGGCGCAGGGCCCCAGTGCACTTGCTTGGCTGTTTCCGCGCGCTGCTGCTTGGCGGGCCTCTCTCCGGCGTTGTCAGCCGGCGGCGCCCTCGCGCGCGTCAGCAGCGAGGGCGCGGCCGAAAGGTTCATGCAAATTGGCCGAGAACCAGGTCCAAGCCGGAATTCTGGAGGAGAGCATTTCAGCGTCTTCCGGGACGGACGCCGAAGCCTTGAAAGTTCTGTGTTTGAAACATTTAGTTGTGTTATACAGGGGAGGCATCAGGTCCTTGTGCAAGCACTCTGGCTTCGACGTGGCCTGCTGGCCACGGGGCAACACAATCCACCGCGCCTCAATCGCAGTGCGCAGAAACAGAAGCGAACGGGCGAGTGCCCGCACGTGCTGTGAGCAGCGGAATCTGTCTGGCCCGCCGCCCTGGTCAGGCAGGCACAACTGTTTCCACGAAGTGCGCGGCAGGTGTTTCAACGCTGCCTGGCGCTTCAATGCTTTCGACTCTTCGTTATCGGGGTAAGTAGCAATGAGTGCAACGAGATGCCCCATGGCGCCTCTGGCGGATCCTCCAGCTTCCATGCCCTGTGTGACCGCCGCCTCCTGATCGGGATCGATCTTGATCGCGTCCCGAGCAACCGTCCTCTCCGCCGGCGTTAATGTGCCAATGACTTTTCTCCACGGGAAGTGCTCGTTGGGCCCAGAACCCGCTGGGCGATGACATCGTTTATGATATCCTGGGCACGGTCCTCGCCTGGCCCGTGCATAGGCTGTTTTTTTTGTTCTTGGTTTCTTTCTGATCGTGGCCATTCCACCGTGTACACGAGAACATTTGCCACGCGACACGAGAACATTGGCCACGCGGCCACTTGTACCACTGACCAAACAAAATTCACGACGGAGTATTTGGCTTATGAAAAACATAAACCTGTATCCCTGCAAATATTGGAAACTTGTAAGACTAATGTGCGCCGCGCCAAGACGATACCACCATTTGAAGACGACGCCCCTCCATCCGTGTAGCTATTGGAGATGTCATGGCCCCCTTGTTGAAACGACCTGCACTCCATCCGTGCAATTGTTGGAAGTTTCAAGCTTTGAAATCGCACAGAAATCTCAAGCGAAACGCTCATCCCGCCCTAACGACGCGACAGGGAGGGCTTGTCTATAAGTATTTGGGATGGATGACAGCTATAATTATATAAGTATATGCGTGAATATACGTAAGTATATAATCATACACATGCAAATTTGATTATAATAAGTACATAAGTCGATGTATACGTCTAGAAGCAGACCTGTAAGTATACACGTGTGAAGCATACAAATAATTTTGTAAGTACAATTGTACAATAAATCCAAAACTTAAAGTATATGAGTGAATAGATCTCGCCCGCAATTTGACCCATTTCATCCATCCTCCCTCATTGCCTCCATCTTCCTTCCTCCTCCTCCTCCGCCTCCTCCTCCTTCTCCTCCCCCTCCTCCTCCTCCTTTTCTTCCTCCTCCTCCTCCTCCTCTACTGTTATCTACCCCCGCCCCTCCGTCATAGCGAGACGCGCACCAACCCCAGGTCGTCCTCGTCGTGGACCCACCACTGGTACTGCAAGTACATGCGGGGGTCGGGGTTGCGATTGACATGTGGCTGGCGCCGAGGCGAGAGCACGGGTTCCGAGCGAGGGTGCCCCTTTTTAATTTGATCGTCGGGGGCACCCGTCTTCCACGTACAGCAGCACCAGGAGCGGCGGCGGCCATTGGGCGCGCGTCCACGGCGCGAAAGTCGTGCCATCCCACGGCGCCCACGCGTGCGACGGGTCCACTGGGTACCCGCGCGCACGCGCGGGGAAGTACCAGAAAGGAGGGCGATCCATGCCCCATTCCCCCGGCAACTCCACCGACAGCCCAGGCCACGCCCCCCGCGGGCGCATGGGCGCCTGCGGGGGGACGACGCCCCCCCCCCCACGTGGGGAAGGGGTACTCGGGGTGCGGCAGGCAGGGGGCGCGGGGGGGAAGCAGACGGCGGGCCACCCCGCTAGCGCCATCGTCGCGCTCGAGCCTCGGCGAGCGCGGCGAGGCAGCGGAAAACGGATGTTAACTTCAAAATCCAATCGGACACCGCTAAGGGTTCACATTAGTTTCCAAACCAACTCGCCGTGTGCCAAACCAGTTGGCCGATGTGATGTCGGCCCCCAGTTGTGCCAGCATTGTTTCTTATATTGTGGGAGGGCGGGTGGGAATGGGCGAGGCCCGATGACTCCCTCGAGCTGGCTAGCCTCATTCCTACTCCTTATTGGTGTATACCCTCACTCTGCCCTTTCCCCGGCGCCAAGACGGCCCTAGGAGGCCTCGAAAAAGGCTCCCAAGAGGCCCCCAAGGGCGCCCCGAGAGGGCCCCAAGAGCGCCTCGAAAGTTCCCCAGAGCGTCCCAATATGGCCCCAAGAGGCGCCAAGACGGCCCCAGAAGGCCTCCAAGAGGCTCCCAAGAGACCCCCAGGAGGCCTCAAGGGGATCCCCCAGGCAGGTCGGGGGCACGCAAAGCGTCCAGGTGGGGATACGCGAAGCATCAAGACTTGGTCCAGGTGGGGATACGCGAAGCGTCAAGAATAGGTGATAACGACGATGGTTCACTTCTCCATCGCAACGCGGGCGTGCCCAGCCCGATGCATGTAATTACACTGTGTCGCACCAGCGTATGACTACACTGCGTCGCACCACGGGTCGGGCGTGCTCTTGTCGAGCTTGCCGACGAGGATGAGGAGTTTGAGCATCATACGGCCGACTACAAGCACACTCATCGTGTTGCCGATCATTAGGTTGAACTGGCGATCCGTCACCTTGCGGCCCTTCTCCGTGAGCAGACTTTGCCAGTTCAGGCGGCCTTTAGGGGGGCCCTGGATAGCCAACATCTCGGTCGTGTCCATCATGCGGGAGTGGCGGGTCAGGTAGTAGACGCCGGCGCCTGCCCTGGTCCTAGTCAGAGTCGGGAACTTGCCGACTTGCCAATTGTCGCCGAACTTCTCGGACTGGTACACGTCCAAGATGATGTCGTCATTCGCAAGGTCGTAGCCCGCATCCTTGACAACGCCAAGCAGGCGGGCGAGGTTGTTCAGGCAGGTCATGTCGGTAGGGATGTTGGCTGGCAGCGTCGGGTCGATGAAGTCCGCCACGCGCTTCAGTGGTAAAGAGGTGGGCCATTCAAACGATTGGCCCTTCGATCGGCTGCGCAACCATCCCACGATGTAGGTCCGAGCCCTCGTGGTCGGGTTGCGATATTCCACCTCGTAAAGGGACTCGCCATTCTTGGAGATGGCCCCCCTGCCGGATGCGGTCCACGAACTTGTTCAGGGTATTCCTGTGCTTGCCCATGAGAGTGGGCGCTTCTTCGATCACGAAGCAGGCGGGCTTCTGAGTGGTGATGTAGTCGGCGCAGTCCAAGATGATCTGGCCCCGGCTGTCACCCTCCCCGCTCTAGTTGCCACCCATCGCGAAGGGCTGACATGGGGGCCCCGCGGCATATACGTCCACCTTGGGGACCTGACTGACTGTGCGATCAGCCGTCTTGCATGAGTGGTAGACCTTCTTGATGCCGTGATTGGCCTGCAAGACGGCGCGGGTTTGTTGGTCAATCTCTCTGGCGAATTCGTGGCTGATCTTGTCCTTGCCGATGATCATCTCCAGCGCCACCGCGTGAGAGCAGAGGCCATCGCAGTCGCCGCCCAGGCGGATGATGTCTTTGCCACGCGCCTTGACGTAGCTCTTGGTAACATGTCTATGCACTTGCTTAGGCTCCGAACTCCTCCTCTTCGACTTGGCTGCGGCCGAAGGTTTGCTCATCACTGCGGCTCTGGGTGCAGAAGCTGGCTTCTTCGCTGGCGTCGCATTCCCCGTGGTCTCAGCAGGCAACCCATTGCGAGCTAGGCGTTGGGATCTCAGCATGGCCGCCCTCTCCAGGAGCCGTCGAACAGCTCTGCTCTCCATGGTGAGCGAATGCCTTGCCACTGCGTAAGATATTGTATGGCAAGTGAGTTTGAGCCAAAACTGGCTATGGATGGTGCGGTGGTGATGATAACAATGATGATGGTGGTGCTGATGGACGGCACAGAGTAAGGACGAATATGATCGACGAGACGGTGATGATCATGACCACGATGGTAACCATGATGATGGATAGTCGTGATGGGGGGGGGATATGGTTGGTGTTGATCACGATGTTAATAATCACCAATGGGTGATTGTGGACATTGGCATGGCTGCGATGCTGATGATGGTGATGGGGTTGGGGACGATGCTCTTTTTTTGTCAGTGGCTATCGCCAAATGGCGTATCGCATGCTGCACGTCCAGCGCTTCCCAGTCTGATCCCCGACCACCGAAGAACGTGAGGCACATTGTTGGCAACCCTGCCTGGCAATGCTAGCAGCGTAAATCATGGCCAACGCATGTGATATCCATGCCCCAGAAGCAGCATCCGAGGCGGGCCGTGCCGCTGCGAGGCCCGCTGGATGACCAGAAGCGTGCGTAAAGAAAAGAGCACGCAGTCACCCTCGGAGGTTCTAAGAAGATCGCTCGTCCTCATCATCCTCCTCACGGTCGTGCTGGCTTGGATCATCATCCTCATCGGCGGGTTCCCTTGCCTCCGGCTCATCCGTGCCCTTGCCCTTCTCGACGGCGGCGCCCTTGTTCCCGCTCGGGCCGCTGCCTGTGAGGGCCTTGATCTTGGCAAGCAGCGCCTCCTTATCACCGGCGCCCTCTTGACTCACTTTCGGCGCAGCCTTAGGCTGCTTTGGCTGCTGACTCTTATTGCGCCTCTTGGGGCCCTGTTTCCCAGGGTCCTGCGGCGTCGTGTCTTTGGCGCAATTTGCCACCGCCTCGGACAGCAAAGGACTGAACAAGGAACTCTTTTCATCCAAGAACTGCCGAACGATCTCTGCGAGCAAGAAGTCTTTCATCTGATCCGCGTGGAACTTGTTGAAGGTCACTCCCACCCTCAAGAGCTTCAGCAGTATCGCAACCGTGGCGAAGACGCCCTGGTTGGGCGTGAGGTCCACCATGGAGATCAAGTCCAGGCAATGCGCGACCTCCTCGGCGGCGTCCTGGGGGATGGACTTGTAGAACACCGGAATCCACTCGTCCTGGCCAGGCACGGGGTCGGGCCAATCATTGGTCGGGCCACCCACTGCAGTACGGTGCTTGTCGTACAAGGTATTCTTCTCTGCCTGGGTCAGCTTGAAGATGCCCGCGTCGTCGTACTTCGGCAGCGCGACTGGGCCGAGAATCATGCCGCGCGCAGTCCCCGGGAAGTGGAGCTTCTTCTTGACTGCGAGCGCCACGGGGCCCGCAGCCACGATGTTGAAGGTCTCGGTCTGGTTGATGGTGCCCCTGACGCGGTCCACCCGCGCTGTGACAGTCTCCTCGTCAAAGAGCAGCATCTTGGAGATCTTGTTCCTCGGCATGCTGGTCCCGTCCTCGCATCTGAAGGCTGACGCAATGGTGTTATCAAGACCGTCCTTGTTGCCGTTGAACAGGATGATGTAGTCCGCAGGGTTGATGCCCTTGTAGTCCGCACCGCAAGCTTTGCCTCGGACCTTCAGGGCAATGTGCATGAGCCGCTTGTAGTGGGCGTCGCGGTAGGGAGCGCAGCGCGTCTTCGAATTGGTTATGGCCTTGCCGCTGCAGGAAACGCTGTAGATCACCCCGACGTGGGTGCTGAAGCCTGGCACATTGCCAGGGACGTCCTGGCGAGTCTTCCGCGCGACAGGCTGGTACACGGCAGCGCGGACCTTCTCCAAAGTCGCCTCGAGCTGGTCCTCTGAGCCGTCCGCGACGTCCTCTGAGAGACTGAGGTCCGAACTCATCCTTGGAAATGGACCCTGTGCCGCAAAACAGAATGGGAAATTATCTCAGTGCGACCCAACCTAGGAGTTGGAGCCCCTAGGAAAGCAGCATAAGCTAAACTAAGCTACGCTAAGCTGAGATGAGCTAAGTTAAGCTAAGCTAAACTAGGATAAGCGAAGCTAAGCTAAGCTAAGCTGATGTAGGCTCAGCTAGTCTAAGCTAAGCTAAGCTAAGCTAAGTTAAGCTAAGCTAAGCTATGCTTTGCTAAGCTAAGCTAAGCTAAGCTAAGCTAAGCGAAGCCAAGCTAAGCTAGGTTAGGCTAAGCTAAGCTAAGCTAAGCTGAGCTTAACTGAGCTAAGCAAAGCTAAGCTAAGCTAAGCTAAGATGAGATAAGCTAAGCTAAGCTAAGGGGGCGCCACTGGGGGAACCGCGGGGCGGGGGCTGGGGGAACCGCGCGGGGTGGGGAACACTGCCCGGCCCCTTTCAGCCAAGAAAGTAAGAACCCTCAAGGCAGAGCCTAGGTAGGGAACCTGAGACGTTTCTGCAAGGATGGTATTGGACGTCAGTCTGCTATCCTCAACGAAAGCCAAGTGCGTGTGCATCAAGGTGGACGCCGCCTTCTCGACGCTGTCCAGCGTCTCGGAGTCGCAAGGCTTCAGCAGCTCCAAGGTCTCCAGCACCATGTGAGGGTTCAACAGAAGGCGGTGATTGATGGACTGCCTTTTGACAGGGGTCTGAATGGAGCCCTCGCTCGCCGTCGCACCCGGGCTCATTGCTATGGAAAGTTGGACCTCATCCGCCTCGCCCATGTCTAGGAGATCGCCGCCGTCCTCGTCGCCGTCCCCGCAGCCATCACCCCTGGCCACATTCTGGAGATCCTCCGCCGCCTCGTTCATGAGCTCCTTGAGGCCTGGCGAGGTCAACATAGCCGCCACGGCCTTCTTGGCCCGAATCGCAGGCTTGATCACCCCCTCATCGTAGGCGTCGCTGTAGATGAGCGCCTCGAAGATGCCATAGAAAGAATCAGCAGCAGTTGAAAAGGACGCTTTCCAAGATAAGTCCGCCTCCTCATCGGGGAGCCCGTTGCTGGCGCGGTACGTGGCGTGATCAGAGAGGGACGTGCGAAAGGATTCCTTGACGTGAGATGGCAAGTCCGAGTTGTCAAACCAAGTGGAAGTGAGGTAGGTCTTCACCGTGTGATTGAAGCAGCACACCTCAACCTTGCCGACGCGCTCGTTGGGCTCTGCCTTAGCAGTGGTATTGCCCAGTAGGTCGCGCACTCCAGGAACCACTCTGTTCAAAGGGGTATTGGATTTATGCTCGCCCCACAAGCTCCGAACTGTCCAAATGATCATTGCTGGCGTTTTCGCCCTCGACGTGATGGCGCGCAGCTTGCTCGCGCTGTCGAAGGCCGTTGCCTCGCAGGTGCCCTCGGCCTCCGACGGAATGTTCACGACTCCGCTGATCGAGAGCACGCGCTTGACGATGGTGAGGGCGTTGTCCACAAAGTTGGCCGTGACCTGCGCCTCGGGATCTTTGATGTTGCAATGCTGTTTGTACTCTATCTCGATTGCCTTGGAACTCATCGACCCCGAGAGCTTCTCCTTCCGAGCCTTGAAGCTCGACACCTCGAGGATGCGACCGAGGGCGGCGCGGCCCATGGGCCGCTTGTGGACACTCAAGTTCTCACGCAAGCGCACGGCGGAGAAATGGACATCGCCCATGGACTCCAGCTTGGCGAAAGTAAATTCCGCGGAGGGCGCGTATTTCAACCGCTGCTTCAACTCCTGTGGGATACCCCATCAGCACCACCCAATGTCTCTTTCGCCGCCCCTCTCCGCCCACCCTGTCGTGGGAGAGAGGGGCGGTGACGAGCGCACTGGATGGTGCAGATGGGGTATCCCGCATCCTTCTCTGGCCGATTCATGGCAATCGCGTTCCCCAGGCTGATCGCCCACGCGTGGATGGACTCCGGCGGCGTGGTCAGCTTCAGCTCCCCGGCAGCCAGCGTGGCCTTGGGGGTCTCCTCCGAGATGCTGGCAGAGAGGAACGCGAGAATGGGCAGGCGCGGAGGCCCCGGGCGCTCGCCAAGAGCGTAGTGTTGCTCGCTCAGCTCGGTCACTTTCTCGAGGCTGATCGGGGCCCCAGGGTTGGCTAGGAAATTGAACATTACCCAGAAGATGTTGCCTCCGCCAGAGACCGCTCCAGAGCCTGAGCCCCGAGTCATGGCACTGACCACGTCACCAATCTCAATGGGCTTGCGCATCCCGACGGCATTGCGGCGGTCAGTGTTGACGCCCATCTGCAGCGGGTCGAACGCCCGAATACCTTCGAACAAGTGGTGGCTGAGGATCCGCTGGACGTGCTCGTCGATCACAGACAGGTACTTGGTATTGATGGCGGCGTCGCCATCGTCCATCAGGCCCGCCGGCTGCGGCGGCCCCGGCAGTGCATTGGCCTTCGGGGGGGCCTTGGCCTTAGCCCTGGATGTCGCCTCCTTGGGCGGGCACGGACGCCTGCCCATGTCCTCCAAGGAATCAAGAAGGGATCCAAAACACCTCGATATCAAAAACGCTATCCATGATGACAATGATGATGGCAATGACGATGATGATGATGGGTGGTGATGATGATGCTGATGATGCTGATGCTGATGCTGATGATGATGGCGATGATGGTGATGATGAGGATGCGATTGCAATGACAATCATGAAATTGAAGAGACAGGGACTTGAGAGGGTGGCGGGGAGAAGGGGCCGAGAGTGAGGAGAAGCATAAGGAGGGGCAGGAGGAGCAGGAGGAGCAGGATGGGGGAGTAAAAGGTGGCGAGGGGAGAAAGAGCAGGGAGAGGGGAAGGCGAGGACGGGCGGGGTAGGAGGGGAAGGGGAAGGAAAGAGAGGGAGGAGGCGGAGGAGGGAGGAATGAAGCAACCATTATGGCAGCAGTGCTGACGATGACGAGTAGACCGCATCAACTCGTCGACTTGGGGGCGCCCCTCCAGACCAGACCAGGGCCGCGGATTGCCGAGTCTAGGTCCGACCACGCGGACTGAGACTCAGCAGGCCAGGGCGCCCCGGCCTGCCGCGTCTGGGCCCGACAAATCGCAAATCGTACCGCCCGGCCCTGACGAGAGAAAAATCTGTTGATTTTCTTAATTGGCGGACCGAGACTCAGCAGGCCAGGGCGCCCCCGCCTGCCGAGTCTCAGTCCGCTCTGTCGGACCTGGACCCAGCAGGGCCTAGGAAATTAACGCACATTCTGAACATATCGGCGTTGTGGCGGGCAAGGCGCCGAGATTCAGCAGGCCAGGGCGCCCCCGCCTGCCGAGTCTCTCGCTTTCGAGCGCGAGACACAGCATGCCAGGACGTCCCCGCCTGCCGAGTCTCTCGACATCGAGTGCGAGAATCAGCATTCCAGGGCGCCCCCGCCTGCCGAGTCTCCGAGACTCAGCATTCCATGACGCCCCCGCCTGCCGAGTCTAGGTCCGCTCGGTCGGATGGTGACCCCTCAGGGTCAGGAAACGCCTCATCATCCTGACTCCCTTCCCCTCAGCATCATCCTTCCATCCTCTTCCCCCCTCCTCCTCTTCATCCTCCCCCAGTCCCCCTATCTCCCCCCCCCCCCCCCCCCCCACGCGCGCACGCACGTCCTTCATCATCCTTTCCTCCACCCTCCATCCATACATCCCGCTCCTCATCGCTATCCTCCTCGCCGACGGTGGGTCAGCAGCAGGGCGATCCTGCTCGAGCTGGTCGTACTTGTTGCACGGCCGCGCGCGCGACCCCCTACATATCTCCCACCACTATTACCAATGCCACCACCACCACCGCTACCGCTACCGCTACCACTACCACTACCACTACCACTACCACTACCACTACCACTACCACTACCACTACCACTACCACTACCACTACCACTACCACTACTACTACTACGACCACCACTACTACTACTACGACTACTACTACTACTACTACTACTACTACTACTACCACCACCACCACCACCACCACCACCACCACTACGTACCTTGGGGCGGAGGAGGAGGAGGATGAATAGCAGCATCAATGGACGTCACCACATGCGCATTTTTTCAAGTTTTTTTCCGAAAGGCGCGCCCCGCGTGCCTTCTTAGCTCTCAAGAACACACGACCCCCGCGCATCTAGATTCGCAAACCAAATTGGAATCTCTCGCAGGGCGAGCTTAACCCTGACATTCCCGAGTTCGTCTAATTGCTGCTCGGCAAGAGATGCACACGCCAGGGCCTGAGAACGCGTGGATGCCTTGTTAGCTTTCACAAGAATATCAGCCTTGGACACAACTGTTTTCCACTTCCCGTTTGATTGTGCAATTTTGCCAAGGATGATCGCAGCACAAGTCGGGTTGAGGTCAATGAATTTGTCGGAAATCCAAACGAAGCGCTTTGTCTTTAAAACAGAGATGTAAGTCATCGCAACACCATCTTTATCATTGGATCCGGCCTTTCTCTTCAGCCGTGCCACCGTCCAGCGCCGCGCAGAGCCGAGTTTTAAATCCAGCGGTATCTGCCAAACCCCGCGCAACGAAGACGGTCGCATCGTCCCTACTCATAGCCCCCACCAGGCCACATTTTGCAATATATGCAGTTTCCTTGTCGGAAAGCGATTGCACTTCACGCGCGACCACTTTGACCCTGACGCGGCCATGTCCGCCTTCATTGCTCGAGCCACGTCCAGCAACGGCAGAGAAGGAGGCATCCAGGGAGAACCAGCATTGGATCCAACTTGGGGCCATCCTGAGACCCAGGGAAGGGGACTGGGGAAGGTCCCGTGGAGAGGGGCGCCAGAAAATCCCAGGAAGCTCACCCCGTCATGGTTTCACGAGTGCCCCCCCCGCATGGTTTCACTGCTGTCACCCCTCATGGTCTCACGACTGCCCCCCATCATGGAGTCACGAATGCCCCCCACCCCCCCCCCCCCCCCCCCCTATGGGTTCACGATTGCCCTCCTCATGGTATCACAAGTATCTCAGTGCGACCCTACCTAGGAGTTGGAGCCCCTAGGACAGCAGCATAAGCTAAGCTAAGCTAAGCTAAGATGAGCAAAGCTAAGCTAAGCTAAAGTAAGCTAAGCTAAGCTAAGCTAAGCTAAGCTAAGCTAAGCTAGGCTAGGCTAGGCTAGGCTAGGCTAAGCTAAGCTAAGCTAAGATGGGATAAGCTAGGCTAAGCTGAACTAAGCTAAGCTAAGCCAAGCTAAGCTAAGCTAAGCTAAGCTAGGCTAGGTTAAGCTAAGCTAAGCTAAGCTAAGCTAAGCTGAACTAAGCTAAGCTAAGCTAAGCTAAGCTAAAGTAAAGCTAAGCTAAGCTAAAGCTCAGCTAAGCTCAGCTGAGCTAAGCTAAGCTGAACTGAACTAAGATGAGATAAGCTAAGCTAAGCTAAGCTAAGCTAAGCTAAGCTAAGCTAAAGCTAAGCTAAGCTAAGCTTAAGTTAAGCTAAGTTAAGCTCACCCAAGGGGCGCAACTGGGGGAACCGCGGGGCGGGGGCTGGGGGAACCGCCCGTGGCGGTTAGCACTGCCCGGCCCCTTTAAGCACATGCGGTGCTGTTCGTAATTTTTGGAGCTGGTGGTGATGTGTTTGGCGTTGTTGGCGGTGCTGCGTGTGCTCTTATCGATGGTGCAGTGTGATTGTTGCTGGTGGTGCTGCTGCGTGACTTGGTTGCTGGATGGGGTGGGTTGGATGAGGATGAGGATCAGGACGGAACAAAAGGAGGAGGAATAGGAGGAGTGACATTGAAGAGGAGGAGGGGGACTTGCGGGGGGAAAGGAGGGCCTACGGAGAGGGGGGGGATAAAGAAATATACAGGGCAGCGAAAGGAACAAATCTGGATTTGGGCAGCGCGCACCCCCCCTCATCCATCTGCGCCGGACAGGAACTGGGAGGGGGGAGTTACATTATGAGGGAGGGGGGGCCAGGGGGGGCGAGATACAGGTTGGGCGCGCGGTACAAACGCTTTCAAAACACGCGACGCCTGATCCGAAAGCTTGCAGTCGATGAAAGCACATCGGCCGACCAAAGAAGGGCCAACATGACGTTGCGGTGCCGAGCTTTTTTTAACGGCCTCTTTCTGAAGCCTTTCATCAGCCTTGCATGCAATCTTTTGTCGACGCAGAACTGCCGCGTCAAGGTCCTCGACTCGTTCTTCCTGTTAAAGAACACCATGCTCCGCTGCGTCTAAGTATTATTGCACATACTTTGACTCGTTGAAATCTTTCTCCTTGACATGTTTTGACGTCCACGCTGCGTGTGACGCTGCATCTGGGATTTGTGCACGCTCCGTGGCCTCCGCGGTGAACTTGGACACGGCTGCTCGCCGGTGGTCAATGAAGGCTTTCTTCGGCGCTTTCTTTCGCTGCCCCACTTTGCTGTAGGCGGCGCTTCTTCGGAGCTGACGTCCGCGTTTTGGCGAGCCATCTTGAGAAAAGCCTCTTGGCGGACTTCACAATTGCTGACCATTCCCTCTTATCTTTTGCACTGAGAATTTCCATTTCATCGAGAGTGTGATTATGCAAGAGAAGACCCCTTCGTGGCCCCATTGCCATGTCAGCTTGTGAGAACAGCCGCTCCACGCCAGTGCTGGATGCACACCGTGATGCGCATCGAAGAAGAGTGGCTCTCAAGACTGCTGGCTGTCGTCCGCGCCTGTCTGAAGTAGTGGTTGACGTCCAAGCCTCTAGGTTACTGCAAGCATGCTGGCCATGATATTCACGAGCATATGTGAGATATTGGGTGTATTCGTGTATTCGCTCCACAACTGTCCAAAGTCCAACTTCAGAATTTGCGCCAGACGTCGGAGCCCTTCATGGGCCGCCCCGCCATCTGCCAGAAATAATCGACAACCGTCGATAGATAAATGTTCCATTTGGCCCAGATCAAACCCGACAAAACTTTGAATCACTCCAAACTCTGGAAACTCAGCTTTTGCTATGGATTCGGCCTCCAAGACCCAAGCTTGCATTCGGCCGAGCGCGCGCCCCACAATGTCTGGCGTCGCCCCCGCCGTAGGCGCCCCAATCTGTTTCGGCTGCCCATCCAGAGCGAACGCGCACCGACCACCCTTGGCGAGATTTTTCAACATCACTTTAGTGTAACCACTGCGCAGGCATATACCGTCGAAGTAGAGCGCTCGAATGCGGTCCAAGTAATCATGCACCCATCCAGCGAGTTTAGCTGGATCAAAATCTTCTGATTCGAATCGCTGCACAAGGGAATGGGTTTCGTCGCCGGCATCTGCCATCATCGCCAATGCAAGCGCTGATTCTGTGGACAACCACGTCAAGAAAGATTTGGCACAGCGGCCTTCCTCCTTGCCACGGCGCCCGCGCATGGCGCGGGCCATCGCCCGCGCGAGAGGCCAGAAACTTAAGGCCGCTCTCCCAAATGGTTTCTGGCGACTTTCGAATCTGTGCTTCGCAGACCTCAAATCAACGCGACCTTCGGGATGAGCTAGCCGAACCTCTGCATCGCCAGCTCTTTCATCTTCCAAGACCAATCCGCTGAAGACTGCTTTGATTGGTAAACGGTTTCGGATAAGCTGCGCTGGCGAACTCCTGGCTAGTATGAAGCGTTTGGCGACTTCTTGCAGCGCTGAGTCGCGCGCCCAACCGAGCTTCGTCAGGCGCCGGCAAGCGTGGGCTTTATCCTTCAAAACGAAACGTAAGTGCGGGAACAGTTCGTCATCAATGATTATGTCACCAACTTTTATGGCCCTTAGTTTTCGGCCTTCTAGTTGTTCATCGGCTGCCCCATCTGCTGTGAAAGACTCCAGGATCCAATGCAAATGTAGTTGAAGGTCATTGTCAACTTCCCACTTCCGACGTTTTCCTTGGGGCCTACTCGCGCTTGCAGCTGTCTTAATGATCTGCAGGGTTGCATCTGTTGAAAAAAAAGCCGATGTTGCACTGTAGCCGAGCCTGGTTAAATCTACGAGGCCAAGGAAACCACTTCGGACCTTCAAGTCTGGCGTTGCAGCTCGAAATCTCGCTCCCAGGTATTGTTGCCGCACATCTTGCATGGGCGTCATCGAACTGGCTTTGCGCAGGAAGCGCTGCGTGATGCGACGGCAAGCTTCGCCCGGACAATGCTTCAGACGAGTAACTTTTTTACGTCTTCCAACTCCAGGCGCCCCGTCGTCGCCAGAGGCCCTCCCTTTGTGAGCCGCATGCATGACATATATGAAGGCCTGCGTCGGCGGTGACAGGCCCATAGTGCCTTCGCCCAGGCATTTATGTCCATCCAGAGCCGCCAAGTGATTCCTATCTTTGCAATGTCGTTTTAAAATGCACGCCTGCGCTACGGCTGAGGAAGTGCGCGAGCACCGCCCCCGCGCAATTCTCAGATTTGCTCGCGCGCAAATGTTGCAACCAAGCGAAAACTCTGAGTTCCCATGTGTTTTGACATCAACCCACGCGTCTGATGATTCATCAGTCGGATCACAGCGCAACCATTTTTCGCGCGAGCCACTCACAGCAAGATGCCAGAACATCGCACAAGCAACGCATTTTAATAATGGCTTGTCACAAGCCAACATGTGCGAGCGAAAATCATCGGGCATCTGTGAAGGCAATAGTCTCGCTCTAGTACGCTTCCGGCTCAACCGCGACATAAGCCCAAATGGCTACAGCTAATACGATGGTTAATGATGGATTAGATGGCCCCCCGAAGTCACAGGAGGGCCCCAAGAGGACCTCAATGCCGGTGGCGCTGTGCGATTATTGTTGATGGTGGCGCGCCCCCTCGTGGTTTCACGGCTGCCCCCCTCGCGGTTTCAAGACCCCCTTCATGGTGTTTCGATTGTCCCCCCTCCTGGTGTCCCGACTGCCCTGCCCATCATCGTTTCGCGACTTGCTGTCCCCCCTCAAGGTTTCACGACCAGCCCTGCCCTCATGGTTTCACGACTGCCCCCCTCATGGTTGCACAACTGCCCCCCAGATGGGGTTTCACGAATGCCCCCCCCCCCCCCCCTCATGATTTCGCGAGTTGCATTCCCACCAGCCGATTGCAATGGCGAGTCAAGCGTGAAGCGTTGATTTGCTCGGCCCCCTGCGCATCGGATGCGGGAGACTGCGCGGAAAGTCCACTGGTTCAACAAGGCAGGCCGAATTCGGGGAATCCCACCAGCCCGTGGTCTAGGGAGGTTCCTCTTCCAACCCCCCCTTCCCCTTCTACCCCCTCCCTTGGACTTGGGCGGGGGGGGGGGGGGGGGGGGGGGGGGGGCGGCGGCGGCGCGTTTGAGCGTCCAAGATGGCCCAAGACGGCTCCAAGAGAGGCTCGGAGAGCTCAAGATGGCCTCCAAGATGGCTCGAGATAGCGCAGCATGCCTCAAAATGGCCCCCAGGCTCCAAGAGGCCCCAAGAACGTTCCAAGACGGCTCCAAGAGGCTCCCGAAACCCTCAAGGAGGCCCCCGATATGCCCAAACCCCCCAAAACTTAAAAACAATTATCCTGGCGAAAGACCCAACCATCAGCAATTGTTGGTAACGCGTTGTGGGTGCCGCTTTCGGTGGGGCTCCATATGGGGCCACGAAGCGCTGCCTGGATGGGGGAACCGCATGCGAACACCCCCACTGGGGCCTTCGGTGGAGCTCCCTATGGGGCTACGAAACGCTGCCCTGGGTGGGGGAACCGCATGCGAACTGCGCCACTGGGGCCTTCGGTGGAGCTCCCTATGGTGCCACGAAACGCTGCCCTGGGTGGGGGAACCGCATGCGAACACCCCCACTGGGGCCTTCGGTGGAGCTCCCTATGGGGCTACGAAACGCTGCCCTGGGTGGGGGAACCGCATGCGAACACCCCCACTGGGGCCTTCGGTGGAGCTCCCTATGGGGCCACGAAACGCTGCGCTGCCCTGGGTGGGGGAACCGCATGCGAACACCCCCACTGGGGCCTTCGGTGGAGCTCCCTATGGGGCTACGAAACGCTGCCCTGGGTGGGGGAACCGCATGCGAACACCCCCACTGGGGCCTTCGGTGGAGCTCCCTATGGGGCCACGAAACGCTGCCCTGGGTGGGGGAACCGCATGCGAACACCCCCACTGGGCCTTCGGTGGAGCTCCCTATGGGGCTACGAAACGCTGCCATGGGTGGGGGAACCGCATGCGAACACCCCCACTGGGGCCTTCGGTGGAGCTCCCTATGGGGCCACGAAACGCTGCCCTGGGTGGGGGAACCGCATGCGAACACCCCCACTGGGGCCTTCGGTGGAGCTCCCTATGGGGCTACGAAACGCTGCCCTGGGTGGGGGAACCGCATGCGAACACCCCCACTGGGGCCTTCGGTGGAGCTCCCTATGGGGCCACGAAACGCTGCCCTGGGTGGGGGAACCGCATGCGAACACCCCCACTGGGGCCTTCGGTGGAGCTCCCTATGGGGCTACGAAACGCTGCCCTGGGTGGGGGAACCGCATGCGAACACCCCCACTGGGGCCTTCGGTGGAGCTCCCTATGGGGCCACGAAACGCTGCCCTGGGTGGGGGAACCGCATGCGAACACCCCCACTGGGGCCTTCGGTGGAGCTCCCTATGGGGCTACGAAACGCTGCCCTGGGTGGGGGAACCGCATGCGAACACCCCCACTGGGGCCTTCGGTGGAGCTCCCTATGGGGCCACGAAACGCTGCCCTGGGTGGGGGAACCGCATGCGAACACCCCCACTGGGGCCTTCGGTGGAGCTCCCTATGGGGCCACGAAACGCTGCCCTGGGTGGGGACCCGCAATGCGAACACCCCCACTGGGGCCTCGGTGGAGCTCCCGATGGGCAACGAAACGCTGCCTGGGCCGCAATGCGAACACCTCCGCTGGGGGCTTCCGGTGGAGCCCCTATGGGGCCACGAGCGCTGCCCTGGGTGGGGGAACCGCATGCGAACACCCGCCACTGCGGGCCTTCGGTGGAGCTTCCCTATGGGGGCCACAAACGCTGCCCTGGGTGGGGGCACCGCATGCGAACACCCCCACCTGGGGCCTTCGGTGGAGCTCCCCTATGGGGCTGCCCTGGGGGGGGAACCGCATGCGACCCCCACTGGGGCCTTCGGTGCTCCCCGAAACGCTGCCCTGGGTGGGGGAACCGCATGCGAACACCCCCACTGGGGCCTTCGGTGGAGCTCCCTATGGGGCTACGAAACGCTGCCCTGGGTGGGGGAACCGCATGCGAACACCCCCACTGGGGCCTTCGGTGGAGCTCCCTATGGGGCCACGAAACGCTGCCCTGGGTGGGGGAACCGCATGCGAACACCCCCACTGGGGCCTTCGGTGGAGCTCCCTATGGGGCTACGAAACGCTGCCCTGGGTGGGGGAACCGCATGCGAACACCCCCACTGGGGCCTTCGGTGGAGCTCCCTATGGGGCCACGAAACGCTGTAATGGGTGGGTGAAACGCAGAGAGGAGGGAGGAGAGGGAGGAGGAGGGAGGAGGAGGGGGAGGAGGAGGAGAGGAGGAGAGGAGGAGAGGAGAGGACGCGGGCACCGTCTCTTCAAAACGAGGACCCAACACCACAGGATGGTTGGGAATAAATGATGTTTGCCTTCTCGCCTTTTCGCTTCCGATGGTCATCCGAGGCCTCAAGATGGCTCCAAGATGGCCCAAGAGAGCCCCAAGAGGGGCCCAATAGAGCCCCGAATAACCGCCAAGAGAGCCCAAGAGAGCTCCAAGAGGGGTCCAGGAGGCGATTTTTGGGGTTCCCGAAAAGGTGGGGCGAATGACGGCCCTCGCCTTCTTTGATCGATATCCTCCAAGATGGTTCCATGAGCGCCTCGAGCCCCCCCGAGAGCGCCCCAAGACTCCCCAAGAGGCGCCCAGGCGGCCGCAAGAGGCTTCCACAAGGCTCCCAGGTGACCCCCAAGAGGCCTCAAGAATATCCCTGCGGCAACTGAGACCACTTAAAGCGACTTCCCTGGTCACCTCAACTTGCCTTGGCGTCGTTTCTGGATGGCTGGTGGGGATACGCGAAGCGTCAAAAATACTGACAGGACGCTGTGTCCAACTGCCTGCCACAACTACGTGGGATCAAACACTTGCACGTCGCTGACTCCAACAGCTTACCATATCTAGACTGTTGCGGTGACTTCCCAGGGCGTGCCACTTTCTGTCAGAATTGGGGAAGCCCTTGGAGCCTGGAGGTGGCATGGCAACGAACTATATTATATGGCAATGACTGCTGCGCAGTGAGCATGCTCACCAGTATGATAATTACTACCTCCTCGGGCTTGCCGCCTACTCCCGCCGCAGACGCTTGGGCAGAGTCAGAAGCTTATTGCCCTCGTCGCTGCTACTGCTGCTGGCGTTGTCCTCGTCGTCGACGTCGGCCTCCACTCAGGGGTTGTCGCCGGCCGCCTCCGCGCCGCCCGCGCCGTCGTGGTCGGCGCTGCCCGTCGCCGTGTCGCCGACGATGGCCGCGACGACGGCCGCTGGATCTGCGGCGCTGTCTGGGGACATGATGATGCTGGCGTCGTCGTCGTCGCTTGCCGCCTGCTCTGCGGCGCTGCCCGCCGTGTCCACGGGAAGGTCGGCCGCCTCCGCGCCGCCCGTGTCGTCGTGGCCCGCGTCGTCGACGTCGGCGCTACCCGTCCTCATGTCGCCGATGGTGGCCGGCTGGTCTGCGGCGTTGTCTCGGTTCATGATGTTGGCGTCGTCGTCGTCGTCGTCGCTTGCCGCCTGCTCTGCTGCGCTGCCCGCCATGTCGGCCGCCTCCGCGCCGCCCGTGCCGTGGACGCCGTCGTCGTCATCTGGCTCTGGGGCGGGCGTCCTGCTGCTGGTGTTTCGCGAGCGGCCGAACAGCTCTTTGTTGTTGTAGCGGTATACCCACACGTCAGCGGGAACCCGTTCAATATCGCCCACGTCGTCGTCCGTCATGAACCAAGGGTAGTTAAGACAATGCGTGACTGGGTTCCATATCGGAACGTACCGCTCTGATCGCGGGTCGTCCCAGACGGACATTGTAGCAAACTGGCTTGAATCCAAATGGCTACGGATGGGTAAGGATGCATTCCCTGGATGCCCAAGTTGCCGTTTAATATGTATGACTGTTTGTAAAGATAAGACAAGGCTGCCAGAGTGCCACGGGGGGCTCGGATCGGGCTGCGCTTTAATAGCAAAACATATTAGCTAACCTCATCTGATTGTCTGTACAGGTAACGCAAGGATGCCAGAATGCCTGCGGTGGCTGGGATCGGGCTGCGCTACATAGTGGAATCCGCCGACCCCTTGTGGGTCTCTAGGCGTGTGAGATCTATGTTTTAACTGCCAGTCGGTTTCAGTGCTTGGCTCTTTGCGTTTTAAGCGCATGCCTTGTATGATGGCACTATGCGTGCTTCGTCGTTTGCCTGTTGAGTATGTGTGTTGTGGTTTGTTTGATGATTCGCGGTGTTGTTATCATGTGTGGTATGTTGTTGCTATGTTTGATGTGGTATGGTTCTTCATTAATGCTTCATGTTCTTGTCTGATGATGTGTGGTGTCTTTGTTATTTGATGTGGTATGTTTGTTCTCTGGTGTTTGACGTTCGATATAATATGTTATTGTTGTTGTTGTTGTTGTTGTGATTGATGTTATGCTCGCGGTGATGTAGTCCCCGTTTGATCATGTTTGTTGTGGTATGTTTGTTCATCCATAGAAGACGCCGAGAACTTCGTGATTCGGACATTCCTGGACATCCTCATTTCTACAGGGCAAAAAAAAACGGCCTATGCACAGGCCAGTCGCTAGCCATGGTCCGACTTCTGGTTGGCAGGTGAATCAGCGAAAACGGATGGCTTGAGCCATGCGGTTCTCGCTGGACGAAAGGCGCCCTCGGGGCGACGCCGAGTCCTGCGGGGGCGCAGGTGTCGGCGCGGCCTCAACTTGGATGAACGTCGCATGCGCGGAAAAAAGGCCCTGCGACGTGCCCGACCCACTCGCGTGAGACAATAATGCTTTATTCAGAACGAGCACCCAACGCAGGAGGATAGGGCGACGAGATCTATGCATATCCACTGCTCCTAGCCAGGCCAATCCTGGGCCCAGGAGCGGTGTATACGCCCTCCTGGCCTGGCCAGGGAGGCATATACACAGCTCCTGGGCCCAGGATGGGCCTGGCCAGGAGCAGTGGATATGCATAGATCTCGTCGCCCTAGAGGATTGGGAATAACCGAGTCCGGCACCAACCGGGTAGATACTCGAAAGCTGGGCTGCTTCCGGACCTCGAACAGGACGCCGCGGGCCGGTGACTCTTTCCCGCCCCCGAAGCGCTCCCGCCTGCCCGCCGACTTCTTCCCCCGCCCCCGCCCCCGCCCTGCAGCTCCCCTGTCCCGCGAGTAGCCCTGGGAAAGCAGAAGGCGAGTTGGACTGGGGTGTGGGGGGGTCGACGAAGCGGCGCGGGAAGGGGGTCGAGGGGGGGTCGAGGGGGGGGGATTGGGGGGCGTGTGTGTGTGTGTGTGTGTGTGTGTGTGTGTGTGTTTGCGTGCGTGCGTGCGTGCGTGCGTGCGTGCGTGCGTGCGTGCGTGCGTGCGTGTGTGTTATATATATATATATACATATGTGTATGTGTATATACATGTACATATGTACATATATGTGTGTATATAGTTGTATATAAGTGTATATATGCATATATGTATATATGTATGTATATTGATATAGGTATATACGTTTTATGTTTTCCCCGGCAAACATCTCAGCTCGTCAACGCTTGCGTCTGGTGGGCGGCCAGCTCTGCAGAGCCGAATCACAGAAGTCAGATTTCGGGCCATTCCTTGCGAAGCCGTGGTCTGCGAACCAGCGGAGCAAATCGGAACTCGCGTTCCAGGAGCGGGCCCGGCGCCGCGGCGCCAGCGGAGCTGGCCGGAACCAGGGGACCCCGAGATCCTCCGGCAAGAGGAGCACTGCGCGCGCAGACGGGTCCGCCGATATGGCCCGATTGAAGAGCTCGGGGAGGGCGCGCCCGGGCGACGCGCCCGCCAAGAGAGCGCTCGAAAGCTGTCCTCTCTGGGCAGCGCCGCTGCGGAGCGAGAGAATTGCCCCCTGAGCGGTTGGGCAACAAATCTATCGTGAACGATGCCCCGCAACGTCCTCGCACTTCGCGAAAGAGCGTTTGGCGGAGCACTGCGTCTTTGAAAGCGTCGGCCGCCCGGCGTGCCCCGAAGCTGCTGTCTCGAGAGCCCGCGTCCGCAATCGCGTTGCGCGGCCAGGCAAATGAATTGCTAGGGCCCAGCGGCGCACGGCCCGCTCGGCTGATTCGAGCCGAGCGGGCAACGTCTCAAGATGCGGAACCCGCCCGTGCCGAATATTAACGCAATGAATAGCTGGCGCGTTGTCCATGCGGAACAGCGCGCCCCAGCCCAGCAAGAAACTGCGCTCGCGGCGCCAGCGTTCACGCGCCGCCCAGAGCTCCTTGCACTCTGTGTCGCCCGCGTGCAGATGGCGCTCAACGTCTACGAAATCAGCGGGCCACTCGCCGGAGACCGCCCTGCCGTCGCTGCAGACGTGGTAGCTCGAGCCGTGGGGATCGAACGCGTCCGTCTCGATCGCGCGGATGGCGCCCGGCCCGGCCAGGGCCCCCCGATTCTGGAAATCCGGATCCTTCGGGCCCCGCGATGACAAGGGCCCCCCCGCGGCAAAATAACGGCCGCGTCTGGGGCCGCGCGAAGGCCGGCAGGATCCACTGATACGCGGATCGACTCTGTTTGGAGAGGCGAACCGGAGGATCGGCCGACGCACTTGACTGCCAAGCAGCGTAAACGCCAGCCGCGTTAAGGTCCGCCCAGACTGGGTGAAGCCTGCGCTGGGCCATAGCTCCGCCAAGTAGGAAGCGCGGCCCGCTGCCGACGCGAGCTGCCTACTCAGCAATGCCCTGGTGGAGTCCGCCTCCAGGGCCGCCGCGCACGCTCGGCAGCACTTGTCGCGCTTGCGGTCACGAGCGTATTGCCAGCGTCGAAGATCCAGCCGATCCACGTTTGCGACGTGGCAAGTTTGCGGATCCCCGACGGATTTGAACTCGCCGGGATGTCGCAGTCGAGCCAGAGGTCCACTGGCGCAGCCAAGCGGTCCCAGCTCTCGATTTCAGAAGCCGCGGAACCCAACGGATCAGCAACAAAGCCAATAAATCGACCTGTCGCCGCAGCTGCAGCAGGCGCGAGAGTTCTTCGACGGATTCATCGTTGATCCCGGGGGCCGGCTTCAAACCAATTGGCAGAACATTTTACTTGCCAGATTGGTTGCGGCTCGGCGAATAAAACCCTGGCGGCGTAGAATCTGCCGGGTCGATCTGCCAATTGACAAACGTCCGCGAGCCCTCGGCCAAGCGAGAGACAGCATGGTCCACGACCCCGTAGTGGGCGCCGACGTCCGGCAAAGACTGGTTCACGCAGCCGCGCCGGAGGTCTACGATCAGACGAGGCGTGAAATGCACCTCATCTGGGTCGCCATCCCCTGTGCCCCCCCTTTCTTTGAGGATCGGGCCGCGAGGGTAGGCGTTCGACTCTCGTGGCTTGGGCGCGCCAGCGGAGAGAACACCCGCTCTTCCGGCGCCCTCGAGTCGAGCCCGCTCCTCTTCAGCCCACTCCGCCTGCAGCGACGCGGGCGGGCGGTTCCGGGCCCTTTTCGCCGGGCGAGCCGCGGCCCCGAGCGAGCGCCCGCGGCACCGCTGGCGCAGCGGCGCTGGGGAGGCGCCGGCCTCCTCGAGCATCGAATCGCAAAAAATCGGCCTGGGCACGGCGCCCGACCGCTCCAGGGCAGCATTGGAGCTCCACTGGCTTCCTACAGTGTGCACGGGGGAGGAGAAAACGAATGCCAACGCGCCTGGGCGGCGACGAGCCGCCGTGGCGAACGATCGCGGCCCACGACTTCGCCTGCCCTGGGCGGCCTGCCACGACTTCGCCTTGCCTGGGCGCAGCATTGCGGCGGAGCACATGCTCCCGCAGAGCGTCCATGACTGCGGCCCGTTTGAGCCGAGCGGCTGCGATCGCGCGGTCGGTGTCGCTGGTGATGGCTGGACTGCGCCATCGCCGTAATCGCCGCGGGGCGCAGCGGCGCGCCGCCCCCTCTTCCCCCTCTGCTCTCCCTTCTCCTCTTCCCTCCTTCCCCCCGTCCTCCACCTCCACTTCCGCGACCCTCTTGATCGTGGCGCTCCTCGAAGTTGGAAGAATCGGGGGGGGGAAGCAGGAAGCCCGGCGCCTTCTGCCCGAGGGGGGGTGGGGGTGGAAGAATCGGGAGGTCGGACAAAAAAAAACAGGTGCGTCCTCCCTGCGAGGCCGCGGGGATGGGCGGGGGGCGGGGCGCGTTCCGCGCCGGCGGTCGGTCTGTCCTCTCCGGCCCAGCCCCCCTCGGCACATGGGGCCTTCCCCCCCGCGGGGAGGCAGTTATTTGCAGCTCCCGGCGGATGTGCATGGCAAAATGTGGGCAAGAGAACCAACCCCAAGGCACCTCGCGACTGAGGGCGCCTCGTCTGCGGGGGGGCGCCCGCGAGAGATGGGCCAAGGTTTCGCCCCCAGCAAAATCGAGCCAGCGGCAGCGCGGTGGCGGCAAACGCCCCGGCTGGGAAGTGCGCCCAGCGCCTGCGCCCCAGAGCCCCTGGAACCCGCGCCCCCGAATCCCCTTTCCCGCAAGCGAACCCACTCGGAAAAGGAATCTGAAATAAACCCTCCCACCGAGTTCCCTCTTCAGAGGCCCCATGCAAAGGTTCATTCCCACTGAAAGAACTGCCTCGTTGGAAGGCAACCGTTTGAAGACCCTGAAGCGCGCTAAAACATTGTTCTCGGGATTCCAACGCGACGGGTCAGCTTCGCTGTTGCGTCTTGGCGATCCTGAATCGCGCCAGAAAGCCAGTCCTGGGACTTCAATACCGCGAATCAATGTAACTGTTGCACCCTCATAGTTCTGTTTCCCCCCAAAAACGCCATGTCTGGTGCGCTGGTCGTAAGAAGCCGTGAAACCATGCACATGCTAACCACGAATGCGCGCGGCGCTGAGGCGAACGCCTCATTTTGAGAAGGATCCGCCCTCAATCCGCGAAACTCTTGCACATGCTGAAAACGAATGTGCGCGGCGCCAAGGTAAGAGCCACGCGTTGAAAAGGAACCGCCCTGAATCCGTGGAACTCTTACAAATTCAAACAATAAATGCGCGCGGCATTGAGGCGAGAGCCACATTCTGGAAACGGGGGGGCTTCAATCCGTGCAACTCTTGCAATTTAGAAAAAATGTGCGCGGTATTGAGGCGAGTGCCGCATTTTGAAAGCCAGCCGCCCTCCATCTGTGAAGCTGTTGCCAATGTTTAAGCTTGAGGGTCGCGCGTGGAAATCTCAAGCGAAACTCCCAGCCCGCTCTATAAACTGGCCTCCGGGCGCGACAGGGGAAGTTATCTATCTGGGTAAAACATGGAGGCGGGGTGGGGTGGGGGGGAAACGGGAAAAGGCCCCGGCCCACGCCGCAGCAAGAACCGAGAACAGCAACTATCCCTTCAGGACTCATCAGACTCTCGCGGCGCCCCGGCCGTTCCTTAGTTTTCGACCGCAGGTCAATGTGCAGACGAGCCGGACAAGAACAACGGTTCTGTATCGGTTGTCATCCAGACTCGCTACGGTCCGGGCGCGGGCCTTTTCGCCCTCCCCCCTCCCGCTCGCCCTCCCCCCCCCTCGCCTATCTCTCCTCGCCCTCCTGTCCCGCCTGGTCGTGGTCGCGCTGGAGGAGTGAAAGTGGACGGGGCAAGGAAGGGGGACATCAATTTATCAGAGAAGGGCACCGTCAACTACGCGTCGCAAGCCGTGCCAGGCCCTGGCAGGGCGCGTAAAGCCTAGGAGCCCATGGGGAACCCAAAGAGAGAGGGGGAGAAGAGGGAAGAGACATCTTCTTTTCATGGCTTTGACAAAACTGATTGGTCCCCCCCTGGCCTCGTAGCAGAAAAGTGAGCTCGACTCCAGTTGGCCGGCTTTCGCTGGGGCCTCTCTGGAGGCGCGACGGGAGCGGGGCTTGGGGGGAATGATTTGAGGGCCGTTCTGCAAGGTGGCCCTCCTCATCTATTAATATCATGGCGCCCCTCGAGAGCACATCGGTCAGCGCCAGGTTACCGCGGCAGGGGTTCGCCTTGGTCAGAGCGCCAGCGGCCCTTCGGCCGTGGGGAACCCATCTCACCTGCGAACCTATGGCGCTGAGGCTGTCTCTCACGACGGCCAGTTCTATCGAATTTCTTCTGTCGGCTCGAGCCGGCGGAATTCTTCGACGGCGCGTCGAAAATAAACTTGGCATCTACAACCGAAAGGACAAAACTCCTTCAGACAAAGTACAATCACGACTTAAAACGACTGAGGAAAAGATATGGGACAGATGCCAATCTGGGCGTCTCACATCTGCAAATATCAGATCGCGCCAGAGAGCGGGCAGCCACTGAGCCTCCGCCAACGCGGCTGAAAGAGACAATGTCTCAGCCGCCCCTGTCGAGGCCACGGCCCTCCTCAAGCGAGTTGACCTCCAGCTCAGAACATGAGACCTCGCCCTCTTTTTCTGTCTGATTACCGAGTCGGCCGCTAGGGCCGGCCAACCTCCCAGGGCCCCGTTTCGCCTCGCGGACCTGGGGGCCCCAGCGTCGGACACCGTGGCGAACGTCATGCTGGATGGGCCCAGGGGCCAGAGGACAATCTTTTGACAGGCGGTACTCTTGACGTGATTCACTATCTCGATGCGCGACGCGGCGTCGCTGGCCGCGGGGAGAGGGGGGGGCTGCGCTCTGCGAAGATGCGCCGGCCGCAACATCCGGTCGGCTCTCTCTGACGAGCCGCTGGGTCTGAGCGACAGCGGTCCGATGGAATTTTCAAGGCGCCCGGGTCTGCCCGGCGCTCCTTGGCGAGTCTCATCGTGGGAAACTGCTCTAATGTATGTATATTTCCTGATCAGCCCAGATCCTTCGTCCTCCCTGCCTAGCGTGCCACCCCGCAAAATCGGCCCCTCCGGGGTGCCATTTCCCGAGCCTGACACACTTCTGAAGTTGGCCCTGGAGCCCCGCGCGTTCCCTGGGGCAGCTCGCCGCTACGAGGTCGCCTACCTCCATGAGAGCCAGAGAAAGATTCCACCCTAGGACGAGCGCTTGACCCACAAATGGGGTTCGAGAAGAGACTTCGCGAAGCCGTCGTCACTTAGCCACTGAATCAAATTACGATGCCACAGCAGGGGCGCGTCGTTGCATCCACGCACTGGCGCCGCCAGCTCTATGAGCTCTCCGGGGGCCAGACTCAGACCTCGGCACGGCGCGCAAAAGATCGCCCCCTTTGGCCTTGCTGGCTGGTCGGACTGGCCAAGAACGTTTTTGCAATCAGCTATTTCTAGCGTCGTGATTCCTGGCCCACTGCACATGGCAGAAGGGGCTTCTACACGAGCCCCCGACCTTCCACTTGACGCGTGCGCCCGAGCATTGTGGCCCGAGCATTCGGCGTGGCATTGGTGACCGCATTGGAGCCTCCACAGCTTCTCGCGCAGCGAAGGGCTCGAGGCAGACAGCGCGCTGCGTGAAGGACATGTCTGGCACCGCAGGTGTATCTGAGCCCGGGCGCGTCCACCCTGGCCGTTGCAGAATGGACTCGTCCGCTTCGCAAGGAGGCGGTGGCGGTCCATCTCGGGAACTCTGATTGGACATCGCAGTCGGCACGTGTCTGCGCATTGCGTTGCGATTGGCGATGTGTTGCGCCCACCTCGCGTTCTGATCACGTGCGGCCCTTCGGGCTTCGTCTGCTGCTTGCGTATTTGCTTGCGTCATCGCGTGGATGTCATGCAGATATGACGGCAAGGCGCTCGCAAGTGGGTTAACTCAAGGGCAGGTGGCTGAGCTGTCGCGTCTGGGTCCGTAGGCGCAGGATGATAACTCATGTGCGGATATGTCTGTGATCCCGAGACACGTGCCGCTTGTGACCGATAGAAGTCATCCGCCATTTCCCGAGTCCTTTGATTCTGGGCAAATTGGCCCACCATTGGTTTCGTTGATCTCTGCGTAGTACTCGGGAAAGATTGGATTATGCATCCATGATGGCGCTGTGCCTTGGAGTGGCAAGTGCGTTGGGTGCGCAGCGAATGCCGGAATGCATGGCAACCTGTCTGGGTGGTCTGGTAGTGGACTGACATCAGGGTGCCTTTCCCAGGGGGGCGTCCAATTGTCCCGATCCGTCACGTCCACTCCGAGTAGCATCATCTCAGCCATGGCTGACTGATGTTGTCGTTCCATAAACCTCTGCTGCTCACGTGCTGACTGCCTGTGTCCAGGCTGATCCGCTGTTGGAAATGTCATCGGCGAGCCTGTTGGACTGCTAGTGGCCTGGCCTTGGCGTGGAGTGCCGAAGGGCGTCGTTGCCCTTATTTCGGCTGCCAAGTCAGGATGTTGGCGTAGTGCTTGTAATCCATTGGGCGCGTCCGCCCCTGACGCTAGGCTCGGCCCGGGCCTTGGCTGACCGAATGCCATGGGCTCGAACCTCTTAGAGCCAACGTTCGACTCTGGCCTTGCCGGTCCGAAACTCACGGGCGGTCTTGCTGGTGCATTTCGCAGGGCCTCGGCCCACGGATCAAGCCTACCAAATACGTCCGACAGAGTTGAGACGTCATTGGATTCAGGCATCATCCATGAGGATGAGCCTGTGTCAGTTGGCAAGGCTGCCGGTGGCCAGGCTTATGTGGGTGCGGCGTCATCCGCAGGTGTCCCTGCCTCCACCAATAGGCGGGAGAGATTTTTAACGCGTGCCTCAACGGGGACCTCTTCAGGATCAGGATTTGATGCGGGGGAGTCTCAGTCGATGCGGGGTGCCGATCTCCTGGGATACCCTGGTCTGTAGTACTCACTGCCAAGAGATCGCATGGGCGTGTCCGCCCCGACACCACGCGGCCGATCGGGCTGGAACCAGCCGGCTGCGCTTTGGAAGTCTGCTGTTGTCATTGGTGCTTCCTGGAGCTCGCGAGACGCGCTATAGAAGTATTGGAAATTGTGCCAGACGTGTCTCCGCTCGTATACGGGATTCACCGTTATCTGGATGAAGTACTCGGTCGGAATTACGCCATCGAGGCCGTTCGCCAAAACAAATCGTTGGCGGAACGCCACAGCTTAGCACCATCCTGCTGCAGACGTCGGATGGATGCCAATGTGTATATGTGAACCCGATCGGAGGCCTGATTGAATCCTAGCGGCTCCTGGCAGATATGGGCATCAGTGCACAAACTGCCTACCTTGTCCGGTTCTTGGGTGGTGCTCTGGACGGCAGGACAGTCCGTGCTCAGGGACGCTCGCAATAAATCCCCCATGGTTCCATGCATAAAGGACTTCGGGGCGTCGTCGCTGACTGTGTCCAACACTGGAATGCACGGCGGTTCTGGACACATGATGCCAGGAGGCGAATGTCCGTTGGTAGCTCTGGTCCACAACGTTGGGATGTCGTCGTCGTCGCGTGAACATTTTTCAGCTGGAAACGTGACATCACGGCGTCCGAATAGTCAGTCATCTCGGCGACGTGCAGCAGTAACCCTGTTGCATGTTCGGGCGGTGGTCCTATCATCCAGTGCGCGGCTTTCTCGTAACCACGACCACCACATATGTTGGCCAGATCATCGTTGGCCTCTACCCATCCATCGCCGGACTCCCATGACTTGCAGTCCCTCATGAAACGAGAACAGTACTGATCAATACGGAATGGCTTATGTATGCAGGTGTGTGACCACCACGCAGACATAGCAGTCATACCCTTTTGATGCGGTAAAGGCCGGCATTTGCACCGCTGCCTCTTCATTAAAGATTCCAACCTTGGCTTCTCCACCTGGAAAGTCAGCGGGCCCGCGGTGCGAAACTTCCTGCGTAGAGCTTTTTGTAGCGTTTCGGCGGTAGGATGCGTCGGCATCGCAGATGAGCCAGGGTCATTGTTTCTGTTGGGCGTGTCCGCCCCTTCGTCTCTTGGAGAGCCCATGGGCGTGTCCGCCCCCTCTGGGGTGGCTGCGCCGTCCTGCCTCGGGGGCGTCGCCTTTGACCTTGGAGCAAGCAAGACACTCCGCGGCGGCTGGTCCGAGGACGAGGATGCGGCCGATGACCCGGCGGATGCATCGGCAGGCGGTCCGCCCTGGACCTTCGCCGAAGGCGGTCCACCCTGATGCTCTGACTGCGCAGCACCGACCAACTTCACTCTTTTCTTCTTACCTACAGGCCAGCAAATTCCACTGGGAGGCCTTCCGGCTTGGGCTGAGGCAACTTGCCTACGGGTAGTGGTTGCGGTAAGCTGCCAGTGCCCTGGCATCGTTCACCCTTGACGTTCGGCGGCAGGTCTCTTGTGTCTTTCAGTTTCCTCGCTGCTGCCGGGTCCAATGGAGTGTCAGGATTGGACAGGCCCATGCCCGCGGCCGAGCGCGAACCCCTCGGGTTTGCAGCCGATAGCTTCGGAGCCCAAGTACACCGAAATACCGGATCCTTTTGGGGCTTCTCGGATCTTCTAGGCTTGTCCAGGACGGAAGTTTTCTCGTGGGCGCTACGTCTTTTTGGGTCTCCTGGGCGCGTCGGCCCACTGAGCCCGCGGGTGAAGTTGGCGCAAGGGGCTGCACACCCCCTCCTCGTCTGCTTTTTCATCGGCTGCTTGAGTCGATCTAGGAGGGGGCGCAGGAGCTTCAGCCAGCGAGCGGCCAACGATTTGCCCCGTCGTGTTCAGCTCGCGATGAACGGGAAAAGCGCTGCCGCCCCTGTCTTCAGCGTCTTCTCCAGGATCATTCTGTGCCAGTCTAACTGGTAGATCACCAGGATGTATGTGGCCATCTGGTAGGTCATCCCATGCCTGTTCTGTCTCTTGTACTTCGGTATCGGCCGATGAGACGTATTCTGTCATGGGCGTGACCGTCCTGCTGCCGAAGCCATTACCGTGGTCGGGATGCCAAGGGATCTTGCCATGATGCGGGCTGCGCGATGGACGATCCATCGGGCGCCTTCCGCGGTGCTGACTGTGAGGAGGACGTCGGGACATGCGGTATACCCTGCGCCCATCAATCTCCTTGCGCTTGAATGCCCGCTTTTCGCCGCTGTCTCAGTCACGACGGTTTGATGGCGCGTCCGCATTCGTCACAAATAATACAAACCTTCAGAGACCACCAATGACAGAACTGGGCCTCTGTGATCCCCTGCTCGAGAAACTCAATCATATCAGCATCGTGGATCTCCGCGCGGGGGCCCTGGGTGTCATGCGAGAAAGAGAGAGGTGTACCGCTTCCTGAGGTGGCACGCCCCTTCTACCCATCCTCTGTCGCTGGAGCTCGAGCCGCGCGTGGGCTCGGCTGGATCGGCGTAGCCTTAGCTCATGGTACGGCCAGCGCCTCGAGAATGGCTGCGTCCGCGGCCAGGACAGCTCGTGTCCGGGCTGTACTTTCCAGCCTTGCCTGACCCGCCTACTGCGTGGTGGGCCGTAGAGCTGCGGCCCCGGCGACCGCTCCCATTGTGGCCTTTGAAAGGTTCGCCAGAGCCGATTGGGGCCTTACCTGGTTTGCTCCACATCATGAATGTGTTGGTGTGGGTCTAGCCCCGGCCCACCGCGGCCCGCTCCTCCTCCGTGAGTCCAAGTACTGTTGGGGCTGGGAGTGGGCGTGGGCGGTTCTGCTCGTGTCCGAGCTGTTCGGCTATTTCAGCGTCGGTGGGAGGGATGGTCTCCGCATCTGACATGCAATCGTCTTCGTCGTCATGCTCAGACTCTTCCTGCGCGTTTCCGTGCCGACGCGTGCCGACCCAATCCTCGATGGGGGTGTCTTGCCGCTCGACAGACATGGCGGCGTTGGCAAAGTGGGCCATCAAAAACCAAGACGAACTGGTTCGAGAGGCAAGGGGGTCATATAGTTTTGGGGAATCAACGTATTCGATGATTTCCGCGTCGGGCTGGTCTGAGCCAAGCAGCGCGGATCCGTCCCCCTTTCCACCTCTTTTGGAGCACTGCGCTTGGAAGTGCTTGTAGCTCCCACAAGTATTTCGGGTCATTCGTTTTCCGTCCATGCCCATTGGATTGAGCCTACGTCCCTTGCCCTCTCCTGTGGTGTGGCTACGACACTTGCCCCTGCCATTACCTCGTGGGAATAAACATTAAAAATTCGCAGTCTGCCAATCGAACCAGGAACGTGGCTGTGCCTTGGCTATGCAACCTGCGGGTACTTCTACCTCCCATGCCACGACCCTTTCCTCCGCGGGAGCAGACGCGACGTACAGCTCGCCTGATCCTCCTACTGGTTTCTTCATATGTCGTCTCCACCTTCTTTTTGCGTGATGAAATCCTAGGTATAGGTATTGTGTAGCTGCATCATCACCGGCGGGTAAGTCTGCCCAGTCGAAATGATCGGCGCCAGCAGAGGAGACCGTATCGGTGAACGTGCCGGAGTCGAATGCATCGTCGTCCTGGTGGCTGGGCGAGCCCCAGAAGGTAGTCGGGTAGTCGCTTCAGGTGGTGTGTAGCTGGCCGCTGACGGCCAGCCCATATTTGAGCCGCACGCCTGTTCGCTGGTGTGATTGGCGTCTTGGCCTAGACGCGTAGTGGACTCAGTGGGCCCCCTGTCATTCCAGATGCTATTGGGCATGGCTGCTGGTGCATCGCGTATCTTGGCGTGGTATGTGCCGGCGTTGCGTCCGCTGAAGATGCCCCCGATGTTGCCTGGGAAACGCTCAGCCAAGAGTCCATGGCTGCGCATTCGCTCCACTAGTTGGTCGCATTGCTGTTGTGCACGGGGCATCTGATGACTCAGCGGCTGCAACAGCTGCGCCGCTCGGGAGGTGCCAACTCGCAGGGCGCGAAATAAGATCAGGGTAAGAAGCTGGAAGTTGGATGTCGAAGCCTGCAGAGTCTGCTTCCAACCTGGCCATCTCGAATCGGGCCAGTACTGAGTCAATGCGTTCGCCTCTATCGACTCGAAAGTCGACGAGGGCTGTCCCCGAGGTGAACTGTCGCTCGTCCTCAGGGTTTTCGAATTTAGTATCCAATAGGTCCATGATGTACGTGTCTACATCGGTGCGTGCCCCATGTGACGTAACGCCGTAGTCGATGATGGTGGATGTCACCCTTATGGCTAGTGTCCTAGCCAATCCTCCCAAACCGCGATGCAAAGCAGCGGCGTGTTGAAGTGGAATCATGCTTCCGCTTGCGACGTTGAGCCATGCGTGTATTTCGCGAACAAAATCACGGAAGGGTGCGTTGCCTGCGGGGACCCAGGCGGGACCTCGAGCGCGTGTTTCACCCAGTCCTTCTCCTCGCATGCATGCCGCGGCAAAGCCCGGGCATGCCCAGATTGTTCCACAGATGGCGACCATGACGTAGTGCATGTTCATGTTGTAGCTGATGATGTTAGGTTGCCCATCGTTTGAATTTGTCGCGTCCGTTGGGTTACGACAGGGCGCCCGGTCTGACGTGGCCGTCAGTTTGCGGATGCGTGCGTGTGTGTGTATAAACCTATACGACCACCCTTCGGATGATAAGGAGGTTCTGGGGGGGAACCAACGTCTCACTCGATCGGTCTCACAATCGATCTCACTATCGGTCTCGCTCGATCGATCTCGCTCGATCGATCTCACAATCGATCTCACTCGATCTATTTCATTCGATCGATCTCACAATCGATCTGACTATCGATATCACAATCGATCTCACTATGGATCTCCCTATCGATCTCACAATCGATCCCACATTCGGTCTCGCAGCCGATCTGACTATCGATCTCGCAATCGATCTCACAATCAACGTCACCATCGTCATCAAAACCATCGTCATCAACATCGCCAACATCATCATCATCACCATCGGGACACCATCATCGTCATCATCAGACATTACCATCGATATCAACATCATCATCATCACCATCATCATCATCACCATCGGGGAAAAGTCATCGTCACCACCATCATCAACATCATCCTTATCGAGACACCAGCATCATCATGGGAACACCACCATCATCATTGTATCACCATCACCATGAACAACATCATCAACATCCTCATCGTCAGGACACCATCATCATCATCAGCACCATCATCACCACCAACAGATCATCATCATCGGGACACCGTCATCATCGTCACCATCATCATCGTCACCAAGATCATCATCATCATCATCATCATCGGGACACCCTCATCATCATCAACATCAGCATCATCATCACCGTGCCACAATCATTAAAATAATCATCATCACCTCATCCTCATCCTCATCAACCTCATGATCATCATCGGGACACGAGCATCGTCATCGTCATCAGCATCATCATCATCATCCTCATCGGGACACCATCATCATCATCACCGTCAGCATCATTATCATCAACATCATCATCATCATCAACAAGCTCATCATCATCATCGGGACACAATCATCATATGCATCATCACCATCACCTCATCATCACCATCATCAGGATCAACAACATCACCATCATCGGGGCACCATCATCACCATCATCAACAACATCATCATCAACATCATCACCACCGGGACACCATCATCATCGCCACCATGGCCATCATCATCATCATCAATAACATCGCCAACATCATTATCATCATCATCACCGGGACACCATCATCATCACAACCACCACCATCATCATCATCATCATCACCAACATCATCGACTTCATCATCACCAACATCATCATCATCATCATGATCATCATCGGGGCACCGACTGGACACTGGCGGGACGCCAGCGGGACCCCGCGGGCCACCGGCCGCCGGTCCATCATCATTTGGTCCGGCCGCGCCCAGCTGGCGGGGCACCGCAGGCCACCGGCCTCCAGAAAGGAATCATTTGGTCGGGCCGCGCCTCAGCCAGAGGCGGGGTGCCGGCGGGACACCGCGGGCCACCGGCCCGCGCCTCAGCCGGAGGAGACTTTCTTCTCGCCCGCCCGCGAAGCTTCGCCTCGCCTGCGCGCGCGGCACGCACGAACACGAAACCGAAACCGATTTCCCGCTAGGGGGGCTCTCCGTTCCACTTCGATCCCACCCCTCACCTCCGATATATATATATATATATATATATATATATATATATATCGGTGCATGGGTTGTGCGCGGCGCGTGGCCGCGCGGTGGGGGGATGGAGGTATAGGACTGTGGGTTGCCAATTGGGAATATGGGGATTGTAGTGGCTGAGAGCCGGCGCAGCCGGGTGCTGCACTGTGCCGGGGTAACTTGCTATGTGCGTAGCGCTTGATGTGAGAGCCAGCCGCATGAAGATGTAGCCAGCTCCGCTACCACGTGAAAGTAAGGGTGCAGGGCTTGACCGTGACATAATAAGCTGAGAACCCGACTCTTAAGATAGCGTCGGCGACGTATCGAAGCATCCCGCAACTCATCCCCTGGCGGCAAGCATGACGAGAGGTGAGAGAGAAGCGATGGGATGGAGGGGCGGATCAGAAATAACCGTGGCCATTGTCCGATGATATGGTCCCAATGGAGTCACAGCGCTGCCTGGAACCAAGGCAGCATCGGATATAGCGTTCGCTATGCAGCCTCTCCTGAAACCTCGCTTACAGTCTGCCCGCCGAAACTGGTCGGTCAGTGGAGGCCTCCTCGGCAGGCTGCGGAGGGGGAGCGTTTTCTGCCTCCGCCTCTCCCCCGATTGGCTCAGGCGCTGATGGAGCTATGCGAACGGGAGCTGGGCATTCGAAAACTGTCCTCTCTTCCAGGTCCCAAGCCTCGGGTGGCGGCGATCGCTCAGCCTCCGCATCAACATCTCCTACTCTACGTCCGGGAGACTGCAAATTCTGTCGCAACTCGGAAAACAAAACGGAATCCAAAAAGTTCGGCGCCCCAGGGCTCGTCTTTTGTGGCGCACCGAATCTGCTCCTGACTGCATTCGAGCAAATTGGGCTGCGCGGCAGCGCAAATCGTTATGCCTGGCTGACACACTACGCCCCCCGGGCCCGTCCACCTACTTCCCCTGACTCTACCCCCCCTGCTTGTCCTGGGCCCCTCCTCTTCGCCCCCGGGCGTATGCCCAGGCCCCGGTGGGGGGATCTTGTCGACGCGCCTCCTGGCCTTCTGTGCTGCGGCCAGTCTCTCACGAGTGTCCATGGCCATGGCGGCCTTCTTGGCCTCCTCCCGGAGGGCGTGTTTCCGGGCAGAGGCGCTGGCTGAGGAATTATCGTCCAGTATGCCCCTGAGGGCATCTCCGACCCCGACCTCGCCGCGAGCTCCATCGGGCAGAAGGGGTCGGGGAGGTCTCGGATTTTTCCCCAAGCGTCATCTTGCAAGGCGAGAATCATCCTCCGTGCGCGTGCACGTTCTTCGCCGAGACAACCTCGCAAATGAGATCATCGACCTCTCCCGGGGGCGCGGGCTCAGCACCGAGCGCCGCGCGCGACCAAACCATCTTCGCGAGGCCTCTATGTCGTTCGCATCTCCCGTTCTGCCGAGGGGGCTCGGCGTCGCGAGCGTGCCGGTGAATGCCCGCGTGCTCCAGGCCTCTTGAAACGGCACCCGCAAAGTCCACCCCCCCGTCTGTAATCATCGTCTCTGGTACCCCCAGGCTCCACGCCTCGGCTGACGTAGCGGCTTCTAAAAGACAGCGCACCTGCAGATTAGACCCGTGGTCGATCATATTCAGGACTGGGAGTGTCCCACCTAGCGCCCGCGTGTAAAACAAGTCGGCTGCGATCAGCTTATTGAGCCGATAGGTTCGAGGGAGGCGAGGTTTCCTCCCCCACCCTGGGCGAGAACCGGATTCGCAACTGGGGCGCGCAAAATGTTTCGACACCCACCTAATAACCTCCGGCTTCGCCTCTCCGACTTTCAGGGTACGGGCGAATTGCTCCTGGCGGGGATGCCCGAGATCATCGTGTAATTGAATAATTTCCTCCTAGGGCTCCTTGGAAACGTTGGACTCGGACTCGTCAAGCCCCCGCGGTTCCATGAATCTCCGGGTCTCCTGTTCGCTCTCGGAATCACTGCTTCCTCTCTCATGGGCCTCAGGGTCGGCCAAAGGATCGACGGCGGCCGTCGGGAAAAGGACTTCAGCTGGTCCGCGAAGATTGCCAGCTCTATGCCCTCGGCGAGAGCGCTCGCCAGTCTGGGGGGGGACCGTCCAGCTGCTGATGTCCTGGCGCCGCCGGTAAGCGCGTGATGGGCATGAATCTTGGGGTGCAATTTTCCGACCTTTCCCAAGGCCTCCGGGCAAGTGGGAATGAACCTGGCAGGTCACGTCGCCCGACCTCCGTCGAGGGTCCTGAGCCGGAGCGCGCGCTGGTCTCCCCGGACCTCTCGAACCCTTGGCTCTCCAAGGAGAAGTTGGGTCGACTGAAGCTGTCTGGAGAAGGCGCCGAAAGGATTCTCAATCAAAGCTGTTCTTCCCGCGGACGCCTAATGGAGAGCGACCTGCGACGCCAGCCCCCAGTGGAATGTGCTTTCCTGGCCTTGTCTCTTTCCCCAGGGCCACATCTAGGTTCTCTGCGAGAGAGCCCCAGGCCCCACCCCGTCTTCAGGTCAGCGGCCCTGCGGACAGCATGCCCCCCCCTCTCTAGCTCTGAAGACGCCCGTGGATGCGAGAACAGCTCAAACATCAGGGTCCTTTTTGGTTGGGCTAATTCTCGAATTGACCGTTGCACTAGCTGTCTCCTTGAGGCCCGCGCGCCGCCCCCCGAGAGCGCCCGCGGGGCATCTTCGCTCGCTCGACGCGGCGCCGACACAAAGAGCGATACGAATAGACAACCGAGACGCGGGCGCTTCTCCAGCATCCCGGGCCTTAGGCATGCCAGCAGAGGCCCCGGCCGAGATCCTGGCCGACGCCCGGCGATCAGATGGCTCATGTCCTTGAAGCTTGCCCGCTAGATCCTTGGCGGGGGGCCCCGCCCAGAGCGAGTCCACTAGCGTCGCTGTCCCGTCCGCTGGTCTGGAAGAGATCCTTCGTCGTTTGATCCACGTGTCCAGTCGCTGTAATCGACGGGCCCCCTGGGCCCTGCGCGAGAGATAAATCAAGAGTCGTTCCACTTGGGAAGCTTCCAGATCCCTCTCCTTCAACTGCGCTCTGCTCGAGGCCCCCCCCAATGAGACTCGCCCCCCGGTCTCGGCGCCCCGGGGCCGCGCGTCGATCGAGAAGGAAGGGCCCCTCCTTGAGGTGAGTGAGATCCTCTTTGGCCTCCAGGGCCCGGGAGCTCTTGGCGGCCCAATTGCCGGGGTCGGCCCCAGGGGAAATAATGCCTCTAAGGCTCTCCTGAAGCCCCGGACAGACCTCTGAAACTTCCCGGATGGAGGAGTGGCGGAGGGAAGGATGGGGATCGGGATATTCCTTCGCAGCCTCGCGCGGCGCTTGCTTCGCCGCCCTGGATATGTAGCGGCTCGAGTCACCCTCGAGCTCGCCCTGGTCTCAGTAGTCGCCGTTCGCAGCTACTCGTCGTCGTCCACCTCGATCTTCGTCGAGCCGACGGGCTGGGAGTTGCTGCTGGCGGCGCCCGTGAGAGATCCCTGAAGCATGGTCATGAGCTCCATGAGCTGGGCCCTCGTCGTCTCGGACACGTTCCTCTGCTCGAGCATCCACTGGGCGATCTCCGCTCGGCTCTCCTCTTGGTCCCTTGCCATCTCGTCGAGGTCGGGATGCACTCCTGACGAGTCGAGCCCCCTGGTTGCTGGAGGACTTTTGCGAGCGGTAGCTGCAGGCAGAGGCGGCTTGACCGGCGCCGTCTCGGGGGCGGGCCTCGACCTCATCTGGCGCGATGCCGGTCCCCCTGGAGCAAGCGCTCGCGATGGCCCTGGACTGTGAGGAGGCCTCTCGATCGGACCCTTCTCCGCCTGCTGGTAATCGGTGTTCCGACCGTGGATCATCGCCTGCGCGTGCTTCTGCTCGCCCTCCTGGTGCTCGTGCTCCTTCTGGGCGGTCTCCCTCTTGATTGTGTTGGCCATCTCCTCCTCTAGGGTCAGCTTCGGCGTCTCGAGCCTGGAGCCGCGCCTGCGACGCTTCGCCTATCGTTCACGCTGATTCCCGCGCGCGGAGCGCGCGCGGGATGCTCGCACCCCTCCTCCTCCTTGATCTCTCGATCCGCTCCCGAGCGAAGCCGCGGGGCCCGGCTCGCCGAGAGCCTCGGGCCGGCGCAGGTCTTCAGCGGGATCATCAGCGTCAGAGCCGAAAGCCTCCATCTGTGAGCAAGATGCGAGGACGTGCCCGCCCTCGTTGAAGAGGGGCTTCTCCGTCTCTGACACCTCGACATCCGAGTAATCGATCTTCTGAAGCGCGCTGTCGTGCCAGGGGTCCCCCGTGACTGCCCAGTTCGCCTCGATCTCCGAATCGCCCTCCGCGACCCCCCCCCAGGGCCGGCGAACGCGGGCGCAGTCCCGCCGCCCCGGTGCGTCTCTGGCTCGCCGCCAGGACCGAAGCAACCCACCTGCGATGGATCGCTCCAGGGCCCGTCGCACTCTTCTTGTCCTCGGATTTCAGCACGGCGGACCTGCGTTCCGAAGTTGCTGGATCGAGAAAGACTGGCTACTGAAAGGGAGTCGCGCAACCTTCGACTCTGTCGACGCCTGTGAGCGGCCCGGCCGATGACAGACTTGGAGAGAGGACAGCAGGAGAGAGAGTGCTGACGCTCTACTTCCTGCCCGTCCGAGCCGCCCGGCCCTCTCTCCTTGCTGTCCTCGCCCCGGGCCCGCGCGCTCAGCTTCCTCGCGTGGAATTCCGAGTGGCCGACCCAGTTGTTCGGCATGCGCGCGCTGCCCCGGGGGGCGTTCCAGTCGTTCTCGAAAGTGTTCGATCCAGAGGCCCTGGTCATCTCGAAACTTGCAGCGCGTCGTTCTCTTGGCGGTGAGCTGATCGATCGAGATTGGCAATCCCCCCTCCTCTCGTGGATCCACGAGATCGCGCCTGGGTCTCCTGCCTTCTGCCGGAAGTCCTCGCCATCGGCCCCCTTCGGCATAGGGGTGGGCTCCGAGAAGTCGTCGGTTGTCAAGCTCGGGAACTTCTGCTGAATCTCAAGACTGAACGCGAACTCGGACGGGGGGGGCCGACCGAGCGCATCGAGCGATGGCCGGGCGGCGACTTCAGCACCCCAATGTCCTCCGCACTGTCCACGAAGCTAATCTCGTCGGTCTTCGCTTTGATGGCGGCCCCCAAGAAATCCAGAAAACCGGCTGATCCCGTCGGCCTCGGAGCGGCGGGGTTTGCGACAATCCCCCCGCCGGCGCCCTTTCTCGCCGCAGATGGCGCAGCGCGTGCGCGTCTTCAGGCCGCCCTTGCTGGTGCGACGGTGGCCTGGAGTCGAACTGCCTCTCTTGCGGTCGAAGAACTCCCCGTCGACCTTGCGCGCCGCCTTCAGCTGCTTCGCCCCATTCCAGCTCTCGCGGCGCCTGGGCTCAGCGATCTAAGCGAAAACCTGGCAGGCCTCGTAGCAGTCCTCTGTCTCGATTGTTGTGAGAAGCGTGATGGCTTCTTCTTCTGTGAACTCCACGTCGTACAGACTCGTCTAGAACTCGTCGTCGCATACCTCGCACTCGGTCTTATCCAGCGCGGCGGCAAAGTCTTTCCCGCTCTAAGTTGACTTCGGGGAATCACCGGCTTGTCCACTAGATCCAGCTGCAGAAGAGAGCGACTGGCGGAGGCGCTGGGCCGATCGCCGGCCATCAGAATGCGTCAGAAGACCTTCATCTGTCCTGACAGCTGGGGTCAAACCTTGTAGAAGCGGGTCTTGACGTTATCGGGAAGGGACATCCAATGCAGCTCAGCCTGTGCCATCTGTGCGTCGCGGCGTACCACGTATTCCGTGAGAGTTTCACCCTTCCTGATGCCGTGCTCGAAGAATGCAGCCGACTGAGCCTCTCTCTCGCGGTCCCCTGGTCGCTCCCCGCTCAGCAACTGGACGTGCTCGATCAACTTCTTCACTCCCCGACTCGTGTCTAGAGTCGCGCGAATACCTTTGAACTTGTTTTGCAGCTCCACTGGGTACCCCTCGAGAATCTTGGACGCCTGAGCGTCTGGCTGAAAGGCAATCCGCTTGGACCAGGCCTCGATGTTGGCGACGTATACCTCGAGGTGTTCCAGACCGAGGAATTGAGGAGGCTGGCCGTAGCCTCTGCTTCTCTTCTGTGGGGGCTTGAAGTCGGCTCGCCACCATTCCAAGCTATCATCCTGCCACTGATCCAAGCCGTCATACTGCCACTGATCTGACCTTCCTGAGCGACATCTCGATGCACTCCACCAATCTGGCGAAACTCCCCCTCCCGAGTAGTGGTCCCAGACCCCGACGTACCACTCCTGCTCCTTCCAGTGCTCGCGCTGCCTCTGAGCGTCAGTGGTTCTTCCAGCCCGTACTTCCTCTTCTCGCGGCTCACCTCCTGCATTGTCTTCATCGCTCCTGGCCGTCACGAAGCTGTGACACCAGCCGTCGGTGTCCTCGTAGTTGTCTGATGCCTGCCCTCCAGCCAGATTCGACAACCACGCTCAGGCTACCATTGAAAGTGGATGGGAAACGGAGGGAGGACATCAGTGTATCAGAAAGGAACACCATGGAGCACATGTCGCAATCAGTGCCTGGCCCTGGCAGGTCGCGTAAAGCCTAAAAGGCGATGGGAAACCCAACGAGAAAGGAGGAAAAGAGGAAAGAGACATCAGGAGGAGGAGGAGGAGGAGGAGGAGAAGAACGAGGATGAGAAAGCTGTGTGCACGCTTACACACAGGCTTGTGTGCACCACATGGCTTGTCTCCATGGCGACTTAAGAAATTCGCCTGGGCCCTGCACTGCGGCCGCCAAACCGTAAAATATAAGGAATGTCCGAAGGGCCCTCCTGGAAGCAAATATTCCTAACAAATGCTTCCACCGTAGCGCACCTCGGCCCTTCGCAATCAACAATTCATCTCTGGCCGCGCGGGACAATAAGAAAACCGGGAAATACTGGAACGCATCATTTTCAGTCCTTCTCGCTCCTCTGACCCATGATGTGGAAGCGCAAATGACTCGGAACCTGTGCCGAAAACTTCGACCATCGACCCCAGATCGATCCTCGATCCGCGGCGATCCCCACCCTTTTTCGAAAGATCGTCGATCCAGATCTCTGGTTGTAATGTTCCTCGGTTTCGGCCTCTGGGACTCGTCATCTGGCTTCGGCGCCATCAAATTTGATCAGGGACGACAAACCGAACATCGGGAAATCTATAATCACGTCGTCGGATGTAGCTTCGGGACCCGCCTGGAGGCGTCTTGGGGAGTTGCATTGAGAACCTCCAGGAGGCCTGCAGGCCCGTTGGAAGGTCATTTCAAGCATCCACGCTCCGATTTCCCCATGCGTCCTGCTTCTTGAATGTCGTACAGTTAGGACAGGCGGCGGCATCAGTGCCTCAGGTAGGAAGGCCGACGATAACCGCAGGCCAAGCCAAACAACTCGTTAAGTGAGATACGCGCGCACTCAACGGAGGAGGAGGAGGAGAGGAGGGGACGAGAGAGGGACCAGGACAGGGCGATGGTATTTTCATGGCAGCGTGGCGACGCGCATCTCCGCCGGGCGTGGGGCCCTGATGGCCCCACGCTCAACGCGAGCGCGTGGGCCCTGACGGCCCGCGCGCTCGCGCTCTGGCACGCCTGCGGCCGCTCGGCCGACGCAGGCGTCTGGGAGCAAAGCGGGGTGGGTGGGCACCCGCGCGTCGGCCAGAGCCGAACGCTACGGACCCAAAATGGCTACCTGAGCCCACACCCCCTCCCACTTAACCTGCAGTCTACAACCAATCAGACTATACAAGTTAAGTGAGATACGCGTGCACTCAACGGAGGAGGAGGAGGAGAGGAGGGGACGAGAGAGGGACCAGGACAGGGCGATGGTATTTTCATGGCAGCGTGGCGACGCGCATCTCCGCCGGGCGTGGGCCCTGATGGCCCCGCGCTCAACGCGAGCGCGTGGGCCCTGACGGCCCGCGCGCTCGCGCTCTGGCACGCCTGCGGCCGCTCGGCCATGAGAAAAGAAAGACGCAGCCGCGCGCGCGGGGACGCCCCGCCCGAGTGCGAGGGCGGAACCAGAGGCTGCAAGAGCCTCGCGCGCGCGGCCACTTGCCTGCAACCTTGAGGCCTTCCGCGCCCGCGCACCCAGAGCGCGGGCGCGGCGCGTGCGCGATGCGCGCAAAAGAACCGAAAGGGGGCGGCGCACGAGGCGCCGGGCGCAGAGCGCAAGTGTGGCCCCGACCGCACGGCGCGCAAGACGCGCGGCACGGCCGGGTCCAGGAAGCACGCGACGTGCGCGCAACGTTAAACTCCTCCAAAGAGAGAGGATCGCAGGCGCCACCTGCGTACCGTAGGCTAAAAGAAAGAAGATCGCAGGCGCCACCTGCGTACCGTAGGCTAAAAGAAACAAGATCGCAGGCGCCACCTGCGCACCGTAGGCTCAAGGATCGCAGGCGCCACCTGCGCACGGTAGGCTGAGAGGAGGGCCGGCTCACTCACAGGCCGCCGCCTTCAGCCCGCGCCCGCGATGCCGCGGGCGCTGGCGTCGGGGTACGGGGGGGGCTCCACGCCTAGATGGAGGGCGTGTTCCCCCGGCGGTCGCGGCTCTCGTCTCCGCTGCGGTCTCCGCCGCGCTCACTGGGGTCCCGGGGGCTGCCGCCATCGCCGCCCCTCGACGCGCGACCGTCCACGCTGGGCCAGTCACGCTCACTCCGGCCGCGGCTGCCCTGGTCGCCCTTGGAGTGGCCGCCCTTGCTGCTCTTGTCGCCCTTGCCGCCGCTCTTGGAGCCCTTGGCGGCCTTGCCGGAGTACTTGCCCTTGACCTTGCCGCCCTTGCCGCCCTTGTCGCCCGCGCCCTTGCCACGCCAGGCTGGGATCCCACCCCCGCCCGCGGCAGCCTCCGCGGCGGCAGCACGCCGCCGCTTTTTCTCCTGCTCGTACCAGCCGCCGCGAGGAGCGCGAAGCTGCCCAGCGTGCTTCCCGGTCTTACGCCGCGTGCGGCCGGGAGGGGTGTCGCCGCGCCGCGCCCACGCTGGGTCCCGCGCCAGACTGTGGCTGGGCGACCTCTCGCGCTTGGGCCGGTTGCGGCTGGGCGACCTCTCACGCTTGGGCCAGCTGAGGTCGCCCGGCGGGCGGTCCCCCTCAGCCCCCGCACCCGTGGCACCCGTGCTGGGGCGCTCTCCATGGCCGGCACTGGGGCCCGGCGCCTCCCGCACGGTGTGGCCGCTCCGCCGGGCCTTCTCCACCACCGTCTTGGGTTTGCCGAAGGCGACGCGGCAAGCCTCGCAGTAGCTCACGTCGCACCCCTTACAGTGCCACCGCAGGGCTCCGCTGTTAGCTCCGCCCGCGGGGCACATCTCGCAACCCCAACCGTCTCCCGGGTCAAAGGAGCTCCAGCGCATCTTGAGTGCGCACGTCGGGCAGGCAGGCGGCTGGATGGTCGGGCCATCCTCCCCGTCGCTGCCTGGGTCAGGGCCGCGAGGCCGGCTCGCCCACTCCGTGACCACCGTGCACGGGTCCGTCTTGTAGAACCGATAGTTCGACCTCATGCACTCCCGCGCGCGCTTTGCGTCAGCGCGGCGCTGGAACTCCACCAGCACGCACGGCTCCCGCTTGTGGCGGTGGTCGTACAGGAAGGCGATGTGTTTGACGACCCCAAAGGGCACGACCACCTGCCTGACCACCTCGGCATCGACGTGGTGCGGTACCCGCTCGATGCGGATGATGGACTCGCCCTCGTCGTGCTGGTCACTGGGCTGCTGCTGGGCGCCCTGGCGCTGCTCCTCCTTGCGCCTACGGCGGCTCCTCGAGCGCGGCTGGCGCTGGGGCGGACCGTCCCCCGCGCCTGGCGCCGCCGCCTCCTCCACCTCGGTCTTCACCTCGAAGGACCGCGGCGGCGCCCCCCCGCTCTTGGGCTTCAGGACGGCCTCACGCTTCACGATGTCGGCCTTCGGGGGGGCGCCGCCCGTCTTGGGTTTCAAGACGGCCTCCTCCTCCTGTCCCCTGCGCCCGCGATCGCGAGGCGCATCGCGCTCGCGATCGCGGCGCCTCGCGCGCGAGGGCGAGCGCAAGGGCGCAGGGCGCCTCTCGCGCTTGCGGACCTCTTCGGCGAGGCGCTCTTGGCCCGGGGACCGCGCGGGCCGCGGGCGCTCCGCTGGAGCGCCTTTGCTCTGGCGCCGCGCTGCAGCCTGGATGGCCGCACGCGCCAGCGCCGCGGTGACCGCGTCCTCTCCCGCCTCGAGGACCGGGGCTGGGGTCGACCTCCCCTCGCCCCTGCTCGAGGCGTCGTCCACGTCGGTGAGCTCGACGACCGCCTCCGCGTCCACCGTGCGCATCATGTCGAGCAGCCCCCTGTTGTGCTTGCAGAGCTCGCGGAGCTCCGGCATGGGCTGCCCTTGGAACTGGGCCAGGGCGAGCGCCAGCTTGGCCGCCTGGCGCTGGACCTTGATATTCGGCCCCGCGCCCACCCCCCACGCGCCCCGCTTGCCGTCGACGATCACCAGCTGGCCGTGGTCCTCGCTCGCCCCCGCGGCCAAGCAAGCTGCCGCGATGCACGGGGCTGCTTCGTGGTCGTGGTTGACCACCTCGACGAGGTCCTCGCTGTCCAGCTCGTTCACCACCGTGTACAGGATGTTGTGGGCGGCACTCCGGAGCTCGTCCGACAGCGCGGCCCCCGAGACGACGACGCCGAGGGGGTTCACCGCCATGATGCTGTAGTCATGGCCACGCGCCTTGCTCTGGTCCGGGGCCACCAGGCCCACCAGGAATCCCATGATGCACGCTGCCGGAGCGCGGGGCGGAGGCGCGGCTGGCGCGCGAGGCTGGGGTGCGCGCGCTGCTCGCGTGCCTCGCTCTGGAGTGGGAGATGGCTGCGGATGAGAGGACCAAGAGGAGGTGGGCGTGCCTGGGGCGATCGGGAGCGGTAGCGAAAGGGGGGTCGAGGGCGAGAGGTCCACCGGGATACCCCCACAACGCGAAGCCCCCGCCCTGGCCTGAATACCCGTGGGACCCGCCTGCTGCTTCCCCACGCGCCCGTTAACTCCTCGCCCTGGCTCGTGTCTCACCAAATCCTCCTCTCCTTCCCCCTCCGTAGTTGACCCTGCTCGCGCCGAAGGGCGCGCCCAGGGGGGGCGCCCGGGCGCCCAGGCCGGGCGTTCCGAGGGCCTCAGATCGCTCCCAAACTGGGGCGGGTCGCTCCCGGCCAACTGGTCGGGGCGGGCGCCGGCCGCGGCGCCGTCGTCACCGCGGGCGTCCGGGGCCAATAAGGCGTGGCCCTCCGCCATGCCTCGGGCGAATGGAGCCTGACGCCGATGGTCCTCCCAGAGATATCCGTGGAAGGCGTCCGTGGACCACCTCCCGAACCTCTTGACCGCTTCCAGGTCGCGACAGGCGTGGTACAACGCCGTCGCGCCCCCGATGCGCAGGGAGTGGGATCCCATCTGGCCTGCGTCCACGCCGCAGGCGGCAGCCGCGAGTTGGAGGAGCCCCTGCACCTCCTCCCGCATAATCGGGTGGCCATCGGGCCGGCGGAACAGGGGGAGCCCCGCCTCGGTTCCTCGTCCAAACCGGTCCGGCAGCTCCCTCTGGAGGTCGGCGAGTGCGTCCACGACACACAACTCCACCCCCGAACGGTAATGGTTGCGTACGCAACCTGCGTTAAACTGGTCCGTCTTGGACGACGTGATCGTCAGTACTACCTCATCGCAGTCGCTGAGCCTTGCGCTGGGTGTACCCCCGCGCATCCCCTGTACGTCCTGCCCACGCACCACCCGTCCCATGCTCCAGGAGCGGTCCTCTTGGACCAAGTACTCCGACGCGCGGAGCATGAAGAAGTACCCCGTCATAAGCGCCGCCCATAGGATGGTCGCCTCCCGGCGCGTGGCCGTCCCGTGGGCGAACAAGTACTCTCGGAGCCAGCGCAACATCCGGGGCGTGGCCGGCAGCTTCCGTTTCGCCTTTCCGTCCCAGCGGCGGAGTCCCTCGATCGTGGTCCAGAGCCGGCGCCGATCGGAGGTCACATCCCCAAACCCGGCCAGGGTGTGGGCATATCGAATGGCGAACAGGCGCTGGCGGATGGTCGTGGCCCGCCTCTTCATCACCTTGTACAGGTACACGACATACCGGATGAGGTCATCCTCATCCGTAAGGCGGGCGTCCCGAGTCTCCCCCTGCAGGTATGGGCTCCGGCCTCGGAGCCTCCGCCAGAGTACCCAGTTACGCCACCCGGCGCTGTAGTTGGCCCGCGTCCCTTCGGCAAGCTTGGCCAACATCGCCTCGGTGGCGGTCGCATCCAGCTCGCGGGGGTCGGTGAGTTCACCTTGAATCCCTTTCGGGGCGCCCCCGCCGGCGTAACGCCAGGCGGCGGGCTTCGCCAGCGCGGGAGCAGGGGCGCTGCGGGTACGCAGCGGGCCTTGCGCGGGGGGCGAGCCTCGCCGCCCACGCCGTCCATGGCGCTTGGCCTGGGCATGCCCGCGCCTTCCGGAACAGCGAAGGTCACCGCCCCGACCCGCTCCCCGCCTGCCCCGTCCACCCCTGCTGCGGTGGACCGCGCGGTAGCAGGGGGGTCGAGCTGGTCCGCCAACCGAGCGGCGTCGTCCGTCGTCTTCCCCGCCTCCAGCGCAGCCTCGAATGGCCCGCTTGGGCGATCGGGGGCCTGAAGCCAGGCCTTTAGCCACAGCTTAACCATCTCGTCGTTAGCGAGTCGGTCGTGATCGGGTCCGACGCCAGCGCGCGCCCCGGGTGCCTCGCCTGCGCTTGCTGCCTCTACGGCCTGCCTCAGCAGGCGCTCCGCCCACTGGAGCACCCAGCGGGCCGTGCGACGCGGGAGTGCACGAGCGGCCTGCCGCATGCGCTCGGCGATCGGCATACCTCCAAGGCCCAAGGCATCCCACAGCTCCGCCGTGCCCCCCTGGGCGCACCAGATTTCTTTCGGGTGCAGGGCTCGCGCGGTCCAGCCGCCCTCGGACCCTTCCAGGATCAGGGTGTTCGCATAGCCCTTCAACGGGTCGGGCTTCGCCCGTGCCGTATGGCAGGGCCCGCGCGGATCATGAATCACCACGCGCTGGGCCCGCCCGCCTCCCGCGGGCTGCCATGTGCCGCGCGGCCAGGGCATCATGCGATCCCCCGTCGTCGAGATCCGAGGGTCCACGAGCAAGGTGCCGTTGTTGAGGTCCAGGCGGAGCTCATCCAGCGGTGGCCGCCCTGCCTCTTTCCAGAGCTGGCAGAGGCCGCGTGGCTCCACGCAGGGCTGTCCCAGGGGGGGTATGGGGCTCGGTGCCCGAACCCGTTCTCCGCAACCCCAAACCTGGACCGCCCGCGCGCGTGCCGTGACGTCGCCGAAGTGTGTGCACAGTAGGCGCGTCTCTGGGGTGAGTGCCACATAGCCGAGGCGCCGTAGGCGCGCCCCTAGTCGCACTGCAGCGTAGTTGACGGGGGCGTCGAGCAACACGGCCAGAGGCCGAGTGGTGATCAGTAGCCGCTCCAGGCCCGTCGCTTCGCGTCCACCGGGGTCCTCCGATAGTGACGCGCACAGCCAGCGGGTCCGTGGGGCCCCAGTGGGGTCCTTGGGGTGGTCCCCGTCGTCCGGGTCCCATCGGTCACCGACATCCCACGGCGCTAGCAGCGCCGACCCACCGAGGCTCTCCCATGCCTCCCCAAAGGGGGGCCACGCGGTTCCCACCTCCAGCAGCCGCGCCCCCTCGACCTGCAGGGGGGCGTAGCGTGGTAGGGCCTCCCGGGCTCCTTTGACTTGGAGTGCAGCCGCGCGCCAGGGCCCGTCGTCTCCTGGCATCCGCAGCTCGCGCTGGGCGGCCTCCTCCACCAGCTCGCCCCACGGTGCTGCCGGCGACAGCTCGGTCCATCCGGCCTCCGCCATCCGCTGGCGTACCTCCTCCACCGTGGCACGAGTAATGAAGTCGGCCAGCTCGTTGTGGTAAGTCCGTAAGTAAAGCCCGTCCAGGACCCGGAACTTGTACCGTAGCTCCAGCATGGCCAGGACTCGAAGCAGGTGGCGCGCCACCGCGTTCCGTGCCCGGCGGCGTCGCAGCCAGCGGCTGACATTACTGTTGTCAGTGACGTACGGCAATAGCAGCTGGAACCAGTCCGGGCCCTTCTCGGCCGCCAAGGCTATCAGGCAGAGGAGTTCGACCACCGCGATGATCTCCCCCTCCCCCTGCCAGGTGACCCCAGGGGCGGAGCGGAGCGTCTCCAGATAGGGAGCCGCCTCCGCCACGATGTACTCGCGCGAGGACCAGTCCAGCGCACCGATCCGATCCAGGGTGGCATCGCCTCCCAGCCAGCGCAGCTTGCCGAGCGCCCCCGGGAGTGCGAGGGCCTCGCGAAGGCCTAGCAGGCCCTCGAAGGAGGTCTCGAAGTTACCCTCGACCGGCATCTCAAAGCAGACGCGCAGCCAATCCAGGGTCTGGTGCCAATCGTCCCACGCAGCCTCTACCATCTCGGGGTCGCCCGGCGGATGGACGTAGGCCTGACCTGGGTCACCCGACAGCATCCGGTGGACCGCTGGGAGCTCCAGGCTCAGGGCTGGAGCTGCGCAGGCGCAGAACTGGCCGAGCCCACTTAGCTCCCTCGCGGTTCGCAGCCGGACCATGCGGCAGCCGAAGCTCAGCTCCGGCTCCGCCAGTAGGAAGCGCATCTTCATGGCCTTGGGCTCCGGGAGTCCAACTCGCTCGCGCTCGAAGTCCATACTGAGCCCCCAGATAATCTGCGTGGTGGAAGGCTCCCCCTCGGCGTCCCTCTTGCTGACGTTCACTGCTTCGGACCCAAACACCTCACGTATGGAGGCATCCAATGCGTCGCAGGCCATCCACGGTCGGACCCCAATGTCGGGCTCCACCACCACAGGGTCATCCATGAGCCACTCCGAGTGGAAGTGGGTGGTGTCGTGCCAGTGCGGCTCCCCAGGCCGATAGCTCTCGTGGAGCTCCCTCGCCGCCAGGGCGAGCATCATGTAATTGCCTGGGGCTCCCGTCCACCCGAACACCATGGCTAGGTAAACGACTCTGACGTCCCCCTCGATGCCAGCGTGGGCCCCCGGTAACGAGGTGCCAAAGTCCCCGACGTCCGCCGGGGCGATGTCCAACCACTTGAAGGCCCGCGAGACGTCCCGCTTGGCGCAGAGGAGGCGCGCTCCGGGGTGGCGCGCGCGATGCCATACCGCCGTCCTCGCCACTTGCCGATGGCGTGGCTGGACGGCAGGCGGGTGGTCGCGCTTGTGTGTGGCGGCGTTGGCCGAGAGCATCGCGTGGATCATACGCCCTTCGGACGATAAGGTTCTGTCCGGTAGCTGCTTCGGTACTCTCCCCAGGGGGGCTTCCACCAGCTCCTCTGCCGCCTGGGACGCCACCAGGACGATCCCCCAGGTCACATCCGCCCATACCTTCTGGTAGGCCTCGTCGATGTGGGCTCGCGCGCTGGGGTACGGCTGGGCTCGCTCGCGCCTCCGCGGCGCGCCCCGCCGCGCGGAGGCTCCCCCTTCCGCTAGCTCCCGGACGTACTCGAAGTGCTCTCGGCTTAAACACCGTCGCGCCTTGTCCCCCAGGACACCCCGAAGGGGGTTGCCTAGGCGCTCGTGGCGCGCGCGCCTAAGCAGCGCGGCCGCTTCCTTCAGGGACCCCGTCCGCTGGAGGAGCTGATCCCCCAGCCCTACCAGGGTCCGCATGGCTTCGGGGTCGTACTCAGGGTGCTCCGTGCAGAAGGTCAGGTAGACCGTGGCCAGCTCCGCCGGGCTGCACCCGTCGAGGTCCTCCGCGATATCTCTGGCCGGATCCTCGCAAGGGGGTCGAGTCTTGCCCGCACTCACCTCCCCCTGTGCCTTGCCCAATGGGGGCTTAGGAAGCCCCGCCAATGCTCGGTGCATGGCTGGGCTAAGCCTACCGCATTTTGAGCCGTCCCCTGAGGCCTGCAGGCGCTCGATTCCAGTGAAGTCGACGCCCTGCAGGCGCCCGGGCGCCTCCGCCCGGGCGATTTTGGGGGACGCCCCCGGGCCATCCTCCCATATAGGCGCCAACTGCCGACGCAGTTGGCTCACCGACCAGCGGTGATAGGCCCCTTTCAACACCTTTGCCCACGCGGCGCAAAGGCGGGGGGCCCAAACCTGCGCCTCCTTGGTGCGCTTAATGCCCGAGCCCGGCACGTGATCCTTCAGCTCGACGTGGTGGTGGTCACGGGGGCAACGTCGCGCCAACAACAGAGCGTGCAGGTACAGCCGGGGGCTGACGAGCCACCAGCTGCCCTTGCGATAGCGGCTCTCTGGCGCGTCGGACGGGGCCTTACCCCAGGCGCACATGTGGATCGGGACGATCATGGCCCCCGTCGCTCGACGCAGCTCGTGCATCGGGGCCTGGTCCCAAATCTTGGGGTAGCGGCCCGAGGGGCAGGAGGACTCGATGAGAAACTCCTTGCCAGCGTCGTGTAGGATGCGGCAGGTGTCGCACGTGAACTGTGTGTGGCTGTTACCCACGCGCTCGAACTCTTTGGAGCCATCCCCCTCGGGGTGCTCCCACGTGCGGGTGCCCTGCGGGGTCCCGCCCGGCTGGGTCATGAGCCCGAGGTCGGTGTACGAGCCACACGGGGTACCCCAGCACCAAACGTTGGCCACGTCGGGGCCCATGGGGGTCCGTGCGGCCTCCTGTAGGCGTGCGCGAACCGCTGGGTCGAGGGTGTCATGATCCGGCCGTGGGCCGGATTCTCGGAGGGGGTCGTCGTAATATTCGATCGGCTCCAGCACCCGGATGCCCTCGGCGCGAAGCGCGGCCGACCAATTTCCCGAACCGGCGTGCACCTCCTGGGCGATCAAACCGTACGCGAACGCGGGGTCGTGTCGAATTGGCATCGCGTTCGCCTCCAGGAGGCGTGCCTGGACGTCGGCTGGATGTTCCCCGAACGAGGCTGGCGCGCGTCCCACTGCGCGGCCCGCCCGACCTTCCGCTGCCTTGCAGTGGGTGCAGGGTGCGCTCTTGCCCGGGACGGTGGGTTCAACGTCCGGGCCTTCATCGAGCATCTCGCGCCAGCCGACACTTACGATCTCGCGGGACAGGCGTCCTGCGTGCCCCCAGCGCTGGCCTAGGGCCGCCGCCTCCGCGTGGGAGCGTGGGCGCAAGGCGCGCATATGGCCACGCCAGATCAGGAGCGGAATTACGTGATCCTCCGCGCCGACCCCCGTCCCCATTAGGTGGTCCACGCATAGGCGCCCACTGCCGTTGACACGGTGCACCTGGAGCGTGACGGCGTCGAGGTCGGCGACGGGGCATGCTGCCAGGCAGCGATAGTCCTTGTCGTGGTGCGGGTGCACCGCATCGTGGACGTAGGAGCGGCCATCGGCCTCCAGGGCCGTGATCCACGGTGGGGAGTCGCCCAGGGCACGCAGGGCCTCATGGGCCTCCTCCCATAGTGCATGGCGATACGTCGCGGCCAACTGCTGCACCGCGTCCGGGCTGGGCTCACCTGTGCCCTCGCCCGCGCGTAGCAGGAGCACCCCCGCAGCTACGTGCAGTAGCAGGCACTGCCGCTCCTCGGTGTCGCCCACCTCCAGGCCCATCGCCTGGCCCATCTCCTCTGTAGGGCCGAGGCGGTCCCGATAGTCGATGAAGTCCCACTGGATGCGGGTGTCCCCGTCCCAGAAGGTATAGGACCCGCGGCCTATCAGCCCGTCGGTGTCCCACGCAACCGGGCCAACCTCGGCCCCGCCCTCGGTGACGTATCCTGCGGCGCAGCTAAGCGCCTCATGCAGGTCGGCTGCCTCGCTGCTGAGACCCCGATGGCCTCGGTCCACGGCTTCCTCGAGGGCTCGCTCCAGAGTGAGCCGCTCCCCGCGCAGGCGCGCCCCCAAGACGCGCCCGCGCACGTGGCTCTGCAAGTACTCGCTGGCCCCCTTCAGAGGCGCGAAGATGCCCTCGGATTCGAGCTCCTGCATGAGTTTGAGGCGAAGCTCCGGCCCATCACCCGCGGGCTGGGCGTCCCAAGTGGCCGCCGCGCGCGGGCGGTCGTGGTCTTCGAGCCATCCGAAGTCGGGGCCCTTAACCGCTTCCCGGAGGTCAGATTCCATCGCGGTAAGCTGGAGCGCGGTGTAGTCGTCCGGGGCCTGCCCCGGGCCCGGGTCGCCCGCTGCTCGCGAGCCGCTGCCACGGCCACGGCCCTTTTCCTTCTGGGAGTCAGGGGCAGCAGGTGGTGAAGTGTCCTCGCCAACCTTCTCGGCCTCGGCTGCCTTGGCTTGCGAGCGCAGCTGCGCAATCATCCCATCCACCTGCTTGGGATCGATCCGGGGCGTCCCAAGGAGCCCCCCGCGCCTCGTGAGCTGCATGACTACCGAGTAGTCCAATCCGCGCGTTGACTTGATGGGGTCATGGGAGTTAGGGCAATCGCAAGCCTTCCGCGAGCAGCCCATGTGCGTGGTGGCCCCCCAGCAGATAGGGACGTTGTCCTTATTGCGGGGCGCATGCGCCACGGATCGCGTCCGCTCCGGGCGTGTTAGTTCCTTGCCCGCTGGGTACGCCCTCTTGGGGGCTGTCCCCGCTGGGGCCCCGGTGCCCGCCTTGGGCCCCGCCTTCGGCTGGGGCCCAGCCCCCGCCTTGGGCCTGTCATCCCCCTGCGCCGTGGGCCGGGGATCGCCCATTTCCTCGCTCCCTCCCGCTTCGGGCGGTCGCTTCGTGAGGTGGGCGTTCAGCTGCCCATTGAGGAGGCGCGTGAGTGCGGCCTTGCGCCGGGGCACGACCACCTGCTGGTAGTAGGCGTTCGGGTCCCCGAGGTCGAACGTTCGGGGCAAATCGTAGCCGTTCTCCGGCATGAGTAGGATGTACTTGATGTCCTCCCTCCTCGGGTTCTCGGTGTCGAGCTCTCGGCAGAGCCGACGCCTCAGCTCCCGTAACTCCTCGACCCAGGTGCTTCGGAGCTCTTCCCACAGATCCTTGACCCAATGGTCTGGGAACTCCGAGGGGCCCCTCTCGAAGGCCGCCTCCAAGAACCCTAACGATCGCCGACGCTCCGCCCCGTGTGCGACCCCTATGATGGACTCGAACATCTGGATCTCGCACCGGGCCCTCTTGAACCAGGTCGCCATGTGGGTGGCGGGCCGTTGGCGGGGCTCCAGCTTGTCGTCCACAGGGAGCCGATAGCCATCGAAGTCCTCGTCACGCGCGGGGACGCAGTCGTCCACCGCCAGGTCGTGAGGGCCCGTCCCGAAGGCGAGCGCCGCGTAGCCGTGTGCCACACGGTTAGTAACCAGGCAGGGAAACCCGATCGTCTTGAGCGTGCTCTTGGAGTGCGCACACATGCGCTTGAGAGAGTCGAACAAGTCCTTCCCCGTGATCCCCTCGCAGGCCTCAACCACGAAGGTGTTGCATCCCCGGGCTATGTAAAGATCAAGTTCCTCGTCCCGACCGATCCCTGCCCTGGTGCCCCGGGCCTTCTTGTCGCCCTCGGTGGCCCGCGCCTGCCGCTCGGCGGCGAGGACGTGGCGTTCGGTGAGGCGGTTCTGACGATCCAGGCGCTCGATGATCTGGGCTTCGGCCTCGGCTGTAAGCCCGCCCAGGGCGCCCGCCGCCCCGGCGTCGTCTGGACCCCCAGCTCGCTCCCCACCCAGGCCGCCCCCGTGGGGCGTCTGGCCAGTGAGGTGGCCAAGGACCGAGGCCCCGTCGAGGAGCGGATTGGCCCCACGGGCGGCCCCCCCGCGTCCATCGCGTGCCAGCAGGTCCCGATCACCCAGCAAGCCCCGTCGTGGGCCCGTGGGTTGGATGGGGGGCATGGCACCGAAGAGCTCGCGTCGGGGTCCCTGCTTCGGGCTGGGATCCCGTCCCCGCGCCGAGCGACTCCGCGACCCCTCACGTGAGAGGCTGCCCTGCAGGGGAACCTTGTCGGCGGCCGCAGCACGCTCCCGCGCGCGCGCTTCCAGCTGCGCATCCTCCAAATCCGCGAGGGCGCGCTCTAGGTCGGACCCCAGTGGGCCCGCCGCTGCCACCTGTGCGACCCTCCGCCGCAGCTGCCGCTCCGCCTGATCAAGCGGAACCCCGAGCAGGTCCGCGGCCATACCTAATGCACTGAGGGCCGCCGCTTGGCCCCCCCGTCCTTTGAGATCCTCGGCTCGCAAGGAATCCATGAACATTTCGAGTGGGTCGGGCTCCTCAGCATCCTCGCTCACGCCGGCGGCGGCCGCCGCTAAGCGCGACGGTGCCGCCACGGGGGCTGGACGGGGTAAGCCCTCCATCCCGGGCGCAGGCTGCGCCCCCTGCGCGCCGCCCCGCCGATGGTGGCCGAGTGTGCGCACCGGGTCGTGCTGCAGCTGCTGGCGCTCCGTGTTCGTCAGGTAGCGCCGCCTCCAGCCGCTCGCGCTTTCCACGTCCACACCGTCCCACTGCTCCTGGCGTAACATCGCCAGCAGATCCTGCGGGATGTGGTGGGCGATGACACGCAACCCCACTTCCCGAGCCCCTTGGGGGACCTCGTACAGCAGCCGATTGATCCAATCTATCGGGTAGCGCCCGTCCTCCAGCGGAGGGGGGTGCCGTACGACCTCGCTGGCTGGGACCTCCACCCTGACGCCCTCGAGGCTAGTCCCGATGATAAGTCGGGCGTCCCCGCCAGTGCCCCGTGCGTCGAGCCCCTCGCATTCTCCCAATAGAATAAACCAAGGACTCGCCGGGGGCGCGCCGCACGCCTCCTCGGCTCCCCGAGGCTCGCCCGGAAGTATCGGGCAGACCTTCACGAGTAGGGGCTCCTGAAGCCACCCGTGATGGGCGATCCGATCGCCCGGGGCTCCGCGGTCGGCAGACCGTGAGCGTCCGCTGGCCCTTGCTTCCGCGGAGCGTGTGCGACGCGGCTGCGGCCCAGAGGCTAGGGCCTGCGCCCCCGTGGGCTCCGCATCGACAGATGGGGCCACGGCGGGCGGTGGCGGTGCAGCGGGGGGAGGTAGAGGCGGGGGGTAGACCGGCCCGGGCGCTATGCCAACCCCATCGGCAGCGTGCGCGGTCCAATCGCGCGCCCTGGCGGGGCTTGGAGCCCGCGCCCGCATGCGGCGGCGCAGGCCCCCGAGAATCCCAGGTTGGACCGTCGCTTCGACGCGCGCGGTGTGACCCTCGTCCCGTCGGAGATGTTCCCCGCACATCGGGGCCCCCCCGCAGCTACCCTTCGCCATGCGGAGACAAGTGGGGAGGCTGCACTTGCGGCCGATCAGGGTAGACCGATACTTCTGCGCATGGTGGGCGCAGAGGTGCACCTGTGCATTGAGACAATGCCCCGGCCGGGGAACATCCGACACCTCCGCGTCCTCCTGTAGCAGGACAGTAGCCTCCTGCATCCCTCGGTCGCCGCACCCCTCCGGCTGGAGGGGGCGTGCGCCACCCGCGAGCTGCGCCCCAACTTGTGCGGCTTGGCAGGGGCGCTCCTCCGCCTCCACCTCGCTCTCCGAATCGATGTCCAGGCGGCGATAGCCCGTGGCGTCGGTGATGTAGCGGGGCTCCGGCCGGCCCCGGCACAGCCATCCGAGAACCGACCAGGGTGAGCAAAGCAGCCACTTGACGACCCCGAATACCTTCCGGAGTCCCACGCCGACTGCCCGGCAGGCCGTGGCCCTTCCGTGCTCAGCCAAGTCCACGATCTGTGTGTGGTCAATGGCCGCGTACTGGTCGACGTGCATGGGATGCGCCACTGGACAGGAGGCGCACTCGACGGCACGACATAGATGCACATTCCCTGTCTCCTCGAGGTTCAGCCGCCACTTGCGACTGGTGCACCCCAGGACCTGCCCGATCTTGATGTTGAGCCCGTGGCGGTCCAGTCGGTACCGGTCCGCGAAGTTGCAGCTGATGCGGGCCACCTGCCCGTGCTTACGCAGAAGCACGTGGTTGTACGCCCGATTGGTCCCTCGGCCGCGGACCCCCTTTGTGTAGAACTCCGTCTCCACCACGCCGCCCAAGCCCGGCCCGCGCCAGCGCACCAGCAAGGGGGTCGGAGGGGGTGGGGGAAGATGGGCGCCGGGCCCATCGCCTCCGCGTCGCTGGCAGCACCGGGTAATCTGGTACCACGCCCAGCGGAGTCCCCCGGCAGCCCACAGCATAGGCTGGGCTGCGGTGTTGACGATGAAGGCCAGGGCACCCAACACGAACGTGAAGATGCCTAGGGCAAAGCATAGGACCGCGGTCTCCCACCAGTACCCAAGCATCTTAACGCCCAGGCGGTCGACGGCGGATCCAATCCATCCGCCGCTCGTGCGGATCGTGCCCGGGTGGTCGGGGGAGCTTACCCACGCTCCGTAGCCCACGAACTCGAAGACCCAGGCTGCGAAGCCCCAACCGGGACCCGGCCCCGCCTCCGGGGGCGGGGTAGGTGGCGGCGGCGGCGGTGGGGGTACGTTCCGGCCAGCCCACCAATGGGGCAGGTGCGGGACCCAACCACTCCACCCCCAATACCCGTCCAGCCCACGCGGCAGGTCAGGCTCACCATCGCCCGTCCGGTTTCCCGGGGCGGACGGCTGCCCAGGCGCACCCGTGGGCTCGTTGTTACCTCCGTATGCCGGCGTAGCTGGGCTGCCTGTGGGCTCGCCCTCGCCTACGCGCCCGAGGCCCGCGGTCGTGGTCGTTGTAGTCGACCCTGACCGCGGCGGCGGTGGGACGCCCGGCGTCCCCGGGGGCTTGGCCTGCGGCCCTCGCCCCTTTCCCCCTGCAGGCGCGGGCTTGGCGGGCGGTCCTCGCCCCTTGCCTCGCCCCCCACCGCCTGCCGGCTGCGCTGTCGGCCCGGGCAGGGCTGGCGGCGTCGGCGCTGGGACCTCCTGTCCCCCGCGCCCGAACGGCAGCCAGCCAAGTGCCCCTTGGACCGTGAGAGCGCCGCCCGTAACCAAGATCATCAGGTGCGCCCCCAGGAAGCCCACAGCCATGGCACCACAGGCGCGCTACCTAGTCCGCGGACTAGTACGGCTGTGGTTATGGCCGCCCCGCGGCCCCCTGGAACACCCGCGCGTCGGCCAGAGCCGAACGCTACGGACCCAAAATGGCTACCTGAGCCCACACCCCCTCCCACTTAACCTGCAGTCTACAACCAATCAGACTATTACAAGACGCATTGCTTGACGTCCCCCTCCCCCTGCGCCCCTGCGAAGGGAATGGACTGCAGCAGGCCGAGAGGCGAGACGAGGTTCAAGGCGGGCGGGGCGATCGAAAAACTGCTCGGGACGACCCCCCGGGAGCGGCCCACAAGAAACGATGCCTACCGACGGCGACAATGCACGCACAAACCAAAACCGACGGAAGCGCGTGGCCTGCGAGCACCTCTCGCCATGGGACACCTCCGAGCGCCCTCGCCCCTCCCAGAGTCCCCCGAAAACTGACCGAGCCCGACCCGTTCCCCCCAGAGAGCTCCCGCTACAGCAGACACGTGAAGTGTGGGGGCACACCTGCTGCCCACATTCAACCTCATCAAGCGGCCCCATGCCCTCAGAGGATCCTGGGGGCACTCGGGGATCGGCTCGTTTCCGTTGGGCACATGCTGGCAGGCTTGCTTCTTACTTGTTGTGCCCGCTGTACCCTGGAACTCCCCTTCACGTACGCAAGCCTCCTTCTTGCCATCGCTCGGACGTCCATGTCCCGTGCGTTTTTCGGTTTCGTGCGTGTTTTTGTTGCTCGATGGTCCAGGATGGTCCTCGATGGTTTTCACAAAGAAAAAGTGCACACGTCCGAGCGATGCCAAGCCTTCGAAAGGGGTGCGGCCCTGCGAGCGCCTCCCAGACATCCCAGCCAGGCTCCCGCCTCGCCCGATCCCCCCACCGGCCCTCCCTCGCTCCAGGCTTCCAGGGGCTGGTCCCGCAGCCGCTGAGGCGGGAGGGAGGAGGAGGAGGAGGAGGAGGAGGAGGAGGAGGAGGAGGAGGAGGAGGAGGAGGAGGAGGAGGAGGAGGAGGAGGAGAAGGAGGAGGAGGAGGAGGAGGAGGGAGGAGGGAGGGAGGAGGAGGGGGAGGGAGGGAGGAGGAGGAGGAGGGAGGGAGGGAGGGAGGAGGAGGAGGAGGAGGATGGAGGGAGGCAGGCAGGCAGGGAGCGAGGGGGGGAGGGATCCGACGATATGGCTCCCGTCAGCGCGCGGAAGCACGGGCCCTGACCTCCTCCCCGGGGGCCAGCGCCTCGCCCGGAGGATCCCTCCCTGACGGCCTGCAAGTCCCGAGAATGGACCCCCCCCGGGGCGGCGGCCGTCGGAGGGCGCCCCGCGCCACGGCGTCTCGCGGCGAGCAGCGACGGGCCCAGGCGTCCGACGATGTTCGAGGCTCGAGGCTCGGGGTTCGAGGCTCGAGGCTCGAGGCTCGAGGCTCGAGGCTCGAGGTTCGAGGCTCGAGGCTCGAGGCTCGAGGTTAGATTCGTCGGGCCTCGGCGGTCCTTCAGCCCCAACGGACCCCCGAGGCCGAGATCGGAAGGAGAGAAGACGGCACAGACATGTACTGTTGGCGCTCCGCGCGTATTTCTTGGATCCGCGCCAGGCGCGCCAAGGGCGGCGCGCGGAGCGCGCCACCGGGAGGGCCAGCGCGGGTCCGAGACATCCGCGCGGAGCGCCAAAAGTTTCCGTTCATGGCGTTTGTGAAAGGGGGGCCTGGGACACACAAACAAATAGACACACATAACAGGATTCCCAACATCTTTTAATATGTTCTGGGTTTTGTTTCCCCCCCACTTCGCATATTTCCTAATATTTTCCAGGGGATCGACGATTAATTGTGCCTGTATCTCTTTTTTCCTCTGAAATTTGTTTCTTCTTCGAGATAATAAGCCCCCGAGGCCGAGATCGTCGGCCCTTCATGGCTCCTCCTTCCTTGCCCTCCCTTCTCGCTCCTCGCGTTTCCCTCCCTTCTGCCTCCCGTGATGTTCCGTGATCAGCAAGGGTCGAAGGAGGTTGGAGGAGGGAAGGGCGAGAAGGGGAGAGTTTCCTCCCTTCTCGCCCCTCCCTCCTCGTTGATTGAGACATCAACGATCGAGATCGTATCGTCGGCGATCCCGGTTTTTGAAACCATAACTCAAGCCTCCAGCGGCCAGTCGGGACGATCTGGGCACCCCTGGATCGGCCTCGGCGAAGCGCAGCAACCCGCAAGCCTATGAGGGCTGGGAAGCCTCGAGGAGCAGACGAAAACACCCGAAAATTTCCGAACTCCACCTTTTACGCGTCGCCCTGACATGGCGCAAGCTTGCCGCGTTCTAGTGCGAGGGAAAACCGCCGACTTGGCGTAGAGCAGAACAAGTTAGCCTGGCGGGCGCAGCGGGCAAAGGAAGGCAACAGTGGACCGAACAGAAGTGCCTTGGAGAGCGTGCGCTCGCCAGGCGGCAAGACAACATGATCCGATCTCCACAAGGGCTCCTAAGTTCGCGCTTCGCGCTGCGCGAAGCGCGAAGCGCGAATAACTTCGCGCTCTCGCGCCGCCCCCCCAAAGGGAGAAAAGGAGGACGAGGAGGAGGGGGAGGAGAAACGAGGACCGCGAAGCGCGAAGCGCGAATAACTTCGCGCCCTCGGGGGAGCCCTTGACTTTCGAGCTTCTGGAGACGGGGCAGGCCTGGGCCCCGCGCGTCTGTGAGCAGGTGCTCCACCTGCAGGAGGCCGCCGGGGCGCCAGGAGAACCTCTCCGGCCCGTCCGCGCCGTCCTGGCGGCGGCGTGCACGCCCGCGGAAGGGCGGCGGCCATGGCCACAGGAGGGGGCGCGCGGTCCCTTCGGGAAGCTGCTGTTCGTATGCGCCTTCGTGCTCCCAATCTTCAGAATCATTTCTGTATGTATGCATGCACGTGTGTTTGCATGCAGGCATGCTGGCATGCTGCATGTATGGTGTATGTGTGTTTGCATGTACGTATGCATGTGCATATGTATGTATGTATGTATGTATATATGTATGTATGTATGTAGGTATGTGTGTATGTATGTATGTATGCGAATACGTACGTACGTACGTACGTACAGATGTGTGTATGTATATATGTGTGTATGCATGTATGTATGTATGCATGTGTGTATGTATGTATGTATGTATGTATGTATGTATGTATGTATATATGTATGTAGGTAGGTATGTATGTATGTGTGTATGTATATATGCATATGTACATACAATGCTTGTATGTGTATATGTATATGTATGTGTATACGTATGTATGTATATCTACAGCTAGAGTTGTTTCTGAAAAGCTGGAATAAGTGGAAAGCACAGTCTTCGGTTAGAGACAGAGAGAGAGAGAAAGAGGAACAAGAGGCGACGAAGGGGCGAGGAAGAGGCGAGGAGAGACAGGCAACTTGAACGTTCAGTTCAGAACCCACCAAAGGGTAGATCTTGGAGGGGGGTGCGACCATATACATGTATTGCACATGTATGTATGTATGCATGTATGTTTATGTGCACACATACATATGTCGATGTATGTATATATAAATATATGTATCGATACCCTTCCACATGCACCATGAATCCCATTTCGTGCAATCGATGCACCAGTGCATGTACGATTCCAAAACATGTTCTCACTCAAGTTTGAAACTTCTTTCGCCAATCAATGCTTGCCCCTACGGGGTCCTTGCGACGATTGAAAGATTTGGCGACAATTCCAAACCGATTTCGGTAGGCGGCCGGGTTCCCGGGTTCCCGGCTCCAGGTTCCTGGATTCCCGGTTGCTGGTTCCGGGGCGATTTCGGTGGGCGGCGGGGTTCCCGGGTTCTTGGTCGATCTTATCGATCGGTCTCACCATCGATCTCATTACCCACTTCTTTATCGAACTCCCTATCTATTTCACAATGGGGCTCACTATCGACCTCACAATCAATATCATTATATATCGCACGACCGATCTCGGAGTCGATCTCAAGATCGATCTCACTGAATCAATCGGCTGCACCACCAGTCTCATGATCGACCTTACTATCGTCCTCACTATCGATCCAATTATTACTCTCACTACTGGTTCCATAATCGATTTCAATGTCCAGATCACGGAGAGAGCGTGATCCACCGCCGCTTTACTGTGGAAAATTGCCGCCCTTTTCCTCCGGAACCTGGGGTTCCCCCTCCCCCCTCCGAAAATCCCCCCCCCCTGCTGGACCCCCCCCCCCTTCCCTTTCCCCGGCAAAACCCCCCCCCTCCCCTAACCCCTCCCCCCCCCCCCCCCCCCTCGAACTCGAAAACCGGGGGGGGTCACTACCGGTTCGAACCCCCCCCCCCTCGAAAACCGGAGGGGGGGGTCACTACCGGTTCGAACCACTGAGCTGTCCCACTGTTCCCACCACTGTCCCCACTGTCCCCACCACTGTCCCCACTGTACCTCTGTCCCATTGTCCCACCGCCGTCCTCGCCACCGCCTTCACCACTGTCCCCACCACCACTGTACCCTCCACTGTCCTACTGTTTCCACCACATTCCCACTGTCCCCACACCACTGTCCCCCACCACCACCGTCCCCACCACTGTCCCACTGTCCCCACTGTTCCCACCATTGTCCTCACCATTGTCCCCACCACTACCGTCCCCACCACTGTCCCACTGTCCCCACCACTGTCCCGGTGTCCCCTCACCACTGTCACCACCACCACCACCGTCCCCACCACTGTCCGCACCCCCCCTCGGTTTTCGAAGGGGGGGGGGTTCAAACCGGTAGTGACCCCCCCCGTTTTCAAGTTCGAGGGGGGGGAGCGGGGGGGGGGTTCGAACCGGTAGTGACCCCCCCGGTTTTCCGGAGGGGGGGGGAGGGGTTCGAACTGGTAGTGACCCCCCCCCAGTTTTCCGCCAGCAGCGGTAGAACACGCTCTTTCAGATCACGGATCTTCAAACCATCCACTGATTGGGGTTTCTCTCTGGGCTACTTGTCCAACGGTTTTCCGTCTCAATTTCGGACCTTCCACTCCAGCCCCTCCATCGACAAAACAACACCCAGTACTAACCTGGCCCGCGTCTCCAGCACAACACCCTCTGCTCCACAGGCTCCCTCCCCAAGCTGAACTTGGAAATCACCTTCTACTCCACCCCCTCCGTCTACTGCACAAGACCCAATAGTCAACAGCCTCCGTTTCCAACACAACACCCAATACTCAACAGACTCCCTCCCAAAACAGAACTTGAAAATACATGTCTAATCCAGTCCGTCCGTCTACAAAACTACACCCAGTACTAACCAGCATGTGTCTCTAACGACCACTATTCCATAGGTTCCCTCCCCAAGAAGAATTTGAAAACCACCTTCTACTCAAGCACCTTCGTCTACAACGCACCACCCAATACTCAACAGCTTCTGTTTCCAACACAACACCCAATACTCAACACTCCCTCCCAAAACAGAACTTGAAAATATATTTCTTATCCACTCCGTCCGTTTACAAAACTACACCAGCTACTGACCAGCATGTGTCTCTAACGACCACTATTCCACAGGTTCCCTCCCCAAGAAGAATTTGAAAACCACCTTCTACTCAAGCACCTTCGTCTACAACGCACCACCCAGTACTCAACAGCTTCTGTTTCCAACACAACACCCAATGCTCAACAGGCTCCCTCCCCAAGCTGAATCTGAAAATGAGCTTCTACTCCACTCCCTTCGTCTACAGCACCACCCGATATTCAACAGCCTTTATGGCGCAACCGATAGGAGACGGTTTTATTCTCGGCCGCCGTGGGCGCAACGTGTGGCGCAACCGATCGGAGACAGCTTTATTCTCGGGCGCCGAAGGCGCAACCTATGGCGCAACCGATCAGAGACGGTTCTATTCTCGGCCGCCGAAGGCGCAACCCATGGTTCAACCGATAGGAGACGGTTCTACTCTCGGCCGCCGAAGGCGCAACCTATGGCGCAACCGATGGGAAACTGTTGTGTTCTCGGCCGCCGAGGGCGCAACCTATGGCGCTACCGACAGGAGGTGATTTTATTCTCGGCCGCCGAGGGCGCTACATATTGCGCAACCGATAGGGGACGGTTTTCTTCTTGGCCGTCGAGGGCGCAACCTATGGCGCAACCGATCAGGGACGGTTTGATTTTCGGCCGCCGATGGGGCAACCCATGGCGCAACCGATCGGAAACGGTTTTATTATCGGCCGCCGTGGGCGCAACCGATGGCGCAGCCAATCGGAGTCGGACGACGAGGACGAGCTGGAGCAGGAGGAGGGAGACGAGGAGGATGAGAAAGAATATGAGGAGGACGTCGACAGCGATCAGGATGGGGAGGAGGATGGGGAGGAATACGAGTAGTACGATGACGAAGCGTGGGCATCCAAATGCGTCCGGGGCTACGCCCGGTTGATGCTCGCCGTTTGGGCTGGCGGTGGGCCCAAGCGGCGAGCTGTCTTATGGTTTCATCCAGGGTTGATTCTTGGCGGCCCCGCGCCCGTTGAGGGCCCCCGGATACCAACATGCGGGGACAAACCTCCGCCTTGATTTTTCAAGACGTTGGATCTCTGGGCTCATCGTCCCTCCTCCTCGCCCTCCCCCTCCCTGTTCTTCTCCCCGCTCTGCTCCCCTCCCCAATCCTCCCCCCTTCTCCTTCCCCCTCTCCTCCTTCTCCTACCCTTCGTCATCGTCGTCGTCGCCGTCTTCGTCGTCCTCGTCGCCGTCGTCGTCGCCGTCGCCGTCGTCGTCTCGTCGTCGTCCTCGTCGCCGTCGCCGTCGCCGTCATCGTCCTCGTCGCATTCGTCGTCGTTGTCGTCCTCCTCCTCGTCGCCGTCGTCGTCTTCCTCGCAATCGTCGTCGTCGTCGTCGACGCCCTTGTTGTCGTCGTCGTCGTCCTCATCCTCGTCGTTGTCCTCGTCGCCGTCGTCGTCGTCCCTCGTCGCCAACGTCCCCGTCGTCGTCGTCGTCGTCGTCGTCGTCGTCGTCGTCGTCCTCGCTCTCGTCCTCGTCGTCTTCGTCGTCGTCATCGTCGTCCCCGTGATCGTCGTCGCCGTCCACTATGGCGTCCCAGTGCTGCTCCATGGAATCAACTTTCTTGCGAATCCTACCCCTAACGGGCCACTGGAATGCATTTGCGTAGGCCCGGGGGGCCGAGCATGATCAGATTTCTGGACAACGTGTTGCAACTTTGAAGAAACAAAATCTCAATTTTGAGCAACAAATCTAAAAGTCGAGAACAAATTTTCAAAGTGGAGAAAACACCCTAATTGGCAAACAAGTCTTAATTTAGAAAATCTCAAACTGATGATGTGTTCCCCACATCCAAAATGGGGTTCTTCTTTTCTCTGGACACCCGGCGCAAGACCACAGGAACCGGAACACCCTTTTTGTTCTCACTCACTCACGCACTCACTCACTCACCACATACACACTCCTTCACTTATTCACGCACACATTCACATCTTCATCGTTACCACCACTTCATCATCACTTACACATTCATTCACTCGCTCACACACTCACCTTCGCTTAACATCATCACTCTTTTACTCACACACTCACGCACCACGTACCACCCACCCGCTCACACACATCATCGTCAGCATCATCATCATCATCATCGTTTTTCATGTAATCAATGAATCGATACACACCTCATGAGCTGTTCTCCCTTCGCACACTCACTCATTCAATGAATCACACACCATCATCATCATTACACCATCAACCTCATCATCATCATTCAATACAGCTTTACCATCATCATTCACTCAGCCACTCACACCATCATCACCACCACCCTCATCATCATTCACATCGTCATCATCATAACTCACATCACAAGAGCCGTCATCATCACCACTCACATCGTCATCACGACTCACATCGTCACCACTCACACGCGCGCGTATTCGTTTTGAGGACGTATAAAACGGGAGCCTCGTCTGTGAGCAAGTTGCGAGGAAGTCTCAGGCGGCAGCCCCCTCCCTATGGAGCCCGCAGCTCATATGAGTAATCAGAGCGGGTCATCGGCCTCCTGCAACTGTCGTCACGTTTGGGCCCCTGAGGCCTGAATATGGAGGAAGTACCAGGCGGGATCCTCGTCTGTGAATGAATTGCGAGGACGTCTCAGGCGACAGCCCCCTTGGGGCCCGCAGCCCATGCTTTTGATCCGAGGCGGATCATCGGCCTCCTGCAATTGTCATCACGTTTGGGCCCCTGAAGCCTGCATATGGAGGAAACATCACGCGGGAGCGTCGTCTGTGAGTGAATTTCGAGGACGTCTCAGGCGGGAGCCCCCTCCCCATGGGGCCCATAGC
>CAUYUJ010016748.1:50000-85000 GCA_963575745.1 Prorocentrum cordatum | reverse complement strand
CAGGAAGTGACATTCACCGTACATATTGTCCACGTTCGAGCCCCCCGACTCCTGCGAGATCTTCTGGCCTTCTTGGCGGCTGTACTGGCAAAGGTACTGGGCAGAGTAGGGGCACAACGTTTGCTACCCACAGGCTGGGTCTTGAGGAGCCTCGGGCGGGTTGTGATAAGCCCCTTCCAAGCCATAGTCATAGCGCCAATCGTAATCACCATCACCATCGAGGCTATCAGCCCATCCGTGTTTGGTACGCTGCAGCTTCGAAGGCATAGCACACAAACCATCAGCGAAATCATCGTTGAAGCTATCGTCGGAGTCGACAACAACGTCGGCCCCGTGCGTGCTATCCCTCTTGCGGAGTCGCTGAGGGCCAGGCTGGGATCCCACCCCCGACGCAGCTCCACTCGCAGACCCCCGGGACTCACTCTGGCGGCCAGTGGTATGGCCCTTCCCGCGTGCTCCAGGGCCAGTGTGGCCTTCAGCAGCGGCGGCAGCATCGGGGCCTCCAGGGGCCGTGCGATCAGGCGGGGCAGGCGCAAGCCCGCGAGCGTGGAGGGTACCCAAGGCGGTCTGGAGGGCCTCAAGCGCCGAAGCAACGGCGGGAACCCCCGTGGCCTCGGGGCCGAGGCCGAGCACAATGGCCAGAGGAGAAGGTTCGAGAGCTGCCGGTGGGGGGGGGGACAGCCTACCCTCCACCTCATTCTTCTGCTTCTCCCAATCCTCCAACTGCTGCTCCAACATATGTTTGCGCTCAAACAGGTGCAGCCTCTTAGACTCCAGAACGGAAATCTGATCATGCACATCATCCAAAGCATAATCCACTTTGTTGATCTTTGCCGTAGTCCATTCAACACGTTTGCATAATCGCTCATGCTGTTGGGGTAGCGTGAGGAGGTTGTTCCGCTTTTCGCGATTGGCGGACAGGTCATGCTTGATGCGGCGGACTTCCTCCTCCACGGGGACCTCCTTCTTGACCAAGCTCTCGAGGGAGGTGAGGTAGTCCTGGCGGGCCGCAATAAGGCTGTCGAGGAGACGCATGTCCTCGGCATCCTCCGCGATGGCCTTCTCATCCTGCTGGTCAGCAGGAAAGCGCCTGTCATCCTGATCGTGCCTATCCGGGCCTTTGCCCCGACCCCGCCCAGACTCAGATCCTCTTTTTCCTCATTTTTTCCCCTGTCCACGCCCATCCCGCCCAGGGAAATAGGATCCGCAATCGCGGCACGTCTTGCGGGGGTTGGTTTCATAGATCCAGCTGCCTGGACCACAGTTGCTGCACACGAGGTAGCGGCCCGACATGGGCGCCGCCGGATGCAGAGGGTTCAGCGGGAGGCGGGCCCGCGCGCAGGCACTCCTTGCCAAGCTCTTGAGCGAGGTTGGGAAGTTAAGGAGCAGGCCCCTTGAGCCAAGTTAAGGAGCAGGAAGTTAAGGAGCAGGAGGAGAATTCGCTGGAATTCGCTGATATCCACGGGGTGGCAGGAGCAGGAGGAGAAGAAAGAAGGAGGAGGAGGAGGAGGAGGAGGAGGAGGAGGAGGAGGAGGAGGAGGAGGAGGAGGAGGAGGAGGAGGAGGAGGAGGAGGAGGAGGAGGAGGGGGGAGGAGGAGGGGGGGAGGAGGAGGAGGAGGAGGAGGAGGAGGAGGAGGAGGAGGAGGAGGAGGAGGAGAGGAGGAGGAGGAGGAGGAGGAGGAGGAGGAGGAGGAGGAGGAGGAAGAGGAGGAGGAGGAGGAGGAGGAGGAGGAGGAGGAGGAGGAGGAGGAGGGGGGATGATGGAGACGAGGAGAAGGAGGAGGCGGAGGAGGAGGGGGATGGGGGAGGAAAAAGAGGGAGAGGGGAGGAGGAGGAAGAGGAGGAGGAGGAGGAGAAGGATGATGATGATGATGATGATGATGATGATGATGATGATGATGATGATGATGATGATGATGATGACGACGATGATGATGATGATGATGATGATGATGATGATGATGACGAGGAGGAGGAGGAGGAGGAGGAGGAGGAAGAGGAGGAAGAGGATGAGGATGATGATGAGGAGGAGGAGGGAAAGGGAAAAGGACAAGGATACATCATGATATTAGGATGAGGAGGGGGAAGAGGAGGAGGGAAAAGGAAAAGGAAAAGGAAGAAGAGGAATATGAGGAGGAGGAGGAGGAGGAGGAGGAGGTGGTGGTGGAGGCAAGAGGAGGAGGAGGTGGCAGGGGTTGAGGCAGGAGGAGGAGCAGGCAGGAGGACGAGGAGGAGGAAGAGGAGGAGGAGGAGGAGGACGAGGAGGAGGAGTCGGTGGGGGAAAGGAGGGGGCAGGATGATATCCCCAGGCAGTTTAAACATATTCTCATGTGGGGCCCTACCGTCGGAATAATTTTCGTCGTGGCCTTTGGGGCCGACAGAAAATGCATCCCAGTAGCCTGTTAGGGGTCGGATTCGGAAGAAAACTGACTCCATCAAGCAGCACTGGGGTGCTGTAGTGGTCGGCGGCGATGACCGCGGTGACGGCGACGACGGCAACGGCGACGAAAACGACAGAGAATGAGGACGAGAGCGAAGACGACTGCGACTACGACTACGACGGGGACGTTTGCGACGACGACGACAGGGACGAGGGCGACGATGAAGACGACGCCGAAGAGGAGGAGGGCGACGACGATTGCGAAGAGGACGACGACGACGGCGACGAGGACGACAACAATTGCGACGTTGACGACGACGACGACGGGGACCCGACGACGACGACGACGACGGCGTCCAGGGCGATGGCGATTGCGACGAGGACGACGGCGACGACGACGGCGACGACAACGACGATGACGACGGGAGGGAGGGGCGAGGGGGGGAAAGCGGGGAGGGGAAGAGAGGGGAGAGGGGGGAAACGTGAGGAAGGACGATGAGCCCAACAATCCAGCGTCTAGAAAAAATAGGGCGGAATCTTGTCGCCGGTTTCGGCTTTCGGGTGCCCTCAAACGGGTCGCCTGAAGAAGGCCAGCGATGAAACGTTGTCCTATTGAAATGTCGGGGCCTCCAGGGGCCGCGCATGGAACAAATCAAGACGTCGGATATTTGGGAGGAGGTTGGCAATGCCGATGAGCAGAAGGAAGAGGGGGAAGAGGGGGAGAAGAAGAGGAGGAGGACAAGAAAGAGGAGGGGGAGGCGTGGAGGAAGAGGGGGGGAGGAGAACGAGGATGAGGAGCAGGGGGAAGACGAGGAGGAGGAGGAGGAGGAGGATGAGGAAGAGGAGGAGGAGGAGGAGGAGGAGGAGGAGGAGGAGGAGGAGAGGTAGAGGAGCAGGAGGAGGAGCAAGAGGAGGAGCCATTCTGGGCCATCTTAGTCGTCTCGGGGGGCCGTCTTGGACCGCCTTGGCGCTGTGTTGAATCCCTCTCGTTGGCCTTAACGGCAATGCGGGGGCCATCTTGAAGGCGAGCGCGAGCCGCAATATGGCGAGCGACAACCTGGCGATTGTCGATTCCTCGCGCCCACCCTGCGACGCATTTGAGGCCTGCCCCGCGACCACGCCTGACCCGCCCGCGAACCACCGTTGCCGCGCGCAAGGTGATCGCAAGTATGCGACACCGAGCTCCACGGAAAGCCCCGACGGCAAGGTCCGCATGGGGGCCCCGCCTCATATCGGCACGCCGCTCACATGTTTCGTGGCCCCATAGAGAATGCTGCCGAAGGCTTCAATGGCAAGGTCCGCATGGCGGCCCCGCGGCGTGGGACCGACCTGGAATCGCAAGACAGCTCGCCGCTTGGGCCCGCCGCCAGTCCAAGCGGCGAGCATAAATCGGGAATGGCCCCGCGCGCATTTGGATGATCAGGTTTCGTCATCACATTACCCGTATTTCCTGCTCCCCTCCCCATCCTAATCGACGTCGTCGTCCTCCTCATCGTTTTCCTTCTCATCCTCTTCGTCTTCCTCCTCCTGCCCCAGCTCGTCCTCGCCGTCCGACCCCGATTGGCTGCGCCATGGGATGCGTCACATGCGGCCAAGCATACAAACCGCCCCCTATCGGTTGCGCCATGGGTTTCGCCCTCAACGGTCGAGGATAAAATCGTCCCCAATCGGTTCGCCATAGCTTGCGCCCTTGGCTGCCGAGAGCAAAGCCCGCTGGCTCCTGTCGGTTGCGCCATAGGCTGCGCCATTGACGGCCAATAATAAAAGCGGTTCCCATCGGTTGCGCCATAGGTTACCGTTTCCTGTCGGTTGCGCCATAGCATGCGCCATCGGCGGCCGAGAACAGAATCGTCCCCTATCGGTTGCGCCATGAGTTGCGCCATAGGCCGCGCCCTCGGCGGCCGAGAATAGAATCGTCTCCCATCGGTTGCGCCTTTGGTTGCGCTCTCGGCGGCCGAGAATTTCTTCCACCTCCAGCAGCATAGGTTGCGCCCTTGGCTGCCGAAAAGAAATCACGCTGGCTGATGTCCCTTGCGCCATGAATCGCGCCCTCGGCGGCCGAACATAAAACCGTCTCCTATCGGCTGCGCTATAGCATGCGCCATCTGCGGCCAAGGCTAAAACAGTTTTTTATCGTTTACGCCGTAGATTGCGCCCTCGGCGGCCGAGAATAAAACCGCCTCCCATCGGTTGCGCCATAGCTTGCGCCCTCGGCGGCCGAGAATCGAATCGTCTCCTATCGGTGGCTCCGTAGGTGGCGTCCTCGGCAACCAAGAGTAAAACCGTCCCCTGTCGGTTGCGCCTTAGGTTACCGTTTCCTGTCGGTTGCGCCATAGCTTGCGCCATCGGCGGCCGAGAACAGAATCGTCCCCTATCGGTTGCGCCATGAGTTGCGCCATAGGCAGCGCCCTCGGCGGCCGAGAATTTCTTCCACCTCCAGCAGCATAGGTTGCGCCCTTGGCCGCCGAACGTAAAACACGCTGGCTGATGTCGCTTGCGCCATGAATCGCGCCCTCGGCGGCCGAACATAAAACCGTCTCCTATCGGTTGCGCCATAGCATGCGCCATCGGCGGCCAAGGCTAAAACAGTTTCTTATCGTTTACGCCGTAGTTTGCGCCCTCGGCGGCCGAGAATAAAACCGCCTCCCATCGGTTGCGCCATAGCTTGCGCTCTCGGCGGCCGAGAATAGAATCGTCTCCTATCGGTTGCGCCATAGGTTGCGCCCTCGGCGGCCGAGACTAAAACTGTCGCTTGTCGGTTGCGCTATAGGTTGCGCCCTAGGCGGCCGAGAATAAAACCGCCTCCTATCGGTTGCCCCATAGGTTGCGCCCTGAGCGGCCGAGAATGAAACCGTCCTGTAATGGGTGCGATCAATATGTTCAATTCAAGTCAGCTCGGTTCAGTTCAATTCATTTGTGATATACTTCTCGACAAACAGTTTCGGGCCACGCCCGAATAACGATGTCTCAACCATGCCGTAACCACGCGGCACGGACCACATTCAATGCGTTTCCCACTGCGCACGTTCGGTCACGTGCCCGACTAGGGCGGAAATTAAAAAGCTAGGGTGGCAATATCAACGGAAAGTAAGGCGAACATTGGCATCAGCGGAGCTTAAAAAGTAAGGCGGGCATTTCAGGCCCGACGTACGACATTGCCCAAAGTAGGGCGGATCTGGAATCAGAGTGCTGCGCTTGGGCCTAGCGGGGAGAGGTTCCGCGTTGGCTAGTTAGTGCGGCGCTCGTGGATAATCCCGTGCGGTTCGAGAAAAAAAACATTGGCCTGGTGGCCTGGCGTGATCAGGGCGCGCAATGCCTCGCGACGGGTCTCGTGCGCACCCCTGTATAGTGATTCAACTCCGGGAGGGATGGCGCACATCCCTGGGGTCCTGATGCGACGTGGGTCCAGATGGCTGCGGTTGCCGCAGCATCCGGGGCATTCTGGATACCGTTTGGAGTTTGGTGTGCTGGCTGCTTGCAAGGCAGCTGGCGTGATGGCGGCCGTCTGCAGTTCGGTTGGGCACGGGGCTTGCCTGTTGGCGTAGACGTGGCTGCTCTTGCTGGTGCTGGTGCAAGTGGTGCGTTGGCTTCTTCCAAGCGCTCAATTTCCCAGAGAGCCTCTGGGCTGATGTGGCCCCCCGTGGCCGGGTAAAGCTCTGCCATCAGGGCGAGGGGGCTTTCCACCGCGGCTTTGAAAGTGACGGCGCCATGCGCCGTGCTCTCAGCTAAGTGCCATGGCCAGACCTGGAGTGTCATGGTACGTTGGCTGTGACACCAACTGACATCGTGGTCGTGGCGACCGCTGCGTCTCAAATTCCTAGTGGTTGGGCTAGCAGATGTGGTGAGTTGGCCGTAGCTACGGGCGGCTTCTGAGCTGGGAGACCGCGTGGTCCTCTGGCTCCCAGACATCGCCAATCGAACGCAACCGCGTCCACATGGGGATGTGTAGACATGTGTTCCCGCGGCGGTACCGTGCTAAGCCGAGTGGGGCTCGGTGGCGTGACGAAAGAGTATCGTCCGCGGCGTATCTGCACCAATGCAACTTGCCCACATACAGAGACGTCTGATGCATCCTCCGTGTAGTGGGTCCACCAGGTCTCAGGATTGATGCGGTAGCTCAGACCGCTAGACGGCCCCGCACGGCGGCGAGACGGCGCAAGAACCACCACAAGTACACCACTTCGACCTGAGGCACTGCAGGAGGTGATGGATAGTAGGGTCGCCCAAGTCACAACCAGCAGTCAGGTCGATGTTGTTCCTGCGTCGGAGTCGAATGGCGATCTGCAAGGCGCGGGCTTCACCGCCGCGCAGCTCGCGCAGGTCCGCGCCGAGTCCGAAGGCGCGGATCGTCGCTGGGGCATGCGCGACGCCTGCGGCCTGGCAGGTGGGCGATGGGAGCACCGCGCGATAACCAACTATGGTTCGTGCTGCGTACGTTCCCGCCAGATGCTCGCCGGCTGGGAGTTTTCTGGCGCGTTCAATGTCTGTGTCCTGCAACGCTCGTTTGAGCTGCTCCTCCGTGCCAAGGCCAGAGAGGTCGTCTCCGATGTAGTCGAACACGTCTTCTCCCTTCTTCGGGCTCTTGACTGGCACATGGCCTTGTTTCTTGCGTGTCTTCGCGCGTTCTGCCTCCTGGGTGGGAAAGGCAAACGACGGGATCACCTGGTTGACAAGGAACGGGGTTCTGCCTGCCCGCTAGCGTGGTAAGACCTCATGTGCAGTGGACCGCTGTCTCCAGCTCGAAATGTTGGCGACGTAACTGTCTGTCTCGCGTTGAGGACTGATGTATGTTGCCCTCTCATCTGCCAGTGAGGCGAGAGAAACTGGGCAAAAGGTCTTGGCGGGAGTGAGGAGGGCCTTCCGAAGCAATGCCCTGAACCGAGTCACGGCGCCCCCCCGAATGTCGAGTATGCAATAGTCGTAGCAATATTTATATCTTCGTCTGCATCGGCAAAATCCGCCAGCTTCGTGTACTTTGCCGAACTTTGTCATCTTACGTATCTTGTTCTCCTGCGTTGCATGGTCACGTCTCCTACTTGTGTCGGGGTATTCGGGCCGACGAACAGACTGGGGTGGAGAGTGCTGGGCGCTCGCCGAAGCTGCCGAAGCCTCCTCGCCACGCAGAGCAGCCGGTGCGTTCGTGGGCCCTACAACCTACGACTCCACCTGAGCAGAAGATCCCTTGCGGGCCAAACCAAAATGTAGAACCAATCCTGCGTATAATTGGAACAGTACTTCTGATTTCATCCGCTTTGCCTGGGAGAGCACTGAGGAGCTCCCCTTGCCAGGAGGGCGCCCCGTCATCCAATGCTAGGGCGCTCGGTGCGCCAGGTCTTTCGGACATGTGCACAACAAGCTGGCGCCCTGTTCAGTCGTCGTGACGATGTGGAAGGCCGTCTCGGCAGGCGACTTGTTGTCAAGTTCTGGTGCGAGCCCGAGTACGCAGAACCTCATAATTAACAGCTTCATGCCAACTGCTGGGTTCGTGACCACTTCGCTGATGCGATCAAGTATACTGCTGCATAGGATATGTCCTGTCTTCGGAACGTCAGTGGTAATTAATGTAATAGCTCTCTGGCGATATTATGCTTATCCCCCGGGAAATATGGCTAGGTGGCTTCATTGTCCAAACCAGTTGATACGCGTGTCGGGCGACTTCGCTGAGGCGAACGGAGAAGGGGGATATGATGTTAGTAGGATAAAGTATAGAGTGATCGCGCCTGCCATCCGCGCTGCCCAAGCTCTAGCGCATGTCGGCGCGAGTTCCATCACTAGATCGCGGCTGGAACGTGACGTTGGTTCCTCGCTCAGGAGAACCAGGGTGCCTGGCGTGGGGGCCGCAACTCATTGCGAGCCGGCGTTCGACCGCTGCTCCGCCCCCTGGATGGAGGGGGCAGCGGCCGGTGTCGCGTCCTCCGTCTCCGTCTCCGTCTCGTCGGCGTGGGCGCGCAGCAGGACGCTACGGTCGGGTGCGCGCCTGCGGCTTGCTAGCCCTCTCGGCATCGTCGAAGATCATCACGAGGTGTCCGCTCGGCGCCTTCTGCAGCGGGATGCGAGCGGTCCCTGGGGGCGTTGGGTCTGGATGCTGCCGCCGCCAGGCGAGATCACCTCGCGTTCGCATATGTCCAAGGTCGCGCGCATGGACTCCATGCTGCGCAGGCCGAGCAGGCCGGGCAAGTCGCTGCCCGAACCTCTGCCACTCGGTGCTGTGAAGCTGTCGATGGTAGCCTTCCGCGACGGCTACGGGGGTGCTCACCTGATGGGTTCACTCTTGGGTCCCTTTGCCAACACATTGGATGCTTCGAGGCTTGCTCATGACGAGCTGCTGCGGCCGGTGCCCTGTCTCTACGGCTCGGCGGTGCAGCTGGCGCGCATGCTTCTCACCCATGAGGTTGGCCCGTGCTCCTGGGTCCACAATGACGCTGAGCTCACGCGAGGGGAGCTGCATGCGACTGTGATACCCCTGGGTCGGGCACTCGTCTGCTGGGCCAGTGGCTGGTCACCAGGGTAGCACAAAGGCTTCACCGCCTTGTGGTGGGCTTAGAGGTGACGGCTGTCCCCAGGTGAATACAGGAGTGCTGAAGGTGATCTCGCCAATCGGTGCGTCTCGCGATGTGATCGAGACACCGTTAGCGCTGGAAGGCATGTCCTCATCGGGCGCTTCACTGGGTGTGCTGGGTGACCTCGCGCACTACCATGGGCATTGGGTATTGGGAGAATTGTGCTCGGGCCTGGTCGCCACGGGGCGTTTCTTCTACGGCCCGCAGCTGGGCGTAGTCGTAGCTTATGGCGGCCTGGGCGTCGGCGCAGCTCCGATGGAAGCAATGGCAACGCTGGAGAATAACGGTGATGACGTAGTGGTCCAAACAGATGCCGCGCATCTCATGGGTGTCGACGTCAACTCCAGTGAGTTCTGACTGTGCGAGTAGATCCAATGGTAGTGGCGGTGGCGTGACGGTCGGGGGTCCAACCATAACTATATCGATCATCTGGTGGGCGCGCCCCCAGCGGTGCGCACGTCGCTGTTCCATCTGAGCGTCGCGGTCGGCATTCAGTCTGGCCATGGAAGACAGCCTGATGGAGATCTCAAGAGCCAGGTCGTGGACGACATTGGTCCTGATGGCCGCGGTCGGCACTTCAGCTAGGTGATCACATGCGCGGCGATGTCTGTCTGGCTGGGCACGCGCGAATTGGCCGAAGCCGCTAATGTGGGGAATGGTGATGTGCTGATCACCAGGAACCGCGAGTTGGCTTATTGGATGGACGGTAGCACCTGCGCTGCACTATTGGTCGATGAGGTTCAGCTCGCGGGGGGCCCGTAGAACAGCAGTCCCCCGTGGTGCGCTGCTGGAGGGGCGGGCCCCGTAGGGACTGATCCAGGCATCTGCCAGGAGCCGTCGGCGGATGGCTACGCTAGCGTAGCGTCGCGGCTTGGCCGCGGCTAAGGTGGACCCTCAGTAACCACGAAGGCAACTTGATAATACGGTAAGAAGGCCGGAGTCCAGGGCGCTGTCTACGGGTCCGCAATCTGCGCGGCCTCCGAACTGGCCGCCGCTGCCGCTGCCCTATGTTGATGATGCTGTGCCCTGCGGTCACTCGGCATAGAAATTACACTCGCTCCCACAGATGCTACGCGCCGTGACGGCCCCGCCACAGCCTCGCGCATTGCGGCGTCTGCATTCTCCTTTGCCTTGCGAGCGCTCGCATTTACCTTGTTCTCGTCCACCGAAGAGAATATGATCTTCTTGGGTGTATATGAGGGCTCCATGAAGAATGCGTACTTCTGAAAACCCTTGCCTTTGCCTTTGCCATTTCGTGAGGAGGTGCTGTTGTCTTTCTGGATGAACCCACGCACCTTGCGAGTGGGGCGTCGCATGTGTCTACGCCACTGTCGTTTAGCTATCTTCATGTACCAGAACAGCTGAGTATCTATCTGGGCAGGGCCGAAACCTTCGAGCTCGGGCGCTGGCTAGTTGACCTTTCCGCCTGGGTCCGATCTCGCGTCGGAGGAGGCCCCGCCGTTGTAGTCGGGCCCCGTGCGCGCGCGCCCTCGCGGCGACAGGGCGCGCCGCCTGCGGCGCCGCGGCGCTCCGCGACGGGCCGGTAGCGCGCGCGAGTGCGCCTCTCGTCCCAGGAAGCTCGGCGGCGCTGGCAGCCCAGGGGTCGGGGCCATGAGAGTGCCGGGGGCCATGTGCACCTTGCTGTTGTCATTGGTCATGCCCGCGAATCCTCCGAACGATGGCGGCGCGCGAAGAGCGCTGGCGACGTTGCTTGGTGCGTGCTCCACGATGTGACCCACGCGCCTGAGCATTGTCGCGGGTCTGTTGAACTCGGCCTCTGTGGCTGGGCATCGGTTGCCGGATTGCCGGAACAGCGCCGTAAGTTGGCTAGCTGTGACACAGGCCGCAGGAGAAGCAGCCAGCTGGGGCCCTCCCACGACATCCCACGACATCGCAGCTCCACCCCTGTGCGTAGCTCGGAGTCGCAGCGCGAGACACCGCGAGAGCAGAGCGTCGGCGTTTTCGTGGCGCCGCCTCGAGAACTCGAAGGGTTTGCGGGACGCTTGGAGGCGCGACTCCTCGCCTAGTGGGCCGAACTGTGTGGCGGGGTTCGCGATGAGGTAGGTCGCGGCGTCTTCTTGCTGGCTGTCGACCACGCCCCCCTGCGCCATCTCCAGGAAGCTCGCGGAGCCCGCGAGCGGCCCCGCCGAAGTTGCGGATGACAGCGTCGCATCGTTGAGCGTTGTCCATGTCGGTGGCTAGCGCGCCCCAGGCGAGCAAGCCCTGTACCCCATGGCAGAAGGGATGCGCGGGCCCGCGCTCGGGTGACCATTATGGCGACTGGCGGGATGCGGTGGCACCGCCGCCGCCCGGTGGACCGGCCCCGCCAGGCATCCTGCCCGTGAGCCAGAACAGGACGGCCACGAAGAACGCGACGATGCTGCCCCAGAACGTCAAGATGGATCATTTCCCCGATAGGACCTCACCAAGATGATGGCTGCGTGGGTGCCTTGGGGAGGCTCGGGCCGGCGCAGGGACGAGCGCCGCGTCGAAGTGCGGGGCGGCCATGCTGATGCCGTCGTCAAACTTGGTCGAAGCCGAGGTCGGTGAAACTTGAGCATTGACTTGCAGTGTTCCACCCTGCTGGTGCGATGTGTTCGCGGGAGCAGCCAGCGCTATCGCGCGCGCGCGCCGCGACGCGACGCTAGCCCAGGAAGGGGCATCCAGTCATGCCCGGCGCGAAGCTACGGCCGGCGCCTGCGGGGTTGCGATGGGTGGAGGAACGTCGTGGCGCCCCCTTGGGCCATTCGCTCTTCGTCGCGGATGCGCCTTCTGCCCGTGCCCTCGCAGTTGGATCGGGTGTCCGACGCAAATTACCGGATGGCTTGCAGAATGGCCGCAAGCACTGGCTAATCACAGAATGGAGGGTGGTACCGATGCGGAACTGAAGGTAAGCACGAATATCTGCCCACGCTGCGCTCTTCGCGCGTTCCGTGGATCGCGAGCAGGGATCGCTCCCAGCTCCGCTGCCAAGTAGAATTGCGGGGGTTGGAAGCTGTGCGGTAGAAAGCACTGCGGCAATAAGATGTACATTGCGGCGCCTTTCGTCACCATGCACTACGAAGGTGTCAGAGAAGGAACGGGGGCGATGTCAGCAGATGCTTCCGACTCGCGAGCACGCCCTGATGACGACAGAGATGAACGAGTATATGACGAACTCGTGCATGGCGTGCAAGCCCCTGCCGACCCATCAGTGCGATTGGCCGCCCCCGACGACAAAGTAGATGAAGGTGGCAGGCTCGAGGCACGAGTTGAAGGAGACCAAGCAGAAACCCGAGGAGTGACTGCATTGTGCGCGCGGCCCCATGCGCTCACCGAGCGCGTGCGTCTCCGAGACGAACGAACGTGACGATGCCCAATCGCATGGCCCAGACGAGGCTCCAAAGCCTTCGAAGCACTTCCAGGAGCGCCCCAGCAGTAGCAGCACCACCACCATAACCTTCGACACAACGAATCGAACCACAGGGAGTCGAAGAACATGAAGCACAATGGAGAGCAACAACATCGACATCCTCGCCAGCTTGAGCCCCAGTCGCTTCCGCATCAACAGTGCACGCGCGACCCCAAGACACAGCAGCACGATCAGCGGCCAACTTGGAGTCACGTGCAGCAGCAGGGGTCGCAGTTGGAACTTGGTGCGCGCCGGCGGCGCGCACGTGCCCCCACAGGAGGACCAGAAGGTGCGCTAGTGCCCTGAACCATGCCTGCCCTATCCAGAGGGCCATCACCATCGACGCGAACCACGCCACGACCGCCGTGAGGATCGAGAAGATCAGGGCCACCACCAGCAACATGAAGCACGGAGCCAGCATCCAGAAGAGAAGCACTGCCATCCGCTGAGCCTGAAGACGGAGTCCAAGCTGGTGCACCGGAAAACGGAAGAGGTGGTCCAGGAAGCGCCTCGCGATGAAGGCAACGATCGTAGACACCCGCGGCTCCAGAGCAAGGAACTTCAGCAGGTGGAAGAGGAGGGCCAAGGAGTCCTTTACGAACACCAGCTTCAGCGCCACGCAAAGGGTCATCACCACCGCAAGCGGCAGCGGGCAAAGGAACAGCAGCACTAGCCTCGCAATGAGCGCCACCAGTGGCGGCGGCGGGCCGACAAACCACATCGGTTGCAGCACGACCAGCTCGTTCTTCGAACAGCGCCAGCTCAACCTCGAAATCGAAGTCGTGCGCAATGGGGTCGACGGAAACCCTGACAGCAAAATCACCTTGCACAAGAACATCAGCGCGAACATCATGCCAGTAATGCGAGCCCACTGGAGCCGGCCCAGCAGCAGACGCAGCCAATAGCCGTGGCCTCGGAGTCCTGGCCAGAGGACGCGCACGCGGGCATGGAGAAGGACAAGAAATCCACCACCCGGGCAGGTACTGTGACTCGGCGTTCACCACCCCGATCGGGGTCATGGGCGGCGGGGCGTGCAGCTGGGGCACGCAGCACGGCGGGCGAACCATAGCCAGCAACGACAGGACCACCTGCGAGAGCGCGGCGAAGGCAGCGTCCAGCGGCGGCAGCGCAGCGCGCGGCCCAGGCGGGCCAAGCGCATCGGTAAGGGAGATAGGGCAAAAACCAGTCCTAGTAGTCCCAGGCGGCGGCACACGATGTTTGAGGCGGCCGTACCGCTGATTTTTTCGATGCAGTCGTGGTAATTCGCGCGGCGGAAGGTGAGGAGCCGCAGCGCCGATGGCCTGGCGCAGCGCATGCGAAGGCTTCCCGCCAATTCCCTGCAATTGACTGTGCAGCTGAAGGCACCGAACGACTCTCCGCTGGCGTGCTCATGAAGTTCCGCAGGGACTCTAGAGGAACGAACAATGACATAAACATGAAAACTCGGAGGTCCGCGCGGACCTCCGAGTTTTTATGTTTGTGTCATTGTTCGTTCCCCTAGGCTCGAACATGGCGATAACCACCAGGGCATCACGCCAGAAAGCGCAGAGTACGAGCTCGACGTGCACGTCGAGCACGGGCAGCAGGCGGACGGCAGCGCGGCATGGCGTCATCGGGATCGGCGACGGCAGCAGCCACCGTGCCAGCAGGCGGCACGCTTGGGGCCGCGACCTGGCATAGACTTGGGCCAAAATGGCTACGGAGAGTGATAAGGAGGAGGAGGAAGAGAAGGAGGAGGAGGAGGAGGAGGAGGAGGAGGAGGAGGAGGAGGAAGAGGAAGAGGAAGAGGAGGAAGGAGGATGAGGTTTTAGGACCAGTCCTATTCACTGCCGAGAGGAAGGGGGGGGGGCCAAAACTAAAGACCTTTAGCGGCTATTGGACTGTGCTTGGGCTCTGGTCGACTGCTTGAAACCCCTGGGGGCCGTAATGGGCCATTTGGGGGCCCTCTAGGGCCATCGCAGGCCACTCCTGCCTGTGGGGCACCGTGCGGGCCAACTTGTGGCGAGCTTTGAGCCTATTTGGCCGTCGTGGAAATGATGAAGACGGAGTAGAACATCTACACCAACTTAAACATGGGATGTTTCTTGGCCGCCTTGGGGCCCAGCTTGCCGCTTCGGGGCATCCCCAGGGTTTTGCGGCCACCTTCATGTTTCCTTGGCCCGTCCTGTGCAACTGGCTGGTCCCTCGGCGCCTCTTGGGGCCTTTCGGGGCCTTTTTTGGGCCCTCCTTTTTGGGCCCTCCTTGCCCGCGACTCTAGCACCCCTGGCCGTGCGAAGGATGTACCGGACCAGACCGCCAGCGACAGCGGCCGCTGCTGGGCAGACGACCGACCCTTTGCCGTGAATAGCGGCCCGATACATCGGCGATGCATCGGCGCTGTCGGCGGAGCTTCAGCGACGCCCTGTCGGCGGAGCTTCAACGACGCCAGCGCGGAGAAAATCGGGCTCCACATCGAGCCGCATCGGCGATGCATCGGCGATGCAGCGCGATCCTCCGACCCCATCTACTTTGACCCCAACTGGGAGGCCTAGACTCGCAACTCCAGCACCCCGAGCCGTGCGCAAGATGTACTGGGCCAGACCGACAGCGACAGCTGCGAGGCCGGGATTTATCCCTATCCACCGCCTGGGAGTCGACGCCCTGGTGCCCCAGCGAGCGGTGGATATGGATATGCACCGCCCTGATCATCTTTTTCTGCCAGAGCGGGGGTCTGGTGAGAGCGAGGGCAATTGCCTGGTGGCGTCGGGCGGCATCGAACCCGGCGCCGAGCATTCAACAGAACAAGAGGCCAGCACTTTGGACGCAATCGGGTGAAAAAACAAGCGGAGGAGGAGAGGAGGAGGAGGACTTGAGCAAGAACGGCAATGGAACGGAACCGTTCCCATCAGCAGGCGGCTTGCGTTTGGGGCTTGCAAAGCTGTTGAGAAAACGAATCGATGCACCGCCCTGATCATCTTTTTCTGCCAGAGCGGGGGTCTGGTGAGAGCGAGGGCAATTGCCTGGTGGCGTCGGGCGGTATCGAACCCGGCGCCGAGCATTCAACAGAACAAGACGCCATAGACCATACTGGATGCCTGGCAGCCGTCATCCCAGCTTAGCAAAGTTAGCGAGAGACGAGGCTGGCAAGACGAACTGACAGGCGGCGTTCGGCGGAGCGGTGGAGCCAAAGGCCAACAGCAGCAGCGATGGGAGCAGGATAGGGTTCTGCGATGGCGGTCCACCGCTTACCCCCAGGCCCGCCGCCTTCAAGAGTAATGTGCTCCAAGCCAGACTTACTGCAGAACCCTCCTCGGCCACGGCATTTGCACATCAGAGGCTGAGGAGGTGGACAAGTGCACCAGCCGCGGGATCGAGTGGCCTTCCTCCATCTGGTACCGTGTTGACAGAAATCTACATTGGCGTCTTTACAAGAAGAGCGGGAGAGCAGCAGCATACGAGGGTGAGACCACATAATTGACGAGCGAGGATTCTAAAATGAATGGGACTGCGAGGCGCTTGCACTCAAAGCCGACTCGCATGGCGAAATGGAATGTGGCGTTGCCTACACGGAGCCTAGCAGCAGCGTCGCCTTGAAGGCCAGGGCGGCCGTTCAAAGCGCAAGGTGAGCGATGAAAATGCCGAGGGGCCTGAGACCAGGTCGAGCAGGGAGGTGCGCACATCACTCCTCGCACCACGCGAGATCTCAGCCAGCCTATCACAATGGCCCCGCACACGCGTCGCGACAAGTCGAAAGCGGGGTGGGCCGCCACGTCGATCCGCAGGACAGCGTAGTCGGACTTTCGTTCGAGCCAGCTCGCAACTCTGCCAGTGCCACTGAACAGGTCCAGGTACACCTGGTGCTTGCGCGAGCCCGAGAGGGCAGCCTGCAGCGCAGCCCGCCAGTGCCGGCGCACTGCCGCGTCCGTCAGGACCTCTGCCGCGCCGCCTGCGTCGCCGCCAAGCCAGCTGCGCCCTGCACGGAGCGCGGCGCGCGAACCCGCGGCAGCGGCGGCAGCGGCGCCCGGCCCCGCAGCAGATCGCCCAGGCGGGCGTCGACGTCCCGCCCGAACTGCGCCACCTCGGGGCTGAGCTTTCCGACCTCCGCGTAGTACCTGACGTGCCGCGCGTACCTTTTCGTCGAGTTGTCCGACTGGTGCCTCAGCATGGCCTGGATGTCCGCGAGCTTCTCGCCTAACACCGCGGCTCGGAACGAGGCTCCGCCGTGGCGCACTTGGCATGGGTGGCAGTCCTGGTGGCCCAGCTGGTCGAACACCGTCCTGAACTTGGCGTTGAAGCTCCTCGCGTCGAAGTCCCTGAGCGGCTGGCTGTCCGAGCGGCTTCGCTTCATCCTGGCCAGGTCTGCGCTGAGGGCTGCGGACATCGAGTCTGACAGCACGACGCCCTCGTCGCAACCCAGGGTCATGCTGACCTTGCTGAACTCCTCTGGGAAAAGAAGGAGACTCCACGCAGCTCGGCCAGAGCGAGGCGCAGGCACCACCAGCGTCGCGGGCGTCATCTGCACAAGCTCGCTGGGTAGCCGAACCATCGTGTCCCAGCTGAGGGCTAGGGCGATGGCGAAACTGCGCCAGCCTCGGTGCAGAGCGACGCCCACGGCAGCGAACAGCAGCTCCCTCGCCATGGGGGCCCGCGTCGTCCCCCGTGCCAGCTTGCGGAAACCCCGCAGCCCGGCGGCAGTCCTCTCCAGCGCAGCCGCCGCAGTCAGGCCCAGGCCCGGGTTGCAGTGCTTCAGCGCCGCGAAGGCCTTGTCCCCCTTGTGGTGATTGTGGCCCTCCCAGAACAGGAAATCGAGGCACTGGGAGAAGGTCGAGTCGATCGACGGCAGCCCGAGGATCGACAGCCCCCTCGAGCGGGCCCAAGTCATGAAGTGCAGGTACTCCTTCTCGAAGTACACGCGGGACGCGTTGCCGACCTTCAGGCTCTGCAGCACCGTGAGCCCCTCGGCCTGAGCTCGCTCGTCCGCGCCGCGGTGGGCTGAGCGGCGGGCCTTCGCCCTGGCCAGGCGGAGAGCCTCGGCCCTCGCTGGGGGCGGTCTCGCACTGCTGGTCGCTGTAGCCGTCCGAGCTCGAAGATGAACAGCTGTCGGCGCCCGCGCCGCCAGCGCCCGACCCGCCAAGGAGCCCCGCGAGCCCACCGAGCGGGCAGGGGTCGTCGTGGAGCGCGCCCCCGAGCCCGGCCGCGCCAGGCCCGCCGGGGTCGCCGGGCTCCGAACCCGAAGCCGCGTCGCCATGGCAGCGGCGCCTCCGAACGAGCGCGTCAACATCCCGACCAAGGGCCTGGCGCCCGCTGGAGCTGGCTGGCGGGCCTCCGAGATACGCAGCACGTCGGGGGTCAGCGCGAGCGTCCAACGTATGATGGAGCCTGGGCCTAGAGGGCTTGTCGGCGGGGTTCCACTCTGACGGAATCCATCTGAGGATGAAGGTGGTGTCGGTGACAATGGATATGGCACGCAGCTGCTGCAAGACGTGATTGAGAGTGATGGAAGAAGAACGCCCTTTTCCAACCGCGAGTGCAAGCCCGAGGTTGTCGACCAAGATGAGGTGCCGATGACTATGCCCGCTGCGCCCTCGCACTGCGTGCCGTGCGGCCATCGCAGCCGCTCGCCCCTCAAGAACGGTGATGTCCTCGCCACGCTGAAACTCGCCGTGGAAGAGGACACCCCAATCGTTGAAGTCACCGATCGCGGACCTCGCACCTCCCTCGAAGCTGGCGGGGCCAGCGCGTGCCTGGCGGCGACCGACCTTGGCCCCCTCGACTGGGTCGAAGCCGAGCGCGCACTCGCGGGCCCCGATGGCGCCCAGCACAGAGCATCGCCAGGCCTCAGCTGACGAGGCGGTGCGCTGCACGAGCTCATTGGCCCAGGTCCGTCCCACCACGCCGTAGCCACCTCCTGAGCCAGACTGCCCCCTGGAGGCGTCCGAGGCGTAGACAAAGGTGCTGTTGGGCCTCTTTGAGTCGGAGAAAGCGAAGACCAGCAGGGCGGCCGCCTGCCGCAGCTCGAACTCCACACGGCTCCACAGCCGCAGGCGGCGGCGACCAGCGACACGGGCGAAGACGTAGGTCTGTTGAAAAATACTGAGAAGTGGCCGCCTCAGAAGAGCAGCCCAAGTAAAGTGCCCAAGCAAGCTATAGATCTCGCCCCCCGTAGCCGAGCGGCGGTCCGCCACGAACGGCAGGGCAAGTCGGATCTTCCACATCCGACCCGGGCTGATGCCCACGCGCCCGCTGCGCCTCTTGAAGGTGATGCCCGTGAAGGTCTGCAGGTCCTCAGGCTCCATGACGCCCTTGCACTTCAAGCCGACCCGCTCCAGCTCGCCGACGACCTCAGTGCAGTCAACTACGCAGCGGTCGCCGTCGCCGCCGACGACGCACACGTTGTCGACGTGCACGCCAGGCTGGGTCGAGGGGGTGCGGACCTGCAGGGGGGCGCGACGGTCCTTGACGAGCGGCCCGGTGTCGATCCCCGACCGCAGCACGGTGGTCTCCAGCAGCCTCTGGCAGAAGTAGAGGCTCCACGACCACCCCATCGGCAAAACTTGCAAGAGAGGCGATCTGAATCGGGCGTCGGGCAGGTCGATATCAACCCCTGCCGCCTCGGCCAGCTGCTGAAGCGAACCCAAGTGCACGCTCGGCAACGAGAAATGCTCATCCATCTTGTCAGGCAACTTCACCCTGTAGAAGGCGTTGTCCACCTCGGCCTGAGCCATACTCAAAGAAGAGGAAGAAGGATCTGTACGCAGCGCCGCCCACGCGGCAGCACTGGGTAACTGGGAATGATCAGGGTCATGAGATCGCGCACTGACACGTCGCGTATCGAAGATGAGCCGAAGCCGTTCTCGCCCGCTCTTCCACGCACAGAACACGCCCACCGTGGCACTGCGCTTAGCCACGACTCTGACGAGGCCGGAGGTGTACAGGTCCAGGATGAACTGCGCATAGCGCCGCCTGTCCGCCATGAGATTGCGATCATTGCGAAGCTAGATCTCTGTGTCAGGTGCAGGCGTTCGGCGCAACAAATGCCCTTCCCAATGTACCCACTGATCGTGCTCGAGGCCGCGCAGGACGTCGCTGGGATCGCAGCGCGCGCCTGGCCCCGGCAGGGGGGGGATCTCCCTCTGGTACTGGGCTGGTTGCTCGGGCTCGGTGACGTAGCCCGGCTGGCGGCCGCGCAGCTCCAGGTGGGCCGCCGCGGGTGAGCAGGGAGGCGGACCCGCCTGCTCGATGATGGATTTCATGAACTCCAGGCTGCGACGCCGCCCGGCTGAAACTGAAAAGTGTTCTCGGGCGCCCCCATGGCCATGCAGGGCGTTCGAGCTCTCGGCCGCGTCGGCGACCCAGTTCGCCACGTGCATGCGTCGGCGCACTCGTGAGCGCACCGATCTCGACAACCCAGCGGGGCTGTCGGCAGCTCGCGCCGCCGCGAAGCCGCTAAGTGGCAGCAGCCAGCGGGGCGCGATCCCAGGTGGCCGCGTCATTGGCCCCGGCCGGCCCCACGGCCGGCCGCCTGGTCCTTCCCTCTGCCCCTCTCCTGGAACTTCCTGAGCTCGGCTGCCTGCTGCTGGATCTTTTTTTGCAGCTCCGCCTTAGACCCAGCAGTGCCGCCGCCGCCGCCTCGCGAGAGCATCCTCTCCTCCTTCGCCTTGCGGCGCTCCTTGAGGATCTGGGCCTCGCGGTGAATCTCCGACTTGATGTGATCGACCAGTGCCAGCGCGACCATCGCCAGCCCCCGAGTCTCACCCGTGCCGAGGTAGAGGTAGCTCTCCTCCATCAAGTCGTCGCCCTGGACGGCCGCGAGGCGATCGCGGCGCCGCCACTCGGCCATCTGGGCCTTCCGCATCAAGAGTTCGAACGAGGCGAGCTCGCCGAGGTTCAACTGATCGAAGCTGAGGCCCAGCTCCGCCATGCGCATGGCGAGGTCGTGGTCGCCCGCGCCCTCGTCCGTGGCCTCCAGCCTGCATTCGTGCACCCACTTCGTGTGGCGGGCCCGAGGATGTTGGTCCTGGCGTGCTAGGAACTCCAAGCACCAGGCCGCCGTCCTCGGGCCCATGATGGGCCATTCGGCCCACTCCGTGGTCGACACCTGGCGGGCGGCCCCCGTGAAGTGACGATGGCGGCTGCCGTCGGGCCTCGTCTTGATATCCAGCACCCGCGCGTCCGTCTCTAGCTCGGGGCCGGGCGCCGAGGGGTCCGCCGCCTTCACCAGCATGGTGTCGCCACCCCGAGTAGCAATACCGACCTTCCCCACGGCCAGGTAGCCGTCGAAGTCCTGGTAGCGCACCGCCTGCCTGAGCTCGGACGGGCTCTCCGCCGCAAGCACGTACCAGCTGAGGCCGTCGTTGGCGGGCAGCGGACCTGATCCCACCAGCATGCCTGGATAGAGCTCCTCCGCTGGGTTAGTTGCTACTGCTGCTGTTGGAGTCGACCTCCACGGGGCCTTCCCCTTCATGCGTCTGGGAGGCTTCTCGCCGCCCTGGGGAGACAAGCACCCTGGCCTCACCGCCTCCAGCGCCTCGCACACCTCGAGCGCGGTCGGATCCCACTCGGCGCCGTATGCCGCACTCGCTGCCCTCCACCGGCGCCCAAACGCCGACTCCGTCATCTGCGACCCGTCGTTTTTCAGCGCCACGAAGCTTGCGAGATGGCCCTCCGACAGGATGTGAGGGTACGCGTCCAGGTCCGGGGTAAGGGCGTACCACACGCGGCGACCAGCGATCTCCGCCTGACTCGGGGTCACCTCCAACTCTGCCCCGCACTCCGAGCTCTGGCACTCGCACAACAAGATCCGATCCTGCCAGGTACCGCCCACCTCCCACTGGAGGCGAACGCGACGCCCAGGTCGTAGATAGGACATGACCGCCGAGACAGCAGCACAAGGTCAAGCTCTCGCCGGCGATGAAGCCCGCCAGCAGACAGAGGATCGCCAGCGATCGGATGCTCCCGAACGAGCCCACCGCCAGCGCGCAGTCAGAAGCCTCCTCGGCCAGCGGTCCAAGCCCTGGCCCGACCGAATCGAGAATGGCGATCGCGCCGCGGGCAGCTTTGCTCAAGAGACCGAGGACTCCCATACAAGCTGGGATGGCGCTGCCGCCCGAAAAACTTGAGCAAGAACGGCGATGGAACGGAACCGTTCCCATCAGCAGGCGGCTTGCGTTTGGGGCGTGCAAAAGTGTTTGGAAAACGAATCGATATTTTGGCCCCCCGGGGGCCCGAATATGTCCAGATCCACCGCCTGCCGAGATTCCAGAAAAAATTGTTCCTCCAGGCGGTGGTCATGTACAGGCTCCCGCCTCGGAGCAGCGGCCGCTGGTGGGCAGGCGACCGACTCCCTGCCGCCGGCAGCCGCGGCGGCCGCTGTCGGTCCTCGTCCCCGCCCCGGGGGGGGGGAGGGCCAGAGCGCCGTAAGGCCCGATGCTGCAAGCCCGACCGGTCTGGCACTGGCTCGACGACCGCGACCGACGGCGACGGCGCCGACGGCGAACGACGACGACGACCGCGACGGACAGCGACGACGACTCGGGCTCGAGCTCGGGCTCACGGACGGATGCGCGACGGCTGGTGGCGGCGACGGCTGGTGCGCGGAGGCTCGTCCCCGCCCCGGGGGTGTGGGGGGGGGCCGTGCTTTGAGCAAGGACCGACCGCCCTGGCATTCCTTCAGTCCTACCACGAAATGCTCTTAGAGCCCAAAAATGTTCTAAGGACAAAAGCAAGGTTCTTAGAACATAAGCCCGATGTGATCAAACAAGACAGGCTCAACCTGAAATGTTCTAAGAACATCTCGGGGAAACCACAAAAGGTTCTCAGAACATTGCTTGGCAGGGCTACAGGAGAGCCAGGACGCCTCGCCACTGCTCAGGGGAGGCTGCGGCACCGCTCCACGATGTGCCGTTCACAGATCCTGGGGACGAGGAGGAGGAGGACGAGGAGGAGGAGGAAGAGGAGGAGGAAGAGGAGGGGGAGGCGGAGGAAAAAGTGGAGGAGGAGGAAGAGGAGGAGGGGAAGGGCCCTTCCTCACCTTCGGCGCCTCGTGCACCGAGGCGCCCGCGCCGCCCGTGAGCCGTGTGCGGCCCTCGCCCTGCCCTGCCGGTGGAGGGGCCGCCCGCCGCCCGCCTGCCCGCGCGGGTGCGCACGGCGAGCGGGCAGCCCGCCGGCCGCGCCCGCCGCGTGCTGCCTCCTGCCTGTGGGGGTCTCGCGGCGAGACCTAACTTATTTTGTTTTCATAAAAACAACTTCAAACTAACCTGAAAATAACTTTCTCATCATGTTCTTGCCTCCACGGCTGTAGGGGGCGGAGAACAGCATAAGTCTCGCCAGAGACTGCGGACAGCGAGCACAGCCAACCCGTACGATAAGGATGCGCGAGAAGGATGCAAGGGCCTCGGGCGCCCACCTCGACAGCACCTTTTTCGCAGCGTCAGATCTCAGGACCCCTGGAATGGGCATACGGTGGCCACAAACAGGTGTTGTCCCAAACCGACGGCGGCTGCTGTTGGGCCGGCGCCGCCCGTCCCAAGTGGTCAAAACCCGCGGGGGCACCGACAGCAAATCCGGTTCAAAATGGGCACGATCTGCTGCCATTCTTCCTCCCTATCTTTAGAGGCCTCCTAGATGGGGTCCGAGTAGATGGTGTCGGGGGATCGCGCGGCATCGCGGATGTATCGGCGCTGCATCGGCGACGCTGGCGATGCATCGACGCTTTCAGCATGGGGAAATTCTGACTCGACATCGAGCCGCATCGTCAATGCATCGGCGATGCGGCGCGATCCTCCGACAATCTACTCGGACCCCCCCTCGGATACAGTCGGGGCGTTGACCTGAGGAACCCTAAGTAAGGAACGAGGCCCCCTCTTTCCATAAGCTGACCCTCGACTTCCTGCCGGAAACATAAGGAAAGCCTGAGGCAAGCTGTGAAACACTTAAGGAACGCGGAGCCCCTCCCCAACGAAAAGGGTTCCTTCTTCAGGGCCCCGACTGCACCTAGAGTCGGTCCTGTCTGCAGCCCGGCTGCAGGAGCGCGTAGCCCTCGGGGCTGGCCTCCCGCGCCCCGCTCCGCAGGCGGCCGCCGGGCGCCGACGGGACTCGAGACGCTGACGCTTGGGGACGGGGACATGTACAGCGCGTGGGGAGGGAGAGAGGGAGGGAGAAGGAGGAGGAGGAGGCGGCGGAGGATGAGGATGATGATGAGGAGGAGGATGAGGAGGAGGAGGTGGAGGAGGAGGGGGAGGAGGAGGAGGAGGAGGAGGAGGAGGAGGAGGAGGAGGAGGAGGAGGTGGAGGAGGAGGAGGAGGAGGAGGAGGAGGAGGAGGCTGAAGTGTGGTGGGCCAGAGCCAGCGGCGCGACACGCAGGGCCAAAGTTCCCGACCGCGAGGTGGGGCTGCTCACTCTTCGCCAGATCCCAGATCTCCGACGAGAGAACACGCAAGCTGAACAGTTTCCTCACGCGATGCGAAGTTCCACCCCCCTCCCTGTCCTCCTCCTCCTCCTGTTCCTTTTCCTGCTCCTCCTCATATTCGCATCGCGTGACAGATCGAAGTCGCCCAAACCATGTTGTGTCCCGTCGCGGCGTGTTTCTCCGATTTCGGCCCAGGGGCCATCAACAATGCGTCCGCGGCGACTGCCCCCCGCGGAAGGGGTCGGTATCTCAGGGGTCCGCGCGTTGAAAAAAAAAACACGGTCGGATGTTTGGGATCGTGGCCATCTGGACCCTGAGATCCGCGCGTTGCGCTTCATTCGCGCCAGGTGTTTTCGCCCGGATGCGGGCCCTGGGGCCCTCGCTGGTGGGCCCAGCCCGAGGAATGCCGCAGGAAGGAATGGTCTACGCACGATGCTGTAATAGTTTGTTTCACGACGCGCCAGGGCGGTAAGCCTTCTCTGAAACCACAGACAGCTTAAAACGGGAGGGCTTCTGAAAAACACAAACGCTTTCTGAGAAGGCCTGCCCCTTCTCATTAACTCCCATCAACGCGCCGCCGAAGATAGCATGAGGTGGCAAAACGGCCAGCCCCCTCACATGTCTGAACGATTCACCCTTTTTGTTGAGCTGGGCCATGCTCTCGGTTTTTCCCAACCATCCTGTGGTGTTGGGTCCTCGTTTTGAAGAGACAGCGCCCCGCGTTCACTCCTCCTTCCTCCTCCTCCTCCCTTTCTTCCTTCCTCCCAGCATCATCAACCATGTCGGTACACCCCTCGCACGTTTCGTGGCACCATAAGGAGCTCCACCGAATGTCCCAAAGGCTGCATTCGCATGGCGGCGCATGCGGTTCCACCCCCCATTTCGGCACACCCCTCACACGTTTCGTGGCCCCATATAGAGCTCCACCGAAGGCCCCGGTGACTGCGTTCGCATGCGTTTCCACTTCCCTTTCGGCACACCACTCACACGTTTCGTGGCCCCATAGGGAGCTCCACCGAAGGCCCCGGTGGCTGCGTTCGCATGCGGTTTCGCTTCCCTTTCGGCACACCCCTCACACGTTTCGTGGCCCCATATAGAGTTCCACCGAATGCCCTGGTGGCTGCGTTCGCATGCGGTTCCACCCCCTATTTCGGTATACCCTTCACACGTTGCGCGGCCCCACAGATAGTTCCACCGAAGGCCCCAGTAGCTGCGTTCGCATGCGGTTCCGCCCGCCATTTCGGCACATCCCTCACACGTTTCGTGGCCCCATATGGGAGCTCCACCGAATGCCCCAGTGGCTGCGTTCGCACGCGGTTCCACTTGTCGGCGCACCCCTCACACGCTTCGTGGCCCCATGGGGAGCTCCACCGAATGCCCTGGTAGCTGCGTTCGCATGCGGTTCCACCCCCATGTCGGCATACCCCTCGCACGCTTCGTGGTCTGAGGCGGCACTACCGAAGGCCGCAGCGGCAGGTTCCGCATGTCGGCGCCGCCCCATGTCTGCACGCCCCTCGCACGCTTCGTGGCCCCATAGGGAGCTCCGCCGAAATCGCTGGCGGCAGGGTTCGCATGGCGGCCTCGGGCCGATTTCGGCACACCCCTCACGAGGATCGTGGCCCTATAGGGAGCTCCACCGAAAGCCCCGATGGCACGGCTCGCATTGCGGCTTCAGGGAATTTTCGGCACACCCCTCACGAGGATCGTGGCCCCATAGGAACTCCACCGAAAACGCCAGTGGCAGCCTCCCTCACGGTTCTCAAAACCCTCTCCTGCGTCTGCTCCTCGGTCAGGGGAGCTCCGCGAAGACGGCCACGAACGCGCCCCTGAGCGCGTCGGGCCCCGGCGGGGAGCCATGGCTTCATAGGGGGCGCGGGCGAAGATGGCATTCACAATTGCGGTATTCACAACTGCGTATGGTTGGGTCCTTCGCCAGGCTAATTCTCGAATGTGCCCTGCGCGTTTTGTTTTGCCGCTTCGAACTTGATTTTTGGATGTCCTTGGTTTAGCGTTTGAAGTCCAAGCAAGAAGATGGATAACGTTTGAACAACTTGTTTTGCATTTCCGAGCTCCGTTTTTCAAGCGTTTCCAAATCAGTTGATCGCGCAGTTTCACTTCGGCGCCTACTGCGTCCTCAGTTCCTTCTCCTTGCGTCCAATCGTCTTTCTGTAAAAACATGTGTGTTTTTCTCTGGTCGTCGCTGCTGGCTAGTCGCAGGGCCGCGGGGCCTCCGGGCCTTTTTTCTTCGCCGGTGTTGGACCGGTGCAAGTGCGTTTGTGGGGCGTTTTTAGCTCCGCGCCCTACGCGCAGAGACGGCTGGGCGGGAGGCGGCAGGAACAGGAAAACGGGGGCGAAAACGGCGGTGAAGACAAAGAGCCGCCTGCGACAAGAAAACACAAAACGTGAATTAGCCTGGCGAAGGGCCCAACCATATGCAGTTGCGAGTATCGCAATTGTGAAAATCGTCTTCGGCGGCGCCCCCTATGGGGCCGCGACCCGCGCGGGGGGCGCGCCGAAATGCGCGGCGGCGTGCACGACGCGAACGAACGCGATAGGTCTGAATGCGAGAGGCTGAGCGCGGGCGAGTCTGAGCGCGAGCAAATCCGATTGTGAATGGTTCCACATGCGAGTGAATCTATTTGCACGAATGCTAGCATGGCTACACCCAGTCTACGTGTATATGAATGTGAACGGTTTGGGGATGCCTGGCTCTGAATAATGGCGGCGCTGAGCGTGGCTGCCACGGGGCGCTTCCCCGGAAACCCCGATGGCAGTCCCCGCGCGCCGCGGCGCCCGTGTCGGCGCGCCCCTCGCGAGGATCGCGCCCGCTTCCTTTCCTTGTCCCCCTCCCATCTCTGCCCCTGCGCTCCGAGGCCCAGGGCGGCAAACGCCGCGCGGCGCGGGGCCCCCGCGACGCGCGCCGGTCGCCCCGAGAGGGCCCCAGCGACGCGCGCGCGTCGCCCGCTGCTTGGGGCGCAAAGAGGTAGCTGGCTGGCTGATGGCGGGCACGGATCTGGCCGCCGGGCTGACCAACGACGGGCGAACGAGGCGCTGGGCGGAGAATTCCCGCGACGCGCGCTGGTCGCCCCGAGGGGGCCCCAGCGACGCGCGCGGGTCGTCCGCGGCGCGGAGCAAGGGGGGCTAGCAGGCTGGCCGATGGAGGGCATGGATCTGGCCGCCGGGCCGAGCGACGACGGGAGAGCGAGGCGCTGGGCGGAGCGCCGCGCGGAGTTCCCGCGACGCGCGCTGGTCGCCCCGAGAGGGCCCCAGCGACGCGCGCGGGTCGTCCGCGGCGCGGAGCAAGGGGGGCTAGCAGGCTGGCCGATGGAGGGCATGGATCTGGCCGCCGGGCCGAGCGACGACGGGAGAGCGAGGCGCTGGGCGGAGCGCCGCGCGGAGTTCCCGCGACGCGCGCTGGTCGCCCCGAGAGGGCCCCAGCGACGCGCGCGGGTCGTCCGCGGCGCGGAGCAAGGGGGGCTAGCAGGCTGGCCGATGGAGGGCATGGATCTGGCCGCCGGGCCGAGCGACGACGGGAGAGCGAGGCGCTGGGCGGAGCGCCGCGCGGAGTTCCCGCGACGCGCGCTGGTCGCCCCGAGAGGGCCCCAGCGACGCGCGCGGGTCGTCCGCGGCGCGGAGCAAGGGGGGCTAGCAGGCTGGCCGATGGAGGGCATGGATCTGGCCGCCGGGCCGAGCGACGACGGGCGAGCGAGGCGCTGGGCGGAGCGCCGCGCGGAGTTCCCGCGACGCGCGCTAGTCGCCCCGAGAGGGCCCCAGCGACGCCCGCGCGTCGTCCGCGGCGCGAGGCCAAAGTTGGGCAATCGATAGAAGCCGCAGCTCGGGCGGGCCGCTCCTCAGGTCAAGCCTCTAGACTCAATGAAGCCCGGCTCCCTGGCGCGGGCCGTCTCCTGCACCGCTTCGCGCGCGGCGCATGCTGCCCCGGCTGTTTCCGCAAGCCCTCCGGCGGCCCTGCCGGGAAGAGCTCGACGCGCGGCGCCCGCGTGAGCAGGAGGTTCTCGTGGCGGGCGGCGCGCGAGAGCAGCGCGTAGAGCTCCGGCCGCCAGTTGTCGTCCTCCTTCTTGCCGTTCCACGACCTCGCGGCGGCCGCAGTCCAGGATCGCGCCTGGGCGACGTCGACCGAGGGGGCAGCGCGCTAGACGGCCGACGGCCCATGGCAAGAGTCCACAGGACCGAAAGAAGGTCTGGAGCTCCGTATGGGGCCACGAAACATGTGAGCGGTGTGCCAACGGGGCGGAACCGCCGCGCGAACTGCGCCACTAGGACCTTAGGTGGAGCTCCCCATGGGGCCACGAAGCGTGTGAGGGGTGTGCCGACATGGAGCGGCGCCGCCACGCGAACTGCGCCACTGGGACCTTAGATGGAGCTCCCGATGGGGCCGCGAAGCGTGTGATGGGTGTGCCAAAATTGGGCGGCGCCGCCATGCGAACTACGCCATGGGGCCCTTGGGCGGAGCTCCCTATGGGGCCACGAAGCGTGTGAGTGGTGTTCCAAAATGGGGCGGCGCCGCCATGCGAACTGCACCACTGGGACCTTATGTGGAGCTCCCTATGGGGCCACGAGGGGTGTGCCAAAATGGGGCGGCGACGCCATGCGAACTGCGCCACTGGGACCTTAGATGGAGCTCCCTAGGAGGCCACGAAACATGTGAGCGGTGTGCCAAAATGGGGCGGCGCCGCCACGCGAACTGCGCCACTGGGGCCTTAGGAGGAGCTCCCTATGTGGCCACGAAGCGTGTGAGGGGTGTGCCGAAATGGGCGGCGTCGCCATGCGAACTGCGCCACTGGGACCTTAGGCAGACGTGTGAGGGGCGTGCCAAAGTGAGAGGGTGACGAAAGAAGGAGGAGGGGGAGGAGAGGAGGAGCAGAGGAGATGAGGAAAGGAGAAGAGAGCAGGGACGCGTGGACCGTCTCTTCAAAACGAGAACCCAACGCCACAGGATGATGAGTAAAAAATGAATCCACAGAGAGGGGCCTGAAAACTCTAAAAATACGCAGTGAACGCGCTAAACAAACGTATCGATGTTTGGGCGTTTTCAGCTTTGCAAACAAACACGCACACAACAAAGAACACCCAGGGCGTTCGGCCCCCCAGGACGACCTGCTGGAGCATCGTCGTCACCGCCGCCGCAGCCGCCGGTCGTCGCAAGCCATCGTGTGTTGCCACACACACACAAATCATCGAATGTGTTGCTTCATAGGGCGCTTGGGCGAGGTTGGCATGCGAGAGCCGCAGCATGCTTGTGAGCAACACAATATGCATTCGGGCACCAGCATGTGTGGGGGGGTCCATCCCCCCCCTCCCCCCGTACGATCGTTCCTGTTAGCAGGGGAGGGAAGGGTTAGCCCAGCTCCAGAGGATAAACGAACAACCTCATCGTCGGTCGTCGCCGTCGGTCGCCCGTGCCCCCACTCCCACGGGGGCACCAGCAGGCGCACCACACGGTCCGCCTCGCAGCCTTCGCCGCGCAGCTCCGCCCGGGCGCGCCACAACCGCACGCCCGCGGCGGCCAGGGGGCCTCGCAGACGGCCGCGACGACGGCGGCGGCGGCGGCTGTGGCGGCGATGACGACGAAAACGACGGCGGCAAAGGGTGGCGACGGCCACGCCGACGACGACGACGACGACGCCGACGCCGACGCCGACGCCGACGCCGACGACGACGACGACGACGACGACGACGACGACGACGACGACGACGACGACTGCGATAGCGAGAGCGACACTGGCGGCGTCGACGACGGCGGCGGCTAGGGGCGACGAAGGCGACTGTGGCGGCGACGGCATCGACGGCGGCGGCGGAGGCGACTGCGGCGGCAGCAGCAGCAGCGTCGACGACGACGGCGGCGGCGGTGGGGATCGACTGGAGGTCGGCAGACGGCAGACGACCACAGGGGGCACGCGGGCCGGGTCCGAGGATGCAGGGCGCGAGGGTCGGGAGCCTCGAGAGCTGTAGGATGACCGAGAATGCTCGAGGGTGCGAGGATGCAGCAGAAGCTCGACCACAAGAGACCTTCCGCAAGAAACCCAGCCCTGAGACCTCAGGACGTCCATGCATCTCTTGGTGTGGGGACGTCACGCTTGCCATGGCAGAACGATCGAAACCCAAGAGACCCAGGGCACCCTGGAGGCAAGAAAGGTGTTCTTTTGGCATGGGTCTCCACTGTGATCGATGATCGAGGGCCCAAGCTTCGAGGCTCGAAGATCGGGGCCCTCGGGCACTTCTGCTTGCCCTTCCCGGGCCTCCTGGAGCGTCCTCGTCGCCTCGCCTGAGGTCGACGCCCTCGGGCGTCTCTCTGGCTTTCCTCTCCGGGGGCCGCCCTGCGCCGCTCTCGGCGCCGCGGCCAAAGAGGAGAAAGAGGAGGATGACGAGGAGGAGGAGCAGCAGGAGGAGCAAGAGGAGGAGCAAGGAAGAGAGAGAGAGAAGAGGAAAAGGGGAAGGGAAGGCAGAGCAGGGGAAGTGGGAGGGAGAGGAGGAGAAGGATAAGGCTTAGGACTCAGGTCGTCCGTGACGGGCGGGCGGACATGTCGCTTGTGACAGGCGGGTGGTCGGGCGTCAGGTGGCTCTCGTTGGGTTGTGATGCCCCGGGTGGGTGTGGCTTGGCGGGGGTTACATGTCCGTACGATGCAGTCAGCCCGAACCATGAAGGTGCGCAGGAGGGACGCAGGGGCCCTGGAAGGCCATGCTGAATTTGCTCGAGCGATGCTGGCCAGCGAAGGTCGCTAAGGATGAGCCGAAGGGACAAGGATGCAAGGGTAGCCTTGGAAAGTTGCTCATCCTCACATTTTTGCAAAGCAAATATTCGACGTACGCCTGAAGTGAAATACTCTGCTGTGATACGAAATCTCTTTGAAACGTGTCGGCTCCACCTGTGGGGAAAAAAACGGACAGAAGGAGGAGGAGGAGGAGGAGGAGGAGGAGGAGGAGGAGGAGGAGGAGTTGCTCATCCTCACAATGCGGGTTGACTGCAGGTGGGCCGGTGGCAGGGACCTGAAGTGGAACGGGGTCCCAGAACGCTTGGTCTGCGGGGACGGCGGTCGTGCTCTGCTACTCGGTCGAGCTCGCGCTTGCTCGTCACGGTGGCGGCTGTCTGTGGCTCTCCGCCTCCATCTCCTCCTCCTCCTCCTCCTCCTCCATCTCCTCCATCTCCTCCTCCTCCACCTCCTCCTCCTCCTCCTCCTCCTCCTCCTCCTCCCGCCGTGCTCTAACCACCTGGGCCGCTACGGCAGCCAGAAGGAGCTGGTCCGTGTCAATGCTGCCCACGTCGGTTTGGACATCGTGCGCGAAGCTTTTCGTCAAGCGACTGCAGCGCTCTGCCGAGTTCGCGCTATCGTTCGGCGCAGGGATCGAAAAAGCAGCGCGCGTGGAGGGGGCGCAAGAGGATGACGAACAGGTTTCCAGTCTCCAGCAGCACCAGGCTGCCCACATAATTCCTCTGAGGCGGGCGACTCAACCAGAGGGCCGGCAACAAAACTTACAGAGGAAAAATTTGTAGACATAGTAGCTGTGACCGCACTCCGCTTGTGGTGGGGTGCTCCTTTTTGAAGCGACTCACAGCTGAACGGTGGGGGTTAAGCTTGCAACGCCGTTCCGCGGGCCAGGTCAACCGCCAGGAGGAGGAGGATAAGGGAGGAGGAAAAGGTGGATGAGGCAGAGGACGAGGAGGAGGATGAGGAGGAGGAGGAAAAAGAGGAGGCGGAGGCGGAGGATGGGAGCACAAAGCAACTTGGGAGGGCCCTGCCGCCCCTGTCCAGGCACGACGCACCCTCAACTTTGGGTGCGGCGCTCGCGTCGGCGGTGGCCCGCTCGCCCGCGCGCGGCGAGCGGCGCCCTCCTCCGACGCCGAGCGCACGGGTGCGCGCACCCAGACAGGGCGGTGAAGGTGGGCAAGACGACGCGCGCAAGGCGGCCGCGCGCGACCCGCGCGCGCCCGCTTGCGCGCCACAGTATGATCCACCTGCGCGCACGGAGGGCCCACGACCGGCGCGGGCCCCCCCCCCCTCCATGCGCCCTGGCCCTCCCTGGCATGGCTGCTGCTGCGCGGGGAAACGCCAACCGCCAGGCGGAACCGCGCTCGCGCGCCAGGGCTGCGTCGTGCGCCCAGAGGGCACCCCCGCTGCTGGACGGGCGCATCCGCGCGCGCTAACCCTGTGCCGCGCGCGCCTGACGCACGGCCCCCCGCGCCCTTTGTGAGCGCGCACAACCGCGAGTCGCGTCGATGCGCAGCGCACAAAGCAACTTGGGAGGGCCCTGCCGCCCCTGTCCAGGCACGACGCACCCTCAACGTTGGGTGCGGCGCTCGCATCGGCGGTGGCCCGCTCGCCTGTGGTGCCTGTGGTAAAGAAATCGCAACATACACGCAAACAAACGTGGCCTGAACCAGCCCAGAGCCTGCGATCCCTGGCGGCAGCAACAGGGGCAGGGCGCGTCGGCGGGACAAGGGCACAGGCAGGGGCGGTCGTGGCCGCCAGCGCAGGACGAGCCCTGCGCTGGCCACCAACCTTCCGTCTCTTGCTAGGCTGAAACGCGAGCCAAAACCTATCGGGGATATGGGGGTCAGCGACGGCTGGATCTCTACCCGTCGAAGCAACGTCTCTTATCGTTACAATCGGCTCGAAGCTGACCCGCGGGCGAACCTGGCGCGTTACCCCGTCGCTGGGCGGGCTCCTGGACCCCCGAAGACTAGGGGAAAAATGCGCGACCAGTCCGTCGGGCTCGAGAGGCCCAAGGCGAGGTCCCACCGATCGAACGGAGTCGGAGGAGGAAGAGGGGTGGTCACCGCAGGCAGCAAGGCCAGGGCCTCTCCCCTCTTCCATCCACGCCGTTCCCTCCTCCAGTCCTGGGCGCCCGCAGTGTCACCAGGCAACGGCGCAGCGGAGGGGGACGCGGCGCTGGAGGAGGCCTCGGTAGCAAAGCACGAGCAGGGCAGGTACGAAAGGCGAGGTGACCACGGGTCCTATCAAGCTTCGAGCCCTGCTTGCATAATGCACAACGCCACGTCGCACGGCCTGCCACGGACCGAACAACAAGTCTGAGCTCATGTGAACCCTCAGGCGGTTCAGCTTCCTTGGCCCGGCGCGGACTGGCCCGGGGCTTCGCGCGCGGACGCGACGGCGACCTCTTCCCCCCCGAAACATGGAAACCGCTTTGCATTGCCAGCTCAGCAGTGCACCATGCCGCTTGCATGCTGTGCGCATGGTTTGCCTATCGGATATGGGGGCTGAGTGGAGGTCCCTACCGTTGCGAGCCGCGAGGTCTGCCCATCTGTTGCCGACGGCGCGGGCGCTGCTCCCAATCCCCCCAGGCCCCGAATTTTGCCCCGAATGGCGCCCCAGACGTCGGCGCCGAGTCGCCTGGTGGCACAGCGCCACTGGGGGCCGTTGTGGAGGCCGCCCACCAAGCCCTTGTAGTCCGCGTGGACCACGCTCGGAAGCAAACAAACCTGCAGGACATGGAGGAAAGCATACAGCTCAGCACGAGGCGAGGACTGCAGCGGGCCTGGCAAGGCCCCGAAAACTAAAATGTCGATATCATGGAAGCTGCGCGAAACCCCATCCTGCGCTAGTCGCCTCAGGCCAACGCCGCATCTTCTGAAAAGGCCCCATCCGTGTATTTATGATATGTGATTCCATTGGGTTCCCATGCTGAATGCGCCACCTGCAGTGTCATCCCGAGGTGGCAGAAGAGGAAAACGTCCTCTGCTGACAGGGCCCCTGGCCCAGAGAAGGCTGGAGGGCGACTGAGCAAGGAAGAAGCAAAAGCTAACGCCTCTGAGGAAATCAGCTCGTTCTGATTCGACGTGCGAGCAATTCTAGAACATGTGGTATTGGTCACGCCCTTCCTGTCCGCAGCGCGGACAGCAGGAGTCAATGCAATGCCCGCATTGCGCAAGCCGATCTGGCGCCCACTTTCTACCGGCGAGAAAAGCAGGAAGAAGGTCTGCTTCTTTAAATCTGGCCGCCAATCGCAAGCTGGACCGCTGCCTGTGCCTCTAGACTCTGGTGCCGGCGCCCCTGGTCCTGGCTGCTGGTGCTGCTCGTCTAGGTTCTGGTCCGAGTCCTCATCTGGGTCTGGGGCGGGGGCCTTGATGAGAAAAGCCGCATGGCGGGCTCCAGCCAATAGCCAATCGCATCTCTGGGGCGCTGTAGTTCTCCCGCGAGCGAGCGCCGAGTGGCCCATCTTTCCCTGGGCCTCATATCCGCAGCCTCGCGGGCCAATATTCTGATGGTCGCAGGAGCGTCGTTGCGAACGCCTAAGACAACCCCGAAGTGCGCGCGCCACTGGCGCCCACTTGATGAGGTCCAATGGAGGTCCTTGACAGCGAGCAGGGTGGCCCCCGCGGGGCCTGCAACATACTTCCATTGGAAGCGACTTCGTATGCCCTGCGAATTTGCATGTGCCAAGTAGCTTGCGCGACTCCACTGGACACCGCAGAGTCGCGGCAGAGCAAAGCCCATTGATGGAACGGCGCGGCGGCCCAGGCGTCCACCTGTGGGTCGGTGTACATCGACCCTTGTGCGCACGAGTATAGCCAGCAGGCTGGCGAGTGCCGGGCGCTTCTCTGGCGCGCGCGCATCTGATCGACGAGGCGGGGCGGAGCTGCGTGAACTCCCAGGCCATAGCTAATCGCTGGTGGGGCCGCCGACTTGGTAAATTTGGCGAGGAGGGCGCCGGCCCCCTTCGAAGCTCGATAGCGAGGGCGGCGCCGATAGGCACCGCGAACGCGTTGGCGGATGCGAGAAAAAGTCATGGCACTGCCCGGGGCCACAGCCATACTTAAAGGACTGCAGATTGTAACTGATCCATCACTGAATCTTGGGGGCGCTACTGGTGGCCTCATTTTGTGACTAGCAGGAGGGGGGGCCAAAAGCATGCAAGCCATGTCCTAGCAGGCGCGGGGCCTTAACGGACCAAGTGCGCACGTTAGCCATGATGCCCTGATAAGCACAGCGATGTCATCTGCAGATAAGTCAAGCGACCGTGAAATAGAAGAGGTGTGCTTCACAGGGGAGTCAAGGATGCGTGCATCACGCGCTGCAAAGCGAACGTAGCGAATGCGCAGCCTGGCAAGACACCCCTTCTCGCGAAAACTGGACACGAGAAGCAACTGTCCCGCGCCGAACTCCTTTCACCCATGTACATGCGAGCGGCGAGCAAGAGGGGTCGTCCAGAAGTTGTGCACTGCTCCCGCTCTCGACAGGGTAGTCCACCGTGCGTTGTCAAAACGCTTTGCGATGTCAACGATGGCGTGCGCGGGTGTTTCTGGCT
>CAUYUJ010016748.1:0-45000 GCA_963575745.1 Prorocentrum cordatum | reverse complement strand
AGCCTCAGCCTGCATCAGCCTCAGCCTCAGCCCCAGCCTGCCTCAGCATCAGCCTGCCTCAGCCTCAGCCTCAGCCTGCCTCAGCCTCAGCCTCAGCCTGCTTCAGCCTCAGCCTCAGCCTGCCTTCAGTCTCGGCCTCAGCCTCAGCCTGCCTGAGCCTCAGCCTGCATCAGCCTCAGCCTCAGCCTCAGCCTCGGCCTCAGCCTGCCTCAGCATCAGCCTGCCTCAGCCTCAGCCTCAGCCTGCCTCAGCCTAAGCCTCAGCCTGCATCAGCCTCAGCCTCAGTCTGCCTTCAGCCTCGGCCTCAGCCTCAGCCTGCCTCAGCCTAAGCATCATCCTGCCTCATCCTTCAAAATGTGGGCCGGGAATGAAATTCTGGGAACTCGAAGAACACGAAGTGGACTATAGTTGGCTCCGGGCATTCAAAATCATGCCCAATAATGAAGTTCTGGGCACTCGAAGACCACGCAGTGGCCTACAGTTGGCTCCGGGCATTCAAAATCATGCCCAGGAATAAATGTCTGGGCGCTCGAAGACCACGAAGTGGCCTACAGTTGGCTCCGGGCATTCAAAATCATGCCCAATAATGGAGTTCTGGGAACTCGAAGACCACGAAGTGGCCTACAGTTGGCTCGGGGCATTCAGGATGTGGCCCGGGAATGGAGTTCTGGGACCTCGAAGACCTCGAAATGTGTAACTGTTTGCTTAAAACGACTTCCGCGGATTCTCCCCGGCACCCGTCCGGCATTTGCCCAGACCCCCCTGAGGAGTCAAGATACTTTCTTTTGAAACCATTAGAAACCTATCAGTCCTCGCTGTTAGGTAACAAGAATCATACAACATTCAAACATCAACGAACATCAACAAAAAAACATCGAAAAACAATACACAAACAACCAACATAAAAGTTTCATATATCAAGCGCCAACAAAAAAACACACAAAGTTGGCTCCGGGTATTCAAAATGTGGCACGGGAGTGGAGTTCTGGGAAGTGGAAGAGCACGAAGTGGCCTACAGTTGGCTCCGGGCATTCAAAATCCTGCCCAAGAATGGAGTTCTGGGAAATCCAAAAGCACGAAGTGGCCTACAGTTGGCTCCGGGCATCCAAAATGTGGCCCGGGAATGGAGTTCTGGGAAGTCGAAGAGCACGAAGTGACCTGCAGTTGGCTCCGGGCATCCAAAATGTGGCCCGGGAGTGGAGTTCTGGGAAGTCGAAGAGCACGAAGTGGCCTACAGTTGGCTCCGGGCATTCAAAATGTGGCCCGGGAATGGAGTTCTGGAGGTCGAAGAGCACGAAGTGTGTGACTGTTTGCTTAAAACGAGCCCGGTTCTCGCCTGTCCGGCTCCCGCCCAGACCCCCCTGGGGAGTCATCAGATATCTCTTTTGACCCCATTAGAAACCTATCAGTCTTCGCTGTTAGGTAATTTCGCCTTATTGCCGCGCACATTCGTTGTCAACATTTGCAATAGTTTCACGAATTAAGGGCGGCTCTTTTTCAAATTATCCCGGCAAAGCAACCTAACAGCGATGTGTAGAAGCATATCTGAAAGCATTCCCCTTAAGATTCAGATGAAAATCCAGTTGTAGAATTCTGCTGTTCTCGCAGTCGTAGTCGCATTCTCGATGACAGTCGCAGCGGCAACGGCAGTCGCAGTCACAGCCTCAACCTCAGCCTGCCTCAGCCTCAGCCTCAGCCTGCCTCAGCCTCAGCCTGCCTCAGCCTCAGCCTCAGCCTGCTTCAGCCTCAGCCTCAGTCTGCCTTCAGCCTCGGCCTCAGCCTCAGCCTGCCTCAGCCTCAGCCTGCATCAGCCTCAGCCTCAGCCTCAGCCTGCCTCAGCATCAGCCTGCTTCAGCCTCAGCCTCAGCCTGCCTCAGCCTCAGCCTCAGTCTGCTTCAGCCTCAGCCTCAATCTGCCTTCAGCCTCGGCCTCAGCCTCAGCCTGCCTCAGCCCCAGCCTGCCTCGACCGCAGCATCAGCCTGCCTCAGCATTCAAAATGTGGCCCAGGAAAAGGAGTTCTGGGAAGTCGAAGAGCACGAAGTTGCCTACAGTTGGCTACGGGCATTCAAAATGTGGCCCGGGAATGGAGTTCTGGGAACTCGAAGAGCACGAAGTGGCCTACAGTTGGCTCCGGGCATTCAAAATGTGGCCCGGGAATGGAGTTCTGGGAACTCGAAGAGCACGAAGTGGCCTACAGTTGGCTCCGGGCATTCAAAATGTGGCCCGGGAATGGAGTTCTGGGAACTCGAAGAGCACGAAGTGGCCTACAGTTGGCTCCGGGCATTCAGAATGTGGCCCGGGAATGGAGTTCTGGGAAATCGAAAAGCACGAAGTGGCCTACAGTTGGCTCCGGGCATTCAGAATGTGGCCCGGGAATGGAGTTCTGGGAGGTCGAAGAGCACGAAGTGTGTGACTGTTGGCTTAAAACGACTTCTGCGGCACCCTGTCCGGCACCCGCCCAGACCCCCCTGTGGAGTCATCTGCTGCTCTCTTTTGACACCACTAGAAACTTATCAGAACAAGCTGTTAGGTAAATGTGGCTCTCGCCTTCAGCGCCGCGCACATTCATTTCCAATACTTTCTTCTAAAGTTTCACGGATTGAGGGCAGATGGTTTTCAAAATAAATGTGGCTCTCGCCTCCAGCGCCGCGTACATTCATTTCCAACATTTGCACGGCCTTCACGGATTAAGGGTGGCTCCTTTTCAAAGTGTGGCTCTTGCCGTAGAGCCACGCACATTCTGATTACAAACATTGCAAGAGTTTCACGGGTTCCCATGGTCGACATACCAGAAATTGCGTTTTGGAAGGATTCACGATTTTGAAGGCGCAACAGTTATGATGATTCGCGGAGTTGAGGTCCAAGGAATGGCGCCCTGGCACGATTCAGGATCGCCACGACGCAACAGTCAGGTTCATCCGTGGCGTTGGAATACCGAGAATAATATTTTGGCATGTTACAGGGTCTTCAAACGGTTGTCTTCCAACGAGGCAGATCCCTCTATGGAAATGAACCGTTGTAGGGGTATATGAAGAGGGAGCTTTGGGGGAGTGTTTATTCCAACATCGTTGGTGACCCTTGGGTTTGCACTGGTCCTCCTCCTCCTCCTCCTCCTCCTCCTCTTCCTCCTCCGAGTGGTGCTGGCTTTCCTTATTTACGTCCTACACCGCCCCCCTCGCCGGTGGAGCATCGCGCATCCAAGGCGTCGCTGATGCTCCGCTGGTTCTGCCCTCCTGCCCCCTTTGTCCTCGTGGGTGTGCCCTGCTGTGCGCATCCTCCCGCAGACGAGGACACGAAAGGCGGCGCGAAAAATCTGAGATGTTGAGGCGCAGGCCGAATCCATGGCCTTACGGATCGGCCTGCCAGCGCAGAACAATTCGGCGGCCGACCGCCCACGCCTCCTCCCTCCACTCGTCTGTTCGTCCCTTTCTAGGGAGCCCAAGGGGGGGAGGGCGAACACTCGTCTGTCTGCCCTTCTCCAGGGAGCCCATGTGGGCGAGCGGAACAGGAGGGGGTAACTAGCATGGCCTGTGTAAACGTGCTGGGCTCGCAGCCGCGTCGAAAGAGTCTGACGGCCTCAAAATCGGACTAGATACTGTTTTCTATTATTTCCGCGTAGCAGTCGTAACGGTCGTTCCAGATTGGCCTGGGCAGCGAACGACTTTTACATATACAATTATCCCGGCAAAGCAACCTAACAGCGATGTGTAGGAGCATATCTGGAAGCATTCCCCTTAAGATTCAAATGAGAATCCAGTTGTAGAATTCTGCTGTTCTCGCAGTCGTAGTCGCATTCGCGATGACAGTCGCAGTGGCAACGGCAGTCACAGACACAGCCTCAGCCTCAGCCTGCCTCAGCCTCAGCCTCAGCCTGCCTCAGCCTCAGCCTGCCTCAGCCTCAGCCTCAGCCTGCTTCAGCCTCAGCCTCAGCCTCAGCCTGCCTCAGCATCAGCCTGCCTCAGCCTCAGCCTCAGCCTGCCTCAGCCTCAGCCTCAGCCTGCTTCAGCCTCAGCCTCAGTCTGCCTTCAGCCTCGGCCTCAGCCTCAGCCTGCCTTAGCCTCAGCCTGCATCAGCCTCAGCCTCAGCCTCAGCCTGCCTCAGCATCAGCCTGCCTCAGCCTCAGCCTCAGCCTGCCTCAGCATTCAAAATGTGGCCCGGGAATGGAGTTCTGGGAACTCGAAGAGCACGAAGCGGCCTACAGTTGGCTCCGGGAATTCAAAATGTGGCCCAGGAATGGAGTTCTGGGAAACCGAAGACCACGAAGTGGCCTACAAGTGGCTCTGGGCATTCAAAATGTGGCCCGGGAATGGAGTTCTGGGAAGTCGAAGACCACGAAGTGGCCTACAGTTGGCTCCGGGCATGCAAAATGTGGCCCGGTAATGGAGTTCTGGGAACTCGAAGACCACGTAGTGGCCTACAGTTGTGCTCCCGGGCAAATTCAAAAATGTGTGGCCCGGGAATGGATTTCTGGGGACTGGAAGAGCACGAAGTGGCCTACAGTTGGCTCCGGGCATTCAGAATGTGGCCCGGGAATGGAGTTCTGGGAGGTCGAAGAGCACGAAGTGTGTGACTGTTGGCTAAAACGACTTCTGCGGCACACTGTCCGGCACCCGCCCAGACCCCCCTGTGGAGTCATCTGCTGCTCTCTTTTGACCCCACTAGAAACCTATCAGAACAAGCTGTTAGGTAATTATCCCGGCAAAGCAACCTAACAGCGATGTGTAGAAGCATATATGGAAACATTCCCCTTAAGATCCAGATGAGAATCCAGTTGTAGAATTCTCCTGTTCTCGCAGTCGCAGTCGCATTCGCGATGACAGTCGCAGTGGCAACGGCAGTCACAGTCACAGCAGCCTCAGCCTGCCTCAGTATCAGCCTGCCTCAGCCTCAGCCTCAGCCTGCCTCAGCCTCAGCCTCAGCCTGCTTCAGCCTCAGCCTCAGCCACAGCCTGCCTTCAGCCTCGGCCTCAGCCTCAGCCTGCCTCAGCCTCAGCCTGCATCAGCCTCAGCCTCAGCCTCAGCCTCAGCCTCAGCCTCAGCCTGCCTCCGCATCAGCCTGCCTCAGCCTCAGCCTCAGCCTGCCTCAGCCTCAGCCTGCCTCAGCCTCAGCCTCAGCCTCAGCCTGCCTCATCATCAGCCTGCCTCAGCCTCAGCCTCAGCCTGCCTCAGCCTCAGCCTCAGCCTGCTTCAGCCTCAGCCTCAGTCTGCCTTCAGCCTTGGCCTCAGCCTCAGCCTCAGCCTCAGCCTCAGCCTGCATCAGCCTCAGCCTCAGCCTCAGCCTCAGCCTGCCTCAGCGTCTGCCTCAGCCTCAGTCTGCCTTCAGCCTCGGCCTCAGCCTCAGCCTGCCTCAGCCTCAGCCTCAGCCTCAGCCTCAGCCTCAGCCTCAGCCTCAGCCTCAGCCTGCCTCAGCCTCAGCCTGCATCAGCCTCAGCCACAGCCTGCCTCAGCCTCAGCCTCAGCCTGCCTCAGCGTCTGCCTCAGCCTGCCTCATCCTCAGCCTCAGCCTCAGCCTCAGCCTCAGCCTCAGCCTGCCTCAGCCTCAGCCTGCCTCAGCCTCAGCCTGCCTCAGCCTCAGCCTCAGTCTGCCTCAGTATCAGCTTGCCTACGCCTCAGCCTCAGCCTGCCTCAGCCTCAGCCTCAGCCTGCTTCAGCTTCAGCCTCAACCTTAGCCTCAGCCTCAACCTTTTTTCCAATCCTCAGCCCTCAGCTGCATCATCCTCAGCCTCAGCCTCAGCCTGCCCTCAGCCATCAGCGTGCCTCATCAGTGTGCCTCACCTGCTTCAGCCTCAGCCTCAGCCTGCCTCAGCCTGCCTCACCAGCCTCAGCCTGCCTCAGCCTCAGCCTGCCTCACAGCAGCCTGCCTCAGAATTCAATGTGGCCCGGGCGGGAATGGAGTTCTGGGAACTCGAAGACACGAAGTGGCCTACAGTTGGCTCCGGGCATTCAAAATGTGGCCCGGGAATGGAGTTCTGGGAACTCGAAGAGCACGAAGTGGCCTACAGTTGGCTCCGGGCATTCAAAATGTGGCCCGGGAATGGAGTTCTGGGAACTCGAAGACCACGAAGTGGCCTACAGTTGGCTCCGGGCATCCAAAATGTGGCCCGGGAATGGAGTTCTGGGAAATCGAAGAGCACGAAGTGGCCTACAGTTGGCTCCGGGCATTCAGAATGTGGCCCGGGAATGGAGTTCTGGGAAGTCGAAGAGCACGAAGTGTGTGACTGTTGGCTTAAAATGAGTTCTGCGGCACCCTGTCCGGCACCCGCCCGGACCCCCCTGTGGAGTGATCTGTGAGCTCTTTTGAGTCAACTAGAAGCCTATCAGTCTTCGCTGTTAGGTAAAAAGCAGTCTCATGTGGATTGCCAGGGAGGGGAAGACCAAATAGGAGGAGGAGGAGGAGGAGGAGGAGGAGGAGGAGGAGGAGGAGGAGGACGAGGAGGAGGAGGAGGAAGAGAAGACGGCGAGGACAGCAACAATGCCCCTGTGCGACGCGGAGGGGGTGAGGGGATCGCGAAAACCGCGGTGATGCCCATCACGCCCCACTCGCAACGCTGCGCGGTCAGGTGCCAACAACTTTTGGGTATCAGAACGAATGCTGCGAGGCTGACCTGCGCTGGCAGCAGGCGGCGCAGCTGGGGACCCACATCTCCGACGACCTGGTGTTTTCAACCTGGCCATTTGCCATAGGTTGCGGCCCCTGCGGCCCGCTACTGGGCCCCGGGACGATCCAACAGTGATCCACGGCGAAGAACCACCCCTGGGGACGGGGTCGGGACCTTTGGGGCCGCGCGCTGGAAAAAGAGAGTCATCGGGTGTGTGGGTCCCCTTTCTCCCCGCTGCTTCACCAGCGAGGTGGGGGCAAAATCAGCTGCGTCCGGTCTTCTCTCGCCTGACGGCCTCCCGAATGGAGTCGAAGGATCACGCCGCATCGCCGATGCATCGGCGACAACGGTCACGGACCAAAATGGGGACGATGCCCAGCAGAAGCTGGTGTCCGACACCGACAGCGGCCTGCCGTTGGGCAGGCGAGTCCCGTCTCAAACTGACCACGTCCGCGGCGACACCGACAGCGAGTCCGGTTAAAAACGGACAGCAAAAACTGCTGTTGGTATCCCTCTGTGCTCTGTCCATTCCCGATTGCGGCGACTTTCTTTCATGGCTGAAGGGGATCCATAGGGAGGGGCCAACTCAGGGGAGGGCATTGACCTGGCATTGGATGCACTTCGCCGATAGATGGATCGGCGAGTGGCCCCCGATGGCGAGACCGCGCGTTCCCGGTCTGGGTGGGCTGTCGGGCACTCGTCGGCGAGGAGCGGGCGACTGGAAGTCGATGTCCCCCCCTCCTCCACCCCCCTGAGCCTGCCCCCCCCGTGCCTTTGCCCCTGACTGAATTTGCCCCTCCTCCTCCTCCTCCTCCTCCTCCTCCTCCTCCTCCTCCTCCTCCTCCTCCTCCTCCTCCTCCTCCTCTCCCTCCTCCTCCTCCTCCTCCTCCTCCTCCTCCTCCTCCTCCTCCCCCTCCTCCCCCTTTAATCATCTTGTCGCCCCTTTGCCCCTGATGAAGCAGCTGTGCAAGCACAAACCTTCAAAGCTCCCCGCGGATCTCTCGGATCCGCGCGGGGAGCCCCCCGCGGCGGAGAGGCCGGCGCCGCCCCCGGCGCCGCAAGGGGGGGCCCAGCGCCGATCTCCAAGAGAGGAGTGCGGAGCTCCGATAAGTTCGTGCCTGCGCGACTGTTTTCGACATTGGGCGTTCCTCGGGGATGGACAGACCCCCCTTTAGTAAAACGTGGTTTAGTGAAAACGACCTGAGGCCCAAACCTGGCGGGCGCAAGCCTGGAAAATAACGGCCACGGCGCCCTCTCGAGAACCGAAAACGGACAATTCACTAATCGACGTGTCACTGTTGGGGGTTCTGTCCAGCCCCGAGTTCCGACATTGGGGTTTCGACATTGGGCGGAAGGGGAGGGAAGACGTCGGGGTTCCGACACTGGGGTTTCGACGTTGGCCCAGTTCATGCCTTCGGCGTTTCGACACTGGGCGGACAAGGGGGGGAAGACGTCGGGGTTCCGACACTGGGGTTTCGACATTGGCCCAGTTCATGCCTTCGGCGTTTCGACACTGGGCGGACAAGGGGGGGAAGAAATGGGGGGGTCTGGCTCCGGACCTTTGCTTACCGCGACTGTTTGGCGCAGTGCGTCTGTTCTGGGTGAGACACCACCTGCCTGGAAAAGGCGCCCCAAACAGCCAAGATCTACTCCATGGCGTGGGGGAGGGGGAGGGTGTGCGAGGGCCCGCGCCGACCAGCAAGACAATGAACAAGGGCCTCGGGAGCGCGGCGCTCGGACTCCGCACGGATGGCATAGCATGCCCAAAGATGCCACCACTGGACCACCCTGGGGCTCTCTTTCGGCGGCGAGCCCAAAGGGAGGAAGGAGGAAGGAGGAGGAGGAGGAGGAAGAGGAGGAGGAGGAAGAGGAGGATGAGGAGGAGGAGGAGGAGGAGGAGGAGGAGGAGGAGGAGGAGCGATCGACTCGGGGGGCCGCCTAGCCACAGGCGGCGGGGCGCGCGCTCCCGCCTCTCAGCGGGTTCTGCGCCTCTTGGCCGAGCACGTCAGTCGCCCTGCAGTCCTGCACCCCTTCGGAGGGCTGGCGGAGGCCCTCCACGGCGTGCGACGAGTGGGCGTCCGCGGCGGCGGACAGGATGGAGGAGCCCACGACGGTGGACTCGAAGTCGTCTTTGTAAGCAGACGCCAACTTCACCAGGGAGCACATCAACATCTGCGAGGAGGGGGAGGTCAGCACGATCTTCGCCATCGGCCCACCAGGGGCGAGTCAGGTCGTCAGCCAGAGTTGCACGGAACTGGTCATTACATCACAGGCGGAGCAGATCAGCACGACAGAGTAATGGAGCACCACGCACAGCCATGCTCGCAAGATAGCCCCAGGTGGAGGGTCACGCACAGAAGCCGCAGCAGCTGCCCGAACAGAACCGCCGTCATGTGCTGTACCGTGTCGAGTACCACGCGAAGAGCTCGAAGCTGGAGGAGCCGCAGAACTCGAATCTGCTGCCGACGAGGCCGAGGTCGCCAACGAACCCGGAGGCGCCGTGGCATTGGGAACAGCACCATCGGTAGAATCCTCTCCCTCCCGACCCAACTGCCGTTGACCACCCCATGCTGAAGGCCCTCGTACACACTGCGAACAGGTGCAAAACCATACGTAGCATCGTCGCCACTAGGATCCTGCCGGCGCGGGGCGCCAGCTGGTTGCAGAACATCACAATCAACGCGAACTGGTACGGCTCCCACGACAGGTGCATCGCCATCGTGATCCAGCTGTGGTTAACCATCAAGGGGCTGAAGGTTATCGCAGGCGTCGTGGACGGGCACAGCACCACCAGCGTCGGGAAGGCCGTCGGGGAGGGCATCGTCGCGTGCCTCTCCAACATGAAGATCTTCATGCACAGCTCCATCAGGAAGAGCCGCAGCCGAACTCGAGGAACCTGACCCCGACGGTGCCGTAGTACCAATAGTTGCCGACGATGGAGCCGAAAGTGCCGAAGTACTTTTCACTGAGGGTGCCGTAGTAAGTGGAGTCGGTGCCGTTGGGGCCGGAAATGCTGCACAAGTCAAAAGCGTCGAGGTTGCATCTATGCGCGGGAGCTGAATCCCCGTTCCGCTGTCCCGAGGCGGGGGCTGAATTCCCGTGCCTCTGGAGTTGTTGACGTGGTCGTAGCAACGCTGGCAAACGCGACGGACAGGTTCAGCATGGTGATCGCGAGGCGCAGCTGCAGGCTGGAGAAAGGCGGGAGCCTCGCCGAAACCTTCAACCGTGCCCTCCGCTAGGACGTAGCTGTGGCCCTGGTCGTTGTTGCCAGCCGGTTCTTCCTGGGATGCAGGCGGCTGGCCATCCGACGAGTGCCGGCCAGCTGAATGGGAAGCAGGAGCAGCATGAGCAGCGCGACACTCTCATTCGCGAAGTGTTTGAAGCTCGCGGACGTTGCGGCCAGCAGCGTGAACATGCCAGAGTGAAGCGGTAAGTGGCAATATCCCAACAGATTCAGAAAATCGCTGATTAAGGCGCTCGTGTTCTGCAGCGATCGCTTGGCCGGACACCTCGTTCAGATGCGAGAGCTCGCAATCGTCGCGCAAACCACACTATGCAAAAACATTGCAGGCCTTGCAGGTAGCGACCCGCGGGCCCTCGGGCAGGACCTTGAGGCAGTGAAACTCAACGGCTCCAGCACTGTCTCGATCGCCAGCAGTCCCGAGCTCCAGCACGATCCCGAACACTAACGTCGACAGCCAGATGCAGACTCGTATCGCTACCTCGATCGTCAGCGAGACTGCCAGGCCCAGCGCCGCGAAGCCGAGAGAGATGCGACCGCGCCTCGAACTGGCATAACTCGCACTCGAGGTCGAATTTGGAGAATGAATCCGTCGGAGATGTCCCAGTTCGTCCGCTCCTCATACCAGGGCTCCTGTGCCATGGGATCCGCAAGGTCGCTGCAGAGCATGAAGGGAATGACCTACCTGTCAAGAACTGCATCCAGCGAAGTCATGAGCTGGGCCAAATACGGGATGAGCGTGTCGATCGAGTGCGGCGCCGATTCCGTCTGCTCGACGGCATCGTTGGTGAGTACCGCCTTGTCGTTGGCAGCTATTACTCCCGCTCGGGGCGGGGCTCGTCCAGGCCGTTCACAAAAGGTCTGCTGGTGCACGATGGTGAAAAACAGGCACCACAGCCTAGGCTTCCTCACTTGGAGGGTCACGGTCATGGCCATGTTGGGAGGCAGGTGCCAGAGCGTCCACACCATCGTCAACTCCATATGAATGTCGGCCCATGCCGTTCGTTTGGTGTCCAGCAATGACGCCAGCGCCGTGTGGATGTGTTTACCGCGATCAGCGCGTACGAGAACTCCCCTCGCTTGCTTGTGCTTGCCCCGTGTGAGGCGCCAATCTCTCCAGGCGCAGTAGGCCGCGACCTTCCCAGACGCCGCAGGCGCAGTGGCGGTAGCGTCCGGCTTCCCGTGGAGCTCTTTGCCCTTGACCATCATGCGCAGGTCATGGCGGTCATGCTCCCAGACCTCCACGAAGCGCTTGCCAGGCCGGGGGTGCGCCGCTCGATCCCACGCACCCCGCTCGAGGAGGCGAGACTGAAAGGTAGACAGAGCTTTGCCCAGTGCAGGCGCGTCCACGTAAGACCGCACACCAGGCATATCAGCATCACGCAAAGGTGGTAGGATACACAAGGGCACCCAACTTCGCGCTTCGCGCTGCGCGAAGCGCGAACAACTTCGCGCTCTCGCGCCGCCCCCAAAGGGGAGAAGAGGAGGACGATGAGGAGGGGGAGGAGGAATGAGGCCCGCGAAGCGCGAAGCGCGACTAACTTCGTGCCCTCGTGGGAGCCCTTGGATACAGCAGAAAAGCCAGATCACTGTCGCGAGCACTCGGGGCCAGCCGTCGCCAGTCGCACAAGAGAAACCGCGAGCGCGGCGTGCAACGTAGCCGCCTTGCAGGTAGCTCTTGCGCCAAACTGGCCACGGAGGGAGGAGGAGGAGGAGGAGGAGGAGGAGGAGGAGGAGGAGAAGGAGGAGGAGAAGGAGGAGGAGGATGAGGAGGAGGAGGAGGAGGAGGAGGAAGGGGAGGGGGAGGGGGAGGGGGAGGAGGAGGAGGAGGAGGAGGAGGAGGCGGAGGAGGAGGCGGAGGAGGAAGAGGAGGAGGAGGAAGAGGAGGAGGAGGAGGAGGAGGAGGAGGAGGAGGCGGGTGCCGTTTTTCGCCGATCGACGAGCACCGTTGTTCTGTTGATGAGTGGCAGCCTCTCCCGCCGCCCGCCGCCCGCGCCGCCGCTGGCGGCCGTGCCTGGGGTCCCCCGCCTCCTCCGCGCGCCAGCCCACGCCCACGGCCCATAGGGCGTCCGCCTCCTCGGCAGCGAGGCGCCGCGGGCGGGGACAGTCTACAATAGGGGCTCGACAGCAAGAAACCTTCCGCAAGAAACACAACCCTGAGACCCCAGGACGTCCATGGATTTTTGGTGTGGGAGCGGCACGCTCTCCATCGCAAAACCATCGAAACCCACCTGAAGAAGGGAATAACCTACCTGTCAGAACATGAACTGAACATGAAGGGAATAACCAGGTCGTTGCAGAACATGAAGGGAATAACCTACCTGTCAAGAACTGCATCCAGCGAAGTCATGAGCTGGGCCAAATACGGGATGAGCGTGTCGATCGAGTCCGGCGCCGATTCCGTCTGCTCGACAGCATCGTTGGTGAGTACCGCCTTGTCGTTGGCAGCTATTACTCCCGCTCGGGGCGGGGCTCGTCCAGGCCGTTCACAAAAGGTCTGCTGGTGCACGATGGTGAAAAACAAGCACCACAGCCTAGGCTTCCTCACTTGGAGGGTCACGGTCATGGCCATGTTGGGAGGCAGGTGCCAGAGCGTCCACACCATCGTCAACTCCATCATGAATGTCGGCCCATGCCGTTCGTTTGGTGTCTAGCAATGACGCCAGCGCCGTGTGGATGTGTTTACCGCGATCAGCGCGTACGAGAACTCCCCTCGCTTGCTTGTGCTTGCCCCGTGTGAGGCGCCAATCTCTCCAGGCGCAGTAGGCCGCGACCTTCCCAGACGCCGCAGGCGCAATGGCGGTAGCGTCCGGCTTCCCGTGGAGCTCTTTGCCCTTGACCATCATGCGCAGGTCATGGCGGTCATGCTCCCAGACCTCCGCGAAGCGCTTGCCAGGCCGGGGGTGCGCCGCTCGATCCCACGCATCCCGCTCAAGGAGGCGAGACTGAAAGGTAGACAAAGCTTTGCCCAGTGCAGGCGCGTCCACGTAAGACCGCACACCAGGCATATCAGCATCACGCAAAGGTGGTAGGATACACAAGGGCACCCAACTTCGCGCTTCGCGCTGCGCGAAGCGCGAACAACTTCGCGCTCTCGCGCCGCCCCCAAAGGGGAGAAGAGGAGGACGATGAGGAGGGGGAGGAGGAATGAGGCCCGCGAAGCGCGAAGCGCGACTAACTTCGTGCCCTCGTGGGAGCCCTTGGATACAGCAGAAAAGCCAGATCACTGTCGCGAGCACTCGGGGCCAGCCGTCGCCAGTCGCACAAGAGAAACCGCGAGCGCGGCGTGCAACGTAGCCGCCTTGCAGGTAGCTCTTGCGCCAAACTGGCCACGGAGGGAGGAGGAGGAGGAGGAGGAGGAGGAGGAGGAGGAGGATGGAGGATGAGGAGGAGGAGGAGGAGGAGGAGGAGAAGGAGGAGGAGGAAGAGGAGGAGGAGGAGGAGGAGGAGGGGAGGAGGAGGAAGGGGAGGGGGAGGGGGAGGGGAGAGGAGGAGGAGGAGGAGGAGGAGGAGGAGGCGGAGGAGGAGGCGGAGGAGGAAGAGGAGGAGGAGGAAGAGGAGGAGGAGGAGGAGGAGGAGGAGGAGGAGGCGGGTGCCGTTTTTCGCCGATCGACGAGCACCGTTGTTCTGTTGATGAGTGGCAGCCTCTCCCGCCGCCCGCCGCCCGCGCCGCCGCTGGCGGCCGTGCCTGGGGTCCCCCGCCTCCTCCGCGCGCCAGCCCACGCCCACGGCCCATAGGGCGTCCGCCTCCTCGGCAGCGGGGCGCCGCGGGCGGGGACAGTCTACAATAGGGGCTCGACAGCAAGAAACCTTCCGCAAGAAACACAACCCTGAGACCCCAGGACGTCCATGGATTTTTGGTGTGGGAGCGGCACGCTCTCCATCGCAAAACCATCGAAACCCAAGGCACCCTGGAGGCAAGCAGGGTGTTTCTTGGCATGGGCCCCCGCTGTAAAAACGGAGGGGCGATGAAGCGTGCGCATTTCCTGGCCCCTTTTTTGGCGGCAGAAGGCCCCCTGTCGGGGCCTCTTGAAGTTCACAAAAGTCGAGTAGGAGATCGACTGCATAATCCCACCAGCCCTTTAGTGCGTGAGTGGTTTAGATAGTCCTCTCTGTTCTCAACCCCCTTCTTTCCCGTCGGGGAGGGGTTTATCACTGTTCCCTATTAATAAACACCCCCTCCCCCAGGCGACTGGGGGCCAACCAGGGTCCATGACGACCCCCCCACACCATTCCTTGTAAAAAACAATGCCAACCACACTCTGCCTCCAAATTCGGAACATGCGCAGCCAACCCGATGCGCCCCCCCCCCACCATCCCTGTCAACAAAAACAATACATAGTACACTTGGCGGCGGCGGCGGCGGCTGCGGCGGCTGCGGCGGCGGCGGCGGCTGCGGCGGCGGCGGCCGGCGGCGCGGCGGCATGCGGCGGCGGCGGCGGGGCGGCGGCGGCGGCGGCGGGGGGCGGCGGCGGTGGCGGTGGCGGTGGCGGCAGCGGCTGCGGCGGCGGCGGCGGTTTGGCAGCAGGGGGCGGCGGCGGCGGCGGCGGCGGCGGCGGCGGCGGTGGCGGCTGCGGCGGCGGCGGCAGGCGGCGGCGGCGCGGCGGCGGCGGCGCGGCAGGGCGGCGGCGGCGGCGCGGCGGCGGCGGCGGCGGCGGCGGAGGCGGCGGCGGCGGCGGCGGATTGGTCCCCAGTAGCTGCCCATCCAAAGACGACTGCTGAATATGCTCAGCCTCGGGCCAGACTCGGGTGCTACGTATGTGTTGGGAGGGCGGGTGGGAGTGAGCGAGACGTCTTGCGGGCGGGGAGGGGGTCTTGACCCCTCCCCCTACCCCCTCCCCCTGGGCCTGGAGAGGCGGGGCCGCGGGTCGCCTGGGCGTCCTTTGTCGGTCCCTGGGCGGCTCATTTCTGACACCCCTCACAAGGATCGTGGCCCCAGGGGGGGCAAATAAGTGCTTTCGTCTTCTTTGGCCGATCTCCTCCAAGATGGCCCCAAGAGCGCTCCCAAAGCCCCCCACACACACAAGCTGAACAGCAGCTAAAATCTCATTAACAAATCGGGCGCGCCGCCGCCTAAACAGCGGCGCCGGCTACGACACACGCGGGCTCCCAAGGCCCCCAAGAGCGCTCCCAAGACGGCTCCAAGACGGCCCAAGACGGCCCAAGCGGCGGCCAGTACGGCCCAAGAGGGCCCCAAGACGGCCCCAAGAGCGCCCAAGTGGCGCCCAAGAACGGCCACAACACGGCTCCAAGTGGCCGCGGAGCCTCCCGAGGACGCCCCCGAGAAGCTAAGACGGCCCAAGAGGTCCCCAAGACGCTCCAAGAGAGCCCCGAGAGGCGCCCTAAGAGGGCCCCAAGAAGCAAGAACCATTGATTTTCCGTGGGCGTTTCAAACATTTTAGCGTTCCCGCCCTTTCGGCTTCCCGACGCTCCAAGACAGCCCAAAAGGCATGCAAGACCGCCCCAAGACGGCACAATAGGCTCCCAAGACGGCTCCAAGACCGCCCAAGAGGGCCCCAAGACGGCCCAAGCGGCGGCCAATACTGCCCAAGAGGGCCCCAAGACGGCCCCAAGAGCGCCCAAGAGGCGCCCAAGAGCGGCCCAAGAGAGCCCCAAGAGGCTACAAGACCGCCCCAAGACGGCTACAAGTGGCCGCGGAACCTCCCAAGGACGCCCCCGAGAGGCCAAGACGGCCCAAGAGGCCCCCAAAACGCTCCAAGAGAGCCCCGAGAAGCGCCCTAAGAGGGCCCCACGAGGCCAAAATCATATGTTTGCCTTAAGTATTTCAAACATTTTAGCGTTCCCGCCCTTTCGGCTTCCCGACGCTCCAAGACAGCCCAAAAGGCCCGCAAGACCGCCCCAAGACAGCCCAAGAGGCTCCCAAGACGGCTCCAAGACGGCCCAAGAAGGCCCCAAGACGGCCCAAGAGGCGGCCAATACGGCCCAAGAGGGCCCCAAGACGGCCCAAGAGCGCCCAACAGGCGCCCAAGAGCGGCCCAAGAGGGCTCCAAGAGGCGATATTTCGGGCCCCGACGGGGGTACACTAATACATGCTCTCTCCTTCTTTGCCCGATGGCCTCCAAGATGGCCCCAAGAGACCTCCCAAACTCCCACAAAGAGCCCCGAGAGGGTTTCAAGACCCCCAAAGGAGCCCCAAGAGAGCCCCAGGGCCACGATTCCCTGAAATCCCAAGAGAGCCCCAAGATCGCACGGCAACGCCAGGAGGAGGAGGAGGAGGACGACGAAGAGAAGGAGCAACGAGGACGAGGAGAAGGAGAGGAGGATGGAAGAAAGAAGCCAAAGAGTGGGAGAAGGAAGAGAAAACACCCTACGGTCAGCACACATTTTTCGAGCGGCTGCTTTTGGATGGGCTGGCGGGGACTCGCGAAGCGTAAACAATTGATCTCCCCACCACAATGGTGTTCGCCGAATCTGCGAACAAATGCGCAGAATGCTCGTAGATCTACGACCATTCTCCGCATTTTTCAAGGAGGGTGGCATGCTGTGCATTCGGCGAAGATTTGAATTTCAGGGTCAATCACTTTCGCAGTCGATCTCCGACCCGAAAAACTGCACCTTGATTCGCTCCCCCCATGCATCGCCACCCCATCGCGCAACGCCCGAGGAGGGGGCGGTGGTGCGGTTCGCTGCGAACGCCCCTCTTCCCCCCGCCGTGGCCCCCGTCCTTCCCCTCCTTGCCCCCTCTCGGCGGTGGACAAACCTCCCTTCAGTGAACCTCCCCTTGGTGAAAGCGGCCTGGGACCGAAACCGACGGACCTGGACCCGCAAAAATGACGGCCGCGACGCCATCTCGCGAACCGAGAACGGCCAATTCCCGAGTAGACGTGTCAGGGTAGGAGGTCTATCCACCTCCGACCCTCCTCTCGCTGGCGCCGCGCACGAGGGGGCGGCGCGAGCGGGGCGGCCTCCCAGGCAGGCGGGGCGGGGGGCCTCCTGGACCCCCCCCCCCCCCAATCTTGAAGCCGACCCCTCCCCCTCCCCCTCCCCCCCTCCCCCTCCCCCTCCCCCTTTCCCCTCCCCCTCCCCTCCTCCCCTATCCTCCTCTCCTCCTCCCCGCCCGCCCTGTCAGGAGGCCGCCGACCTCGCGCCATCCCCGTGCGCGCGCCGCCGAGCACCCCCAGCATGCCCTCTGCTCTCTGCTCGGCCCCTGGATCGTGCACCCGTAGGATTATATCGCAGCCGGCGCCGGGCGCGGGTGCCAGCGCCAAGTGCGCCGCTACCACCGCTGACGCTGTGCTGTCGTCGGCGTCGTCGAATGCGTCGTCGTCCTCTGCGTCGTCGACGTCGTCGTCGTCGTCGTCGTCGTCGTCGTCATCGTCGTCTCGGCCCCCCGAGAAACAGGTCGCGAGGTTTTTCTCCGCTCCTGCCCTCCAGGGCCCCCCACGGGCCCCGGGACTGTCTGAGAACTGCCCCGTCCTCCCTCCTCCTCCCTCCTCCTCCTCCTCCTCCTTCTTCCTCCTCCCTCCTCCTCCCCCTCCTCCTTTTTCCTCCTCCTCCTCCTCCTCCTTCCTCCTCCTCCCCCCGCTCCCCCTCTCGCGACTGCTGACCAGTGGGGATTCTATCCGACAATTTGGCTCCTCGACCCCGCGTCCTTCCCACGGTGCGGGAGCGGGCCGCAGCGCCGAGGGAACCCTGGACCGCCACCCAGGGAACCGACTGCAGTTCCTGGAGGCTACCCGAGGCCCTTGGCCCTTCCCTGGCCCTTCCCTTTGGGAGCCGCTGGTGGCTACTGGAGTTGAGGCCCCCCCTGGGCCTCCCCGTGGGAACCCCGAGAGGCTGGAGCGACCCCGCCCCCCTCTCAAGCCCCCCCCCCCCCTACGGAGGACCGCCGCGCGCTGGCGCACCCAGTGCCTGCGGGTGCCGAGGCATCCGACGATGTGCTCTTCTTTCAGTCGCGGCGCCTTTTTCTCCGTCGCTGTGGCCTCTGACCCAGATCTCCGACGACACGAGTCGCTCAATCCTGGCGTTTCTTCTTCCTCGGCTTCGGCCTCCAGGGGCCCGTCAGGGAACCTCGTCGGTCGGGACCTCCTGGGGCCGCGCACTGAACGGATCACATCGGCGGGGACGTCTGGGGTTTAAGGCCCGCCGCTCGCCAGGAAGATCGGGCGCCTGCGGGAGCGTTGCTCGCAGGACACGCCGCTCGGGGAGGCTCCAGAGCAGACCCCAGGAACCCCCTGGGGCAGATGAACAGAGCTGGGCAGTACCAACCCATGGCGGATGAACATACCAGGAAGCTGGAACACACGCGCGGGAGGACTCACCTGTGGAACATCTGGGGGCCACGCGCTGGACACGTATGTAGGAACACCGTGCGTAGGCCATGGAAAGGCCGCGAGCCGGAAAACACCTGGCCACATGTGTGTCCAACGCTCGCCTGGTCTTCCGACGCCACGTGCATCCGTTTCCTGGCGTAGCGTGTCGGGGGCCACCTCGGATCTCTCGGATCGGCGCTGGGCCCCCCTGGCGGCGCTTCTGGCGCCGCCCCTGGCGCGACGAGGGGGGGGGTCCAGCGCCGAGCAGAGAAACCCGTGCGGACCTCCGAAGGTGTACGCGCTTGCTTAAGAGTTAAGAAAACTGCGCGCTAAGAGCATGGGCGTCGTTCCAAGCGTTTTCTTAGACCGTCGCCCAGGTCCAGATTTACGGAACTTCTACGAACAAGAACAAGCTCCAAGAAACCGCCCAGGGCCCATGTCAGATTCCTGATTCCCTCAAGCGGCACCTAGCGTCCATGGCACTTGCTGTTTTCCCTTAGCCTTTCTCATGGGTGCATGTGCTCATGACAAATGTCATCCTCCGACTTCTGGCCCGCCCTTGTGCGTAGCCTTTGCCCAGAGCGGCCCTGGCAGCTTCCGAAGGCCCCTTGCGAGACGCCCCGCCCGAGCAGTAGGGAGGGAGGCGCTGGCGGGGGGGTGCGGGGCGCCTCCAGCACGCGGTCGGCCAGCGCCACGGCCTGCGGGGGGGGGGGAGAGAGAACAAACAGAACAACAACTTAAATTGGAGTGCGCGCGCGCATCCCACGCCCCCAACGGGAATGCGGGGGTTGGGATGCTCCTGTGCGCACTTCGCGATGCCCGTGACCCAGCCCCCCGCCCTGCCTCGGCTGCGACCGAGACTCAGCTCCCTTCTCGCGTGCGACCCCCCAACGCAGGCCCCCTTTTACAAAGGTGGGGTGCACTGGCGTCACATCCACGGGAGATCGCTCCGTGATGATGAATATCGCATCGTCGCCCCGCGATTGAAACATCGAGCGAAACCCCGCCCGCGCTGCGTCGAGCGCGCGTCGCGCCATGCGCGGTGGCGCAGCACCGTCCGCAACTGCGACGAAGAAATTGTTCGCGCTCGGGTCGGCGCGCGGCGCCACGCAGACTACTGGTGCGCCGCGTCGGCGGCTGGCTCGGCGACGAAATCGTCTGCGCTGGAGTCGGCGCGCGGCGCCAACGACTGCCTCGCTTGCCTGGGCAGCGCTCGTGCGCGCGCGGGCGAAGACCCGGGCGTCGCATGGGAGGCCCACTCTCGGAGCGCATGCGCAACGCGCTGGGGTCGGCTGCGCAGCGCCGATCCGACTCCGCGAGGGACTGGCAGGCGCTCGAGCGCGCGCGGGGGGACTTCTCTGAGGGGGCCCAGGGACACGCAACCAAGTACACACACACACACATGACAGGATTTCCCACACATATCTTCTCGCTTCTGTCTCCCCCCCCACTTCCCATACTCCCCCAGAGTTTCCCACAATTTCATCTCGTCTGTGTGCTTTTTCCCCTCCCTCCCCTCCCCTCCTCGGAAGGAGGAGGAGATGAATGAGGAGGAGGAGGAGGAGGAGGAGGAGGAGGAGGAGGAGGAGGAGGAGGAGGAGGAGCAGGAGGAGGAGGGGGAGGAGGAGGAGGAGGAGGAGCAGGAGGAGGAGGAGGAGGAGGAGGAGGAGGAGGGAGGAGCAGGAGGAGCAGGAGCAGGAGGAGGAGGAGGAGGAGGAGGAGGAGGACCCCCTCCCCCTCCAACTTATACGGTGGAAGGTTCTCGCTCCGCAGCCGCCGCGCGGGCGGGGGGCCGCGCGGGGAGAAGTCGGCCGCGGCCGCGGGCTGTCGCGCGGCGCCGGCCCAGCCTCTCTGCCCTCCGGCGCGTGGGAGCGCCCTCTCGGAGCGCGCCGGAGAGCGCCGGATGCGCGAGCGGGGGCGCGCGGATGCGCCCCTTCGCGCCAGAGCGCGCCGCGAGCGAGCGCTCGCCCGCGCCCTGTGCAGGAAAAGTGGGCGAACAAGAACAGCCAGGGGGGAAGGGAGAAACGGCAGGGAAACGACAGGCGGGAGGCGAGGAGGCGGGCGACGGAAGAGAGGGCAAGGGGAGGAGGCGGAAAGGCAAGGAGAGGACGGAAGGGGAAGAGGGACGAAATGACGAAGAAATAAATGGAGGGTGACGGGGAAGGGGGGCACGAGAAGGAGCGAGGGGTCAGGGGAAGAGGAAAGGGGAACAAGTAGGGTGGAGAGGAAAGAAGGGAGAGGGGAGACGGGTGAAGTGTGCACCGCGGGAAGAATACAGCAGTTATTGCTGCCGCCGTCTTGGGCCCCAGGGCCCTCGCGGATCGACACGAGGCTCCAGAGGGGCCGCGAACGGATGGGTCGAAAGCTCCAGGTGCACGGGGCGAAAACAAGCGCTTGCGAGCGATAGGTGGGGATGCGGGGTGAAAATGAACGGCCGGTGGTCACAAAGACGCCGAAAACGTTGCAGCCTGGCTACCGTGGGCTGTCTGAGTGCGCACGAGCCCCCCTCGCCCCCGGGTTTGGGAATCCGTCGCAGCGCCCGGCCCCCTAACTTGACGCCCAATCAAGATCTCACGCAGAAGGCCGTAGCATCTCAGCACATGCCAGCTTTGCTGTTCGGCCGCCAGGGGCGTTTCCCAACCTCTTCGCACGCGGCGCACCTGGCGCGGTTGAAGCACTTGGCGCATCTGGCGCACCCCGCCAGCAACGCCCACCTGGGGTCCGCACTGGTTCCCAGAGGCTGCCCATCCAATAATGCCCGCCGGATATGCTGAGACTCGGGTGTTTCCCGTGCATTGGGACGATTGGCCGTGGCGAGCCGAGCGGCTTGCGAATTGCGAGCAGCGGCACGCCCCTCCCTCCCCCCCGACGCCGCGAGCATGAACTGGGGGAGGGGAATACCGAAACGCGGCACGGCGCCAACATTGGCCAATATGAATCCAAGACAGCCCGGGATGACCCAACGCGGCCCCCAACACGTCGCAGCATCGCTTAAGTTGGCTCATTGCGGCATCGAGCATGCCTCCGAAGAGAGCCGAGACCCTTCCAGGACAATTTCAAGTGGCTGCGAAGCCTGCCCATAATGTCCGCGGCAAACCGCAGTCGCCCCCCCAAAATAAACGCAACTTGAGTACACGTCGTTCATTTCTAATCGTGCTCATTTCTAAGTGTGCACGTTTCTAATTGTTCCTAGCCCCCTTAGTGGCCAGGAAGAGGCCCAGGACAGAACAATTAGAAACGTGAGGATCTTGGCCCCCCCCAAAAAATCAAGAACCTTCGAACACTCAGGAATGAGCCGTGTGTACCAGTGCGTTGGTGAACTGTCGCCGCCGAGCGGCCTCGCTGCCTCGAAGTGGTTCCCAGATCGCCCGAGAGGGCCCCGAGAGGGCAACGGGCCCCGAGGCGCCCCCGACGGACCCCAGGGAGCGCCCGTGAGCACAGCAGGAGCCCGGGATCCGCGGCGGAGCCCGTGGGAGCCGCACCTCCGTGTCCCTCCTCCTCCTCCTCCTCTTCGGGAGTGCTAGAACCCTCGTGCTCCCTCTCTCTCTCTGCGTCCTTCCCTGCTCCCTGCTAGCCCTCCCCGTGCCCCCCCCCCCCTCTCCCATCGGCCCTCGTCTGTCGCCCATCCAGCAGCTCTCGCATCTCGTTGTCCGCTTCTCTTCTTCCTTACTGCCCTCCCCCCTCTCCCCCGCCTCCGCGAGACCCCTGCGCTCGCGTGGTGAATTGGTCCTTCTGAAGCGGCGGCGAAACCATGATGCCCTGCGCCACCCGAGGCCAGCGCGTCGCGAACGACTGCGTCGCCTGGCAAACAAGTAACGCCGAGCGAAACGGCCCGACATGAACCGAACCAAGGTCCGGAAAGCATTCAGAGCATACAAGCGTGCCGCACGCACATGTCCCAGAGGCCCACGCGGCCGGCGACGCCAAATTAAGATGCGCATTCAGAATGCCACGAGAGAGCGAGAGGTGGGGGGGGGGAAGTGGAACCGGCAGGCAAGGCAAATATTCCGAGACGCAGCCTGGCGAGTCCCGCTGGCATGGTACCGCCAGCAATGCGCACCGCGCCAACCGCACAACGGCACCAGACTCGCAAAGAGGGGCGGGGGGGGCGAAAAGGGGAGGAGCCATTCAAGGGGCTCCAGAACACACAAATAAATACACACAAATAAAAATTATCCCGGTAAAGCAACCTAACAGCGATGTGTAGAAGCATATCTGAAAGCACTCCCCTTAAGATTCAGATGAAAATCCAGTTGTCGAATTCTGCTGTTCTCGCAGTCGTAGTCGCATTCGCGATGACAGTCGCAGCGGCAACGGCAGTCGCAGTCACAGCCTCAGCCTCAGCCTGCCTCCTCCTCTTTCTTTTGTTTATAAGAGCGTGTCTGCACCTCCTCCTCCTCCTCCTCTTCCATCTGCTCTCCTCGTTCTCGTCCTCCTCGCTTGCTCGCCTTCCTCGCTTGCTCGCCTCCCTCGCCCCTCCTCCTCAGGTGCTCTCTCCTCCTCCTCCTCTCCTCCTCCTCCACCTCCTCCTCCTCCTTGTGGTCCACGGTTCTCCCTCCTCCTGGTGGCTCTCCCCCCCCCTCCTCCTCCTCTGTCCTCCTCCTCCTCCACCCCTCCTCGCCTCCTCCTCCTCGTCCTCCTCCTCCTCCTCCTCCTCCTCCTCGTCCTCCTCCTCCTCTTCCTCCTCCTCCTCCTCCTCCTCCTGGTAGTCCTCCCCCTCCCCTCCTCCTCCTCCTCCTCCTCCTCCTCTTCCTGGTCGTCCTCGTTCTCGTCCTCCTCGTCTTGCTCGTCCTCCTCCTCGTGGTGTTCTCTCCTCCTCCTCCTCCTCCTCCTCCTCCTCCTCCTCCTCCTCCTGGTGGTCCTCGTTCTCCTCCTCCTGGTACTCTCCCCCCCCCTCCTCCTCCTCCCTCGTCCTCGTCCTCCTCCTCCTCCTCCTCCTCCTCCTCTTCCTCCTCCTCCTCCTCCTCCTCCTCCTCCTCCTCCTTGTACTCCTCCCCCTCCCCTCCTCCTCCTCCTCCTCTTCCTGGTCGTCCTCCTCCTCCTGGTCGTCCTCCTCCTCCTGCTCGTCCTCCTCCTCCTCCTGCTCGTCCTTCTTCTCCTGCTCCTCCTGCTCCTCGTCCTGCTCCTGCTCGTCCTCGTCCTCCTGGTCTTGCTCGTCCTCCTCCTCGTCGTGCTCTTGCCCCTGCTGAAAATGTGGCCCAGGAATGGGAGTTCTGGGAAGTCGAAGAGCACGAAGTTGCCTACAGTTGGCTACGGGCATTCAAAATGTGGCCCGGGAATGGAGTTCTGGGAACTCGAAGAGCACGAAGTGGCCTACAGTTGGCTCCGGGCATTCAAAATGTGGCCCGGGAATGGAGTTCTGGGAACTCGAAGAGCACGAAGTGGCCTACAGTTGGCTCCGGGCATCAAAATGTGGCCCGGGAATGGAGTTCTGGGAAATCGAAGAGCACGAAGTGGCCTACAGTTGGCTCCGGGCATCCAAAATGTGGCCCGGGAATGGAGTTCTGGGAAGTCGAAGAGCACGAAGTGTGTGACTGTTGCATCCGGGCATTCTAAAATGTGGCCCGGGAATGGCGTTCTGGGATGTCGAAGAGCACGAAGTGTGTGACTGTTGCATCCGGGTATTGGGAATGTGGCCTGGGAAAGGAGTTCTGGGAAGTCGAAGAGCACGAAGTGTGTGACTGTTGGTGAAAAACGAGCCCGGCACCTGCCGCCCGGCAACTCCCAACACCTGCCCGGACCCCCCTGTGGAGTGATCTGCTGCTCTCTTGATCCCACTAGAAACCTATCAGTCTTCGCTGTTAGGTAATATCCCCCTCCAGAACACACAAATAAATACGCACAAATTATCCCGGCAAAGCAACCTAACAGCGATATGTAGTAGCATAGCTGGAGGCATGCAGCAGCAGTAACACTCGCAGTAGTATTAGCAATAAGAGCAGGAAAGATGAAACAGTGGTAACAGTGAAGTAGTAGTTGTAGTTCGGAGTCCTGTAAAAAGGAGACACTGCTATCAACGCTGGAAATGTGTCAAAACGAGACACTGCTATGAATGGCGGCAGTCGTGTAAAAAGGAGACACTGCTATCAACGCTCGCAGTGTGTCAAAACGAAACTTCGCTGTGAATGGTGGGAGTCGTGTAAAAAGGAGACACTGCTATCAACGCTGGGAGTGTCAAAACGAGACATTGCTATCAACAGTGCGAGTCGTGTAAAAACGGGACACTGCTATCAACGCTGGCAATGAATGATGATGATGAGTGCGATGATGAGTGCGACGATGAGATGATGACTGTCCTTTTTTTCAGAGGACCGCGCTGAGGAGCGGCGTGCGAAGCGGAGAAGCTGCAAAGCGTGCAGGCTGAAAAGCATTGCAGACACGCGCAGGCTGAAAAGCATTCCGCGACACGTGCAGGCTCACCGCGCACAGCTGCACACGAGCGCAGGCTGAGAAGCACCACGCGCATGCAGGCTGAGAAGCACCACGCGAATGCAGACGGACAGACTGAACAGCACCGCCACAACGCAACCTGCATCTCATGGCTCCTCAAGCTCGCGCAGGCCATCCCAGTTGCTGTCGGGCCTTCGCGCAAGCGATCTTCGTCGCGGCAATCTTGTCCGTGAAGAGCTCGGCGAAGGCCTTGGCGATCTGTTCCGGGGGGCCGGATTCGATGATGCTCCGGTCAGGCAAGCCGTGGCTCAAGAGTTGGTTGAAGCTTCTGGGGCGCGACAGGCTGACGTAGTAGGCAAGCCAAATGGACTCCTTCTTGAGTCCTGGCGGAAACGTCCAGTGCACGATGAAGCCTGGGTCCGTCGTCTTGCCCTGGACGCCATGCAGAGTCCCCTGCTTTTTGGGCAGCACGGTCAACTGCGTCCTGGACACCGCGATGGCCGGGCCACCTGTCTTCGCTTTGAACTTCCAGGGGCGCGCCTGCGGGGTGATCGCGAGCACTCCGCGCAGGTCGGGGCCGGCAGGCTGAGAAGCACTGCCAGCTGTCACCGGCGCGGCCTTCAAGAAAAGTTCATCGCTGTCATCGATCTTGACATAGACGGCCTTTGGCATGTAGTAGAGTACGACCACGCCGTCCGAGACAATGGACGGGCGGCCCTCCACCGGAGGCTCCAGAGCGTGCAGCTCTATGCCTACCACTTTGCCTGGCGCGCCACGGACATACTTCGGCGGCAAGACGGATTCTGTCAGGATGACCTCCATGCCAACGAAGAGCGGCAGCAGCCCCGGCATTTTTGCGGTAGCGCCGATGTTGGGCTCCGCGCGCATCTCGTCGAAATCAGGCTTCGCGAGGCGCGCAGCTGGTCTGTCGATTGCTGGGACGTAAAAGAGCAGCTGGCCAGCATCGTGCGCATCAAGCTTGGCCTGTGCATGCATGGCGTAAGAGACGATGCGCCACTCATAGGCCGACTCGTACCAGCCTCGTGCTGCACGCAACCGAGGGTCCCACTGAGGTGGCTGAGCGGCTTCGCTGCTGCTGGCAGCAGGCTGAGCAGCACCGCTAGAGCTAACGACCTCTGTTTTGACGATCGCCTGCCAGCTCTCGTCAGAGATCTTTTTTCCGCCTGGAGTTCTCATGGCGTGGAGAACCTCGAGTTGCAATGGGTCTGTAAAGCGCTGCATCTGCACGAAATCGATGACGTACTCGATGTCGGCGAGCAACTTCCTACCCTGTTGGTGTTCGTAGGATTGGCCCGCGTGAGGCGCCAGCAGGGAAGCGGTGGCGGGGACTGGCGGCAACTGGTAGAAGTCCCCGCACAAGATCTTCACAGGCATGCGTCCCCACGTCTCCTGCGGGCGCATGTACTTCGTGGGGTCCAGGTTGTAGCGCAACGCCCTGCCGTAGGTCGTGCGCAGTGCATCTGCATGCAGCAAAGGCCCCGGCACAGCACCCAGCTCATCGATCACGTCGACGCCGAGTGTGCCTGTGAGGCGATCCAGCTTTTTCTGCGTCTGTGGCGTCAAGCGCAGCCTGGCTGTCTGCATGGAATCCGACATGAGCAGGCCATTGGAGGAATGCATGGTCCTGCCGCGCGGGCCGAGGTTGTGTGCGGCGTGGTTGGACTGCGCTTTGCCGAGGTACCCCTGCTCGCCGAAGTAAGTGATGGCCATCGGCTCCACCACTTTGGAGAGGGTGCGCGTCTTGCCGACACCGCCTCCACCGAGCCAGATCGCTCTGTGGTTGCCTGTCGCGGACGCCACGGGGAGGAGATGCGTTGTCTTGTCTGGTCTGCCGTCAAAACGTTTCTGCAGAGACAACGCAAACAACGCCACCGCGTCAATCTGCTCCTCCGTGCAGTGGGCATCAGTGACGAGCTTCCACGCAACAGCCGCCGGGCCCTGCATGGCCAAGAGCTGCGGAACGAGTTCTGGTTGGGCGTCCTCGGCAGCAGGCTGAGGAGCACCGCTGGGGAGCCAGTCGTCCGCAGCATCGGGCAAGATCTCTCCATCCGGGCTCGCTTGCTTCTTTTGGAGCGCAATGCTTTGCCGCTGTAGGGCGAGCATGTCAGAGAAGGTCTCGTCCAGCCGCGTGCCCTGATGTTCCCGCGCGCCGCTGCTGGCTGGCAGTGCAAAGCTGGGCTGCAGCATGCCGCTGTACGCTCGGTCGAGGTTCTTCAACTGCTTATCGGCGTAGCTGAGGCGGCCCTTCTGGTCCAAGCGCTGCAGTTGGTCTTGCTGTAGGGCCAGCTCGGTTGCTCTGACGTGGTCCCGCAGCGGAAACCGGGAGATCTCGGTAATCTCGGCGTCCTCCACGTCCTCCTCTACGTCGCTGCCGCCGCCTCCACCCACGTCAACGAGCTCCAGCGGGACTCGCCCCTTGAGCCCTTCGGCATCGCTCGCGGAGTCTTCATCCGCCTCGAGGTGTGCAGTCGTTGCTGGCCGAGGCTTAACCCGCGCCTCCGCCGCGAGGTCCACGTGCGCCAGCACGTCTCGCGCCACGTGCGCGCAGAACTCCGCCAGGGTGCACTGTTCCTCGTGCCACCGGCAGTGGTGGTCACTGAAGGCGAGGATGCGCCGTGCCGCCTCCGCTGGCATGCGCCGCGCCAGCTGGGACCTTGCGAAGTGCGCTAGGCTGAGGAGCACCAGCTCGCCCTCCTCGAGGTTCGCCCGGGGCTCTTTCAGCTCGGAGAAGAGGGTCGTGTCCGCGAGCACGAGCCTCTTGCGGGCCAGGCGGCTCCTGGAGTCTGCGCGCGCTGCCAACACGTGGATCTCCGCGCACCGAAGCCGCCACGCCCGCTCGAACGAGTATGGGCGCACGGCGGGGCAGTCGCAGTTCCTCAGCATATGGCTGTACTGAGTAACGCAGCCACAAGAGAGGGGACACTCGCACGCCCAAGGCGTGAAGAGGAGGGCCTTGAAGAGCGAGTTCTGCTCGGGGTCCTGTGCCCAGGTCGGGCACTGGAAGCCATCGATGGTGGGGACGGAACTCCGCGTCAAGTGGACCTCCTGCATGTACCGCGGAGCCAAGACGTAGTGGCTGTCGAAGGCGAAGAATCGCGGTCCAGAAGCTTTGACCCGGCTCGGCTTCAGGACTCGCCGGACGTACATCCTGTAGACGTAGTACGGCATGGTCTGCAGGCGAGGGCCTCTGTGGGCGTAGTCGTCGGCCGTGTTCGTGCTGGTGGTGCACACGTGCATGTCCTCGCACTCCGCACCGCCACCTTGCTCATCACCAGCAGGAGTGTCTCCAGGAGGCTGAGGAGCACCGCTGGTGTCACCTGCTGCGTCCTCCTCCTCGTTGTCGGCGTCAGGGATCTGGATGCGGACTGCTTGTATTGGCACCTGATCATTATGCGTCTCCCCGCCCGAACCTTCATGGTTTAGCAAGCGTTTGCACTGCTGGCAGGCCCACTGTAGTTGTCTCGTGAAGAGCCGCACATTGTGGTGCGACTGGAGGCAGTCGCCGCCTGTGAGGATATGCACGGCCACCTCCGTCGTGGAGAGCCAGAAGCACCGGTTCGCCATCGACGCCAGGCGGATACAGACCCGCCGAGCGCGGCGAGCGAGATCCTCGCGCGTCCGGCCCCGTTTGGCCAGCGTCTGGTCCTCGCCATCAGCGCCGCCCTCACTGAGCACCTTCCGGGCTTCCTCCTCCTTCTCGTCCCTCTCCTGCTGCTCCAGACGCTGCATGCCGGTGAGCATGGACTGGAAGAGCGGCGTCATGGACTCCATCATCTTGCCCTGGTACTTCGTGATGTAGAAGTCCATTGAGAAAGCCTTCTGGAAAGCAGCTTGGAAGCTCTCCACGACAGATGCATCTGTCGGATGCAAGGAGCCACAACCGTAGAGCCACTTTTTGCGGCCGCCGAGTTGTTTGGATGAGCGCAATGCGATTGCCGACTCTGGGTTCTTCATGCTGGCCGTTTTCTTGGTAAGCCTTCTGCGCTTGGCCAGCTGAACTGGGGCGGCCGCAGGCAGCCCGTCCTGGGCAGGCTGAGGAGCACCACAGGCTGAAGCACTTTTGCTGCCTCGGCAGACTCGTCAGGCGCGCACATCAAGAACTGGAAATCCACGTTGCACCGGCTGGTCACTTGAGAGACGTCGTTGGTGGAGCTCCTGAACGGCTGGTCGCGTTTGACCTGGCAGCGGCACCGCTGGTTGCGGTCATCAGAGAAGTCGATGAACGGAGTCCGGACCAAAGGCTTGCCGCGCCGACGCACTCGCTTGGTGCGGCCTGCTAGACATAGCTGCTGGATGCGAAAGAACCAGAAGCGGCACGACGGGGTTCTGTTCGAGCGCAGACTCTCTTTGGCCTCGAGCTTCTTCTTGACGTACTTGACGCACGTCTCGGTGCAGTCGTGCTCGTGGTTGGAGCAGATGTTGCAAAAGAAGTCATGGCTAAACGCAACCGCCCAAGCCTCCGCATCTGCGGTAATCTCCTCGACCGAAGCCGGCGAGCCATCGGGCTTGAGGACTTCCTGAATCGCTCCATCCTCGTTCGTCTGGAAGAGGCTAGCATGGCTGGCTGCCATGGCAGGCTGAGGAGCGCCACCTAGCTGCCCGAAGCTAGTTCGTTGGCGGTAGCTTGGAAACGTAGACTGAAAGGCTCCTGTGAGCGGGAGGCCCCGGTACGCTGCAGCGCCGATTGCAGGCATCCGGTTCTCTGCGGCTGCCCGCGCTCGCTCCTCCACCAGGTGCGGCTGCTCCACTGGCGGGCCGAGAGGCACCTCGTCGCGCAGGGTGCCGTCCTCCTCTTCCCCTCCGTCCATGCGGCTCTGTCGTTGCTGCCTGGCTGTGAAAGGCTCTGGCGCGACGTCAGGCAGCCCCAGCTGCCGTGCGGGCTCGTTGGCAGCTTCGTACTGCACGGTCTCCGCGGTGGAAAAGGGCAGTTCGCAGCTCCCGAGCGGCGGTGCGCAGGCCTCCGACCACTGCCGACCGCAGCCACGCCATCGTAGGCCCGATGACGCTGTGGCCTTTGCCGTGGCCGTGCGTGAAGCCCCGACCCTGTGCTTCGAAAGGCGCTTGCACATCAGTGGTGCCTGGGGCCACGCACGGCTGCAGAGTCGCTGCCACGTCGTCCTCTGTTGTCACCGCCTGTCGGGCTAGCCTTGTGCGGCCAACAAACAGGCGCTCTAAGCCGATGATGTAGCGGTAGTGAAGCTCCGTCATCAACAGGAAGAACTTGGCCTGCGCCCGCGGGTCTGCTGCCACTATCTGGTGCATCCGCTCCAGAGAAGGCATGGTCGGAGCTGGACTCCGCAGGTCAGGGCCAGCAGGCTGAGAAGCGCCGCCGGCTCTGGCCACCGCGCCAACCGCGCCCCCGCGAATGTCTAAGTGGCTCCGCTTTCCGGGCCCTTCGTGGAGTTGGAGGACCAACGGGCTGTACGTGTCTGCGAAGTTCGGTGTGACGAAGAAGCTGGCCGCGCCGAACTTGAGGTTGTTGCCGTGCCCGTCGAAGCGGAGTGCGGTTTTCCGCCCCTCCGTGCCAGGGACATCGGAAGTGCTAAGTAGCAACGTCCTGAGGGCAGTCTTGACCTTGGCAGGCATGCCCGGGCGTGAAATGGCGGAGCCGATGCAGTCGGCCGGCTTAGCGATGTTTAGCGCCTCCATGAAATCCTCCGCCGACGCCTCTGACAGGATCTGGAGGTCAGTGCCGAAGCCTTTCCTGCCAATCGCCGCCCGAGTGCCTTTCAAGAGCCGCAGCCGGCGGATCACGTCGCCGAAGACAGCAATGATTTCTGGCGAGCTGAAGCGGCTCTGGCAGGCTGCCTCGTAGGGCTCCTCGTCGGTCGCGAGAGAGTACTCGAGCTCCTCCAGGTTGATGAGGCGCCGTGCGACCTCGAAGGACGAAGAAACGAGACACTGCTATGAAGACATGTAGGTCCAAACGCAACCTTGCGTTCAACGGATGTATGTCCAAACGAGACACTGCTATCAACACATGTAGGTCCAAACGAGACACTGCGATCAACGCATGTAGGTCCAAACGGGACACTGCTATCAACACATGTAGGTCCAAACGGAACAGTGCTATCAATAGATATAGGTCCAAACGAGACACTGCTATCAACATGTGTAGGTCCAAACGAGACACTGCTATCGACACATGTAGGTCCAAACGAGACAGTGGTATCAGTGGGTGTAGATCCAAACGAGACACTGTTATCAACACATGTAGGTCCAAACGAGACACTGCTATCAACGCACGTAGGTACAAACAAGACACTGCGATCAATGGATGTAGGCCTCCACGAGACACTGCTATCAACACATGTAGGTCCAAACGACACACTGCTATCAATGGATCGACTCCACTATCAACACTGGTAGCATAAGTAGTATTCCTGGGGAAGACCTGTTCGAACAGCATGGGCCGCTCCCGCTCGAGGTTCGGCGCGCCGTCCCCGAACCAGAACTCTGTGTAGCACGCCGGCCAAGACCTGCTGTCGAAAGAACTCAAGGGTTTCTGCGTAGGCACCGATAAGGAGTGCGGGCCCACAGCTCTGCACGCGTCTGCTCCTGCTTGCGCTTTCTCCAGCACCACCTGCGCTCGCTCGTCGAACGAACGAGCAGCACTCTGTACATCGAGAACCATGCTGCGCATCGTATGCCTGCCGCCCTCGTCGGCAACAGGCTGAAGAGCACCGCTGCTGTCTGCCACTGTCGGTGTCACCTCGTTCTTGGCGATGCGTGCTGCCTGCTCCTGCAGCGCCACCAGCGTGCCTTGCAGCGCTTGCATCATTCGGACTGGAGCGATGTCATGCACTGGATCCACTGCAACTGTGACCTCTGCCACATTTTCATGCAGGTAGGCCATGTCAGGCTGTTCTGCTGCTTCTCCGTCTTTGTCTGTCTCTGTCTCCTCGTCAGACTCGTCTCCCGCCTCGTCGTCTCTGCCCACTTCCGGCGCCCTGGATGCTGGCCCCAACAGACGTACCGGGGCTTTGTCCACACCGTCCACTGGTTGCAGACAGGCTTGGACGTGGTCTGGCACGCCGTCCTCCGGCAGCCGTGTCGGGGCAACATCCTCCCGGACGGATACCTCGGAAAAGGTTGCGCACTGCTGCTTGCGCTCCCTCACGATCTGCATATACTCGCCGCGCTTGACTGTTGCCCAGTACGCCTTGTGGAGTTTGTGCGCGGCGCCCGAGAAAACGATGTTCAGAGAGTCCACAAGCGCGCCCTGCTCCGGGGGCAGCTCCATGGTCGGGATTTGCGCCGTGGGCTGGGCGAAGAGGATAGTGTTGCCCGAGATGCCTTTCTGCTGGACATCCGGAGCGCCCTTGCCGAGGCGGACTTGCTTCCAACAGCATCGGCCAAGGGACGCCAGCATCTTAGTAGCTTTCGAAGCGTTGCGGACGAGCATGAGCTCCCGGCCGATCCAGTTGTCGTTGACCAGGGCGTTTAACGGCATCTTCGGTTTCTTGGCGCACAGGTCATTGAGGCAATCCCAACAGACCCACACCAACGCGTTGGCATCTCCCACCCCTGCGCACGGAGGCCTCTCGTCCGCAGGCTGAGAAGCTCCGCCGGACCTGTCGGCAGCAGGCTGAGAAGCACCGCAGGTTCCCGCCGTTGCTTCTGGTGGTGCAACCACAGGGACTCGGCGGGAGTGTAGCAGCCACCGCCACTCTGGGTGCTCCGGATGCTGAACGCTGGACGCATGCAGCTGTTCGCACGGGATCAGTGGCCACCGCTGCCTGTACCTGTCCACGTCCAGGAGCTTCTGCACGAGCTCCGGGGACTGCAAGTAGTACACCCCGCGGTGCTTCACCAGAGCACGCTTGGGTGGAGCATCTGCCTCGCCATCGGATAGGTCATCACGATCGCTTGCTGAGTCGGCGCAGTGCTCAAAGACACGCTCCTCCGGCACTGCTCCAAACAGGCTGAGTTTGTGGCGATGCTCCAGGTAGTCTTTCTGCGCACAGACTACGCAGGCTGCCTCGCTTCGGGGCACCGCCCCGCCGCCCGAGAAGCGGTTGGCCTTGCTGCCAGGGTGACAGAACTGTTGGAAGTAAGCAAAATTCTGCACCATGATTCTCTTCTCTTGAGCGGTTATCGGCCTGCAGCCAGCGTGTGCCATCAGGTACAGCACCCGTTTGCGGTATTCTGCCTCGCCGGCGTGGTTGCACTGCTTATGCCGCGCAAAGTCCTCTTCTATTAAGAAATCGCAGTCGCAGAGCTGGCAGACGAGCGGTCCCGTCATGACTGCACGGTTAGAGAAAACGCGCAACTGGTTCCCCTCTACTTCGCCGCCGGGGACGTAGCAGCTCTTCCCCGCGGGAGCAGCCAACGCTCTCCGCACTCGCTCCGCGTACCTCTGCGCAAATTCCCTGTGCTGCGCAGGCTGAGGAGCACCGCGGCTGGACACAAGCTCTTTGTAGGTGGCCAGGCGCCGCAGGATTGCCGTGTTACGAATGCCACTCTCCAGCATCAGCAGATCCTGGTCGATCCTGTTCTGCGCCTCCTCAGCGAACCCTTCCATGGGGTTTGGCCTTTCCTCCGCCTCCGCGATGCGAAGCATTGTTTTGCCATCGCTTTCCGCCTGCTGGAGTGCCTGGAGCTCGGCCTCCTGCTCGGGAGAGAACTGCTTGGCCTTCAATCCTTTCCGAACTAGCCAGCCTAGTTGCCGCTCTGCAACACTACGCCCGGCGGACTCCTTCGGAAAGCGGCCGAGGTCTCGCACCTGCTGCATGACCTCCTCGATCTTCGTCTGCTGCATGAGCCCGTCGGACTTCGTATCCGCCTGCTGCAGAGTTTGAAGCTCGGCCTCCTGCTCCGGTGAGAAATGCTTGGCCTTCCGTGTTTTTCGGATGTGCCAAGCCAACTGCCGCTCTGCAAGCGGGCGTTGAGCGCTCTCCTTCGGCCAGCTGCCGAATTCGCGCACCTGCTGCAGGATCTCATCGGTCTTCTGCTTCCGCTTGAACTCCTCGGTTGCAGCACGCTGAGCAGCAGCGCTGACGGCGCGTGACTCCTCGAGGTCTTGCAATTCCAACATCACGTCGCTAGGAATGCTCTTGCGGTGTTCAAAGAAACGTTTGGCCAACTTGTTTTCGGCTCGTGCTTCCTCAGACGTTCCTTTATTTCGGATCGGTATACGACCGAACTGCTTCACGTCCTCGACGAGCGTTTGCAGAGATCCGCTTAATGCAGAACGCTGAAGGGCAGCGCTGACAGCGGCTGACTCAGAAGGCGTGGCGCATTCGAGGGCTTGCAACTCTAACATAACGTCATTAGGAATGCTGTCGCGGTGGTCGGAGAAACGTTTGGCCAACTTGTTTTCAGCTCGCACTTCCTCGGACGTTCCTTTCTTGTGCTTCGGTATACGACCGAACTGCTTCACCAGGTCAACAATCCTTTGGACAGTACCGTTCAACACAGCACGCTGAGGAGGGGCACTGCTCACTGCAGCAGGCTGAGGAGCACCGCTGTTGGGTGCAGAAACGTCAGGAGCATGGCGCCCAGACCGAGAGCTACCAGCATGCCGCGGCATTACTGTGTACAGTGGGTGCTGGAAAGTTCCTTTGTAATGATAGCTCTAGGCAACATGGCTAGGGAGACATTGATCATGATGATGGTGATGAGGGAAATTCGTTGTGGAGGATGTTGGTGATGATGATGATGTGAATCAGTGATGTTGATGGTGATGATGATCAATGGCGATGATGATGTCGCAAAAGATCTGCAGGCTGAGAAGCACCGCAGGCCAACGTGAACCAGTCGTGATGATAGTGAAGATGGAGGCGGTTCCAGTTAGTAAGATAAACTGCTATGCATTGACGTATGCTGAAAGGAAATCCGGTATCAATGAGTTGATATACAATGAGGTGTCCGAAAACGAGACACTGCTATCAACGCTTTTATAACTGGAGGAACCTCTGATACCGACACTGCTACGCACATGGAAGGTGTCTTGAAATGAGGCACAGCCAGAGTTGATATACAATGAGGCGTCCGAAAACGAGACACTGCTATCAACGCTTTTATAACTGAACGACGTCTGATTTCGACACTGCTACGAACATGGGGGTTGTCTTGCAATGAAGCACGGCCATGACCTGATTTAGATTCCACAGAAACACATGCAGAAATGTTTTGTTTTTCAAACACCGAAATTCTCTGTAAACGAGACACTGTGAACGACTGCAGAACAGGCGCTTGTAGCAAAGGAAGTGCAGGCTGAGAAGCACCGCGGGCGAACGTGAATGAATCCGTTGGGCAACGTGAGCACAGACCGAAACTCTGTGCAGGCACTCTCAAGGGAGCCAGGGCAGGCTGAGGAGGAATGCAGGCCGCAAACACTATTCGTGCACCAGACGCCACAACAGTAAATAGTGCAGGCTGAGAAGCACCGCATAAACAACGAAACTACCAAACGATATGTTTGAGGCAAACCTAGTTGGCATCCCGCAAGGCGCAGGACAAAGATGCTTGCCATGTCCAGCAAGCTGAGAAGCATCGCTGACAAGACAGGAGAAAGCTCACCTCAAGCTTTCTCCTGAGGGGTGGCTTTCAAGAATGCGGCACTTCTTGGCGGATTCCGGCGTCGTGCTCCACTCATTCATCCGCTTATGCTCGCCTGATTGCTGAAGCTCTGTGCGCATCCCCAGTGTTCTCAATTTTTTAATGAAGTACTGCGCCTCAGACACGACGGAGTCGTCAATGTGGGTCACGCTGTGCACCGTCATGCCATCTTTTGAACAGCCAGTAATGAGCAACAAGCAGACTCTGTGCTTCGCTCGGTTGGGCGGATCCATTTTGAACGAGAGCAAGTTGTCAACTGAGCAGTGTCCGTGAATCGTCACTGAGTGGGAAGACTCACCGTCAGAAGCGTCCGTGACACCTGGTGTGGACACGACGAAGCCAGCCGCAGTGGATACGCACCGAGACTTCTGCGTGGTACGAACGAGAACGACTGCCAAGTGGCAGTTCCGGGTAAGCTGAGAAGCGTCACCCCCTCCACCCGCTGGTGAGTACTGCACGCGCATGCCGTAGAAGGGACAAGACCGTATCTCAGAGAGCTGTGCCGCGAGCATTGCATCCTGGCTCTCGCGGCGCTGCTTCAGGATCTCCAAGACGACATTGTAAGACGTATTCGGGGCGTGCGATATCTGAAGCGGTGAAACGGCCACCACAGTCGTGTTGACGAAAGTCCGTTGAGGTGTGTCATCCTGTGCATTCGCAGCCACATTGCGCACGCGTCGTATGATGCGACAATTGCTCAGTGGAGGGAAGGAGATAGCTTTCTCGTCGTGAACTTTTTTGAATTCTTGCATGCTATCAATGCCAGTCAAGGCGAAGGCTGCCGCTTGTGATACGCCGACTTTGCACGAGCCACTGAAATCACGAGCAGTAGTCGTAAAGAACACGCGCTCGCCTGTGTTCTCCACCACAGAGTCGGCTGGCTCCGGTTCCTCAAGCCTCATCCCATTGACCTGCAACAAGAGTGGCAAGTTTGCATTCGGATCATCCGACGCCATAGCCAAAAAGGCACAGCAGGAGAGGAGTGCTTCTCCGGTGAGAATCTGCGAAGCCTGGTCTGGATCCCAAGTACCCGCATGAGCGGTGGTCAGCTGCTCCCGGTCCATCGCGAAGTCTTGAGTGGCTGCTAAGTCGTGTAGTTGAGTCATTCTGGGACAAGAGCATGCGGAATCCACCACGCGATCTTGCGACAAGTTCAGCTCCAGTTTGCCGTCGAATTTGCCCGCCGCGTTGAGAAACAGCAGCGGTTGTCCTTTGTGAGAGCGACAAAGCTCTATGTTGGTGGATCCCCAGACTGCAATCACAGCCTCCGCTGTCTTGGAGTTACTCGTCTGTGTGCCGTCGACCAGATGTACACTTGCCACTGGAGGGTGGCCAGCGGGAGTGCGGGTTTCTGAAACAGAATGAACCACAGCCATGACATCGAAGCAACGCTGCGATTTGATGTTCATCATGTCTGCCACTGTAGTCGCTGGAGCCGGCGCCGATGCCAAGGAGGTCTCCTCCGGAGAGCTTTTGAGCACTGGAGTGCAGGTTGTGCGCTTGAGGTCGACCACGACACGAACAGACGTATGCACAAAAGCGTCCTGCTGCCGACTGTCCAGGCCGACGCTGGAGAGTTTCCACGCCGTCATCGGAGGGAACTTTTTCAGAGCAGCTTGGACTTCTGCTGGAGTTCCTTTGAGGATGGCCTCACAATAGTGCTCTGAGTCTGTGCCAAGCAGAATGCATGTGAATCGGTTTGCATGGACTAGCTGGCCATTGTTCCTGCTCTTGTACGAGTACTTGATCTCCCTGGGCTTGTATACTCGGACAAGGAAGTCTTGGGTTTTGGCGCTGCTCTTCGTGAGAAAACCCAGTGGAGACGTCGGCTGTTCTGCAGCAGCAGCCATGGTAGCTCACCCGGAGGATCACCGTGGAGCGCACAGTGACACAGGCTGAGAAGCACCGTGCACGGCACGGTGAGACTGGTTGAGCGGATGCGGACAAGGCTCGCTTTTGCCTCGAACTCCTGCAATCCAAGTTCTTTGAACCAGAACGGCAATGATTACATAATTTCAAAGTTACAAGTGATGCCTCCACGAAGCACCCCCCCTGTGGAGTCGAGAAAGCGTGTTGCTGTATGTGTGCGTGACTCGATGGATGTGATGTGTGTGCTGTGTGGCCCCGCCCCAAAAAATGTTTCGGCCTCTCAAGGCCCCCCCCGCTCCACGAATCCCATTGGGGGGTCGAGATCCCCGCTCTGGTGGGCGGAGACGCCAAAGGCTTCGAAAACCGCGAGGGAGGGAAGGATAAGGGAGAAGAAAAGGACGGAGAGGGAGGGCTCGGAGGCCCTTGGAGGGGGGGATGTGCCCATCCGAGGGAACGGTGCACCCCCCCCTCCCCGTCGTGAAAACGAGGCACCAGCCGTGGCAACGACCCCCCCCCTATCCCCCTCCGCGACCTGAGTAGACCACCCAGGCCAGCGGAGGACGTCATAGGGGGCGGGGGTTCTGACTTCGACGAAAGAAGAGAAGGAAAGCGGGGGGCAAGGATCAGGCAGACGAAAGCCCTTTTAGGCTTTACCCGGCGTGTGGAAATGCCCTCTTTGGCTTTTGCGGGGACTAACCCGCGCGGTCGCCCGCAGGCGACAGGGCGCCCAGGCCCTCTCCGCGCGCGCAGGCGCGTGGCAAACTACATGCGCACGATCGCCCGTGGAATCGAATGGAACCGTCCGCGGCGAGTCGTCCGCGGCGACTCAGGACCACGCCGCCCTGGAAGAAGAGGCGCTACAAGGATGCATTCTGCGACGCTGGAGATCCTGATGCGACGAGGACGCCGCAGAGAAACATTCTGCGCGCGTACGCACGACCTGGAACGACAAGCGCAATACGGGAACAAATTCGGTGACGCTGGAGTCCCCGATGAGACGAAGAAGCAGCAGAGACACGTCTCAAGGCGCAGCAACACCGAAGTGACGCAAACGCACCCCGCGACACGACAAGGACGCTGCAAGAAGAAACTCGGCGACGCAGGAGTGCGTGGAAGCTACAAAGGCATGGAAAGGAGGCTACGAGGAAACTACAGAGCATTCAAAGCGTCTCGAGCTTAGGGAGCCTTCCTCAGAGCCCTTGTGCGCACGACTTTGGCCGAAGGCCATCATATATGCAAGTACAACAGTTCATGCAGGAATCTCTTGTGCATGTGCTGGTGCCACTGCTGCGAGCAGGCAGTGGAACGAGCGAGGAGGGGGTATCAACCTTGACCGCCGGCCCCCGCCCCCTTCCCTTGACCGCGCTCCGCGGCCGGGCGCAAGCGCGGCCGGTCGGGGCAGCCGGCCGGGGCAGCCGGCCGGGGCAGCCGGCCGCCCTCCCCTCCTGCTCGTCCTCCTCCTCCTCCTCCTGCTCGTCCTCGTCCTCCTCCTGCTCGTCTTCTTTCTCCTGCTCCTCCTCCTCCTCCTCCTCCTCCTCTTTCTCCTGCTCCTCCTCCTCCTCCTCCTCCTCCTCTTCCTCTTGCTCGTCCTCGTTCTCGTCGTCCTCGTCTTGCTCGTCCTCCTCCTCCTGGTGCTCTCTCCTCCTCCTCCTCCTCCTCCTCCTCCTCCTCCTCCTCCTCCTCCTGGTGGTCCTCGTTCTCCTCCTCCTGGTGCTCTCCCCCCCCCTCCTCCTCCTCGTCCTCCTCCTCCTCCTCCTCCTCCTCCTCCTCCTCCTCCTCTTCCTCCTCCTCCTCCTCCTCCTCCTCCTCCTCCTCCTCCTCCTGGTAGTCCTCCCCCTCCCCTCCCTCCTCCTCCTCCTCTCTTCCTGGTGCCCTCGTTCTCGTCCTCCTCGTCTTGCTCGTCTCCTCCTCGTGTGTTCACCTCCTCCTCCTCCTCCTCCTCCACCTCCTCCTCCACCTCCTCCTCCTAGTGTGGTCCTCTTCTCCTCCTCCTGGTGCTCTCCCCCCCTCTCCTCCTCATCCTCCTCCTCCTCCTCCTCCTCCTCCTCCTCCTCCTCCTCCTGGTAGTCCTCCCCCTCCCCTCCTCCTCCTCCTCCTCCTCCTCCTGGCGAAACGAGTAGAAGGAGGAGGAGAGGCGTACGAGTACTTTTACGACTAAACGGGAAGTAGTAGCAGTAAAAGTAGTACTGATGGTAGTAGTGGTAACAGTGAAGTAGTAGTTGTATTTGGCGGGAGTGAACGAGTGAAGTGTAGTTGAAGTGGGTGTGGTGGTAACAGCGAAGTGAAGTATAGTTGTAGTGGGTGGATGGCAGTAGTGGTAACAGTGAAGTGTAGTTGCAGTGGGTGTAGTGGTAACAGTCAAATACGGCGGATGCCTTGGAGAAGGAATCAGGGGGTCGGCCGTGGGTATGGCCGCCGCCACATCGGACAAGTGCTCGGCGAAACCATTGATGATGTTGATGCGATGATTGAGGACGATGATGGGATGATGACCGCGCTAGTTTGATTTTTTCCCTGTCCTTCTCAGCTCCCAACCAACACTTCGAAGACATGTCGCAAACGGAAGAGGAGCGCACTGAGGAGCGGCGTGTGAAGCGGACAGCCGGCACAACCTGCAGGCTGAGAAGCACCGCGGAAGGTCGCAGGGTGAGAAGCACGGCGACCGCGCGAGTGCAGGCTGAGGCTCAGGCTAGCATCGAGGAGGCGCAGGCTGAGAAGCACCGCGCGAGTGCAGGCTGAGAAACACCACGCGATTGCAGGGCACGGCATTGCGTGTCACATGAGTGCAGGCTGAGAAGCACCACATCTCGTTTGCCAGAGATCACTCCCAGGTTATTTGATCCCGCAACACCAGCCACGGCGTAGCTGCCACAGGGGCCGCAGATAGCAACGGTTCGGTCACCCAATTGGCGTTCCGGTGAGTCACAATTCGCGCGTGGCTCCACGAGCCTGTGTAGCGCGATTTGCGGGGCACCAGTGTGCTGTACGTGTTGTTGCCGTAGCAGAAGACGGCCTCTAGAGCCCAGTGCGGATTCCAGCGGACAGCGTAGACCCTGTGGACGCCATTGCGGATGACGTCGCGCGCACCTTCGATATGTGCCACCCATCGAAGCCAGTCAAATGCTGAGCCATCGGTGATGTCAACAGCACCTGGGGCAGTCTCGCCATGGTGGTAGTGCAACAGCGATTGGAGAGCGGCGCTGGCTTCGTCGCGGCCCACAATCTGGCGCGAGCAGGCTGCCTCTTGCAGGTGCTCCTGTGTGAAGAGCAGTGGGGCATCACCGCCAGTCTCGGCAGGCTGAGCAGCGCCACCGTCAGGCACGGCAGTCTGAGCAGCGCCGCCACGAGGAACATGAGGCTGAGCAGCGCCAGGCTCAGGCACGGCAGGCTGAGCAACGGCGCGTGGTGGACCGACATAGGTGGGCTCATCGGGTCGGCCGTTCTTATGGTAATGCAGGCGCATGGCTGAACCGTCTGCACGACGGAACTCGAAGAAGTGCCTGCCGTGGCCATCCGTGTTGGAGAAGTTAGGGTCGCGCTCTGTCTCGATGATGCGAAAGAGAACCTGGGCGATGCCCTGCCCGATTATGCGCTCAGCGAAACCCGGAGCGGCAGACCGAAGCAGTTGCTTCCAGTCGTAGGACGGTTCGTTTGTTACGTCTTTGAACGACAAGTTGTTGACAATGCACTCGGCGCGCAGCGCGCGCTGCCACTGGCAGGCGGTCTTGCCGCCCATCCCTGGTGTACGGCGGATGTCTTCGAGGTGAGCCTGCTCAAAGACCACGTCGACACCTGGCTGAGGAGTCGGTGCGGGCGGATCCGGCAGAATCTCCCACGGGCCATCGCACGGGGCCGGGGGTGGCGGGGGCGATGCCTTGCCGCGTGCTGGCATTGTGACAAGGCAGGCTGAGGAGCACCGCCGCGGCTGGACGGCCAGGTGAAACTCGAGCAAACATGTGGCTACAGCTCTAAGCAAAATGGCTACGAGGAGGTTAAGGATGATGATGATGGTGTTGATAGGAAACCCGGTATCAGCGAGTTGATGTACAATGAGGTGTCCGCAAACGAGACACTGCTGTCAACGCTGTTATAACTAACCACAAACGAGACACTGCTATCAACGCTTGCACAATTAAAAAGAAACGCTGGCATTGACACTACTAGCAATACCAAAGTGGAGTTTAAACGAGGCACTGCCATCAACCGATTCAACTTCCAATAAAAGAAGATCACAAATGAGTTCACTCTGAAGTGACCCATGGCTATCAATGCGAGAAGTCTCTGCAAACTATTCACTCATGGCGACCGCCGCGCACACGCGTGTAGGAAATCGTTGATGATGATAGTGATAATGGAGTGGGGGCCAGTAATGCAGATACACTGCTGTGCATTCACTTGCTGCGAAAAGAAACTCTGTATGAATGAGTTGATATATAATGAGTTGTCCACAAACGAGACACTGCTATCAACGCTTGTATAAGTAAAAAGAAACGCTGCTATCGACACTTCCCCAATACTAAAGTTGTCTTTAAACGAGTCACTGCCATGAACGGCTTCAACTACAGTGTAACGAAAGGAACTGCAGGCTGAGAAGCACCGCAGGCCAACGTGAACCAGTCGTGGTGATGAGGATGAGTGAAATCTGCGATGATGATAGCGATCATGAAGTCGGTTGTAGGAACCCACTGTTGTAGGAACCCACTTTTGTAGTAACCAACATACACTGGTATGCATTCACTTATGGTGAAAGGAAACTCGGTATCAGTGAGTTGATATAGAATGAGTTGTCCGCAAACGAGACACTGCTATCAACGCTTTTAGAACGAAGCGAACCCAGCAGAACACTGTTATCAACAGAAAGAATGCTGTAGAAGGACAAAGCGCTGAATGCACACCGATGTGTTCGACGACTGCGTATGTAATGATGTGACGATATACAGACTGAGCCCTTCGTGAATGTCTACATGTTTTTCTGACGCCTACAAACGGCGCTGACGTGTGTGAGAAAATTGTCCGCGCAGCAAAAGCCGGCGAAGCGTGCGGGAGCTCGCATGCTGAGACAGACTACGTCTGCAGACCGCCAGCTGCAAAAGGTTGCGAGCGGCTCTTGGAAGATGTTTACGGAACGGAGCTACGGTGTCTGAAAACATTGGCATCGAAGCGAAGAGCCTCGGAGCCCTGCAGCCTGAGAAACACCGCAGGAACTCGCATACTGAAAAGGAATGCATTGCAAACCGCACGCTGCGAACCCTGCAGGCTGAGAAGCACCGCAGGATGTCGCATGCTGAAAAGCACTTGTACTGCAGAGCGCAAGCTGCGAAACCTGCAGGCTGAGAAGCACCGCAGGAACTCGCATGCTTTCGAACACTACTGCTCGAGACCGCAGCTGGAGAGCGGCAGACCGCAGGCTGAGAAGCACCGCGGGCAGGGAGACTTGCAAAACTCAGATGTCCTGATCGTCTTGGAGGAAGTCACGCCAGTCCGGCGGCTGCCAAGAATCGATGATGCGCCTGGAGCCACCGCCCGTGCTGCCGCCGATGTCCAGGTAGTCGCCATCGGCCCTGAACAGACGGCCGTGCCCCAACGCCAGAATCGCTTGGTTGCGGATTTGAAGCAGCTCTCCGCTCTCAAACATCTGCAACACGTCCAGCTGCCTGCGCGTGAAGTTCGGCTTTGGCTGGCCAGCCTGGGCAGACAGATGGCGGGAAAGCCGCTCCCCCTCGTTGTAGCGCGCGATGGCCTCGGCCTTCTGGTGGTGCAGCCGGCGCCGCTGTTGCCGCAGAGCTTCCTCGGGAACTGCTGCATCACGGCCCTCACTGTGATCAGCTTGCAACGCTTGCGTTAGCCAATCAACGTCGAAGCGCCCTGAGAAGGCCAGCACCTCCCAGATCTGTTTGGTACCGGCCACACGTTGCAAATGGCGATGCCACCGCTTACGCTTCTGGTCTTTCACAAACTTGGCGACGCTACCCAGACCTGCACCCTTGGCCTGGCCACCTTTTCCCGCAGGCTGAGAAGCACCGTGAGAACCTTTCTTACCGCCTGGCCCTTTGTTAGGACCCTGCGGAACCGCATGGCCCCCTTGTGGCGCAGACTTGCCTCTCGCTTTTCCCTTTTCGACATCCCGTTCCTGAAGCGCACGCTGCTGCCGCGACTGCTCGTACTGGTCGCGAGCTACTCTGACCAATTCCTGGCGCTCAGGCTCCGTGAGAACGTAGCGCATGTCGTCGATGTTCTTGCTCCGCAGAAAGTCATGTCGAAGCTTAAGGACAGAGAGAATGGCTCGGCCAGTCTCCTCCTGAGACGCAAAGGCCGCGTCATATTCCGAGCCAGGCTGAGGAGCGCCAGCTGGATCAGTGTCCGCTGGCTCCGTGGACTTCCTCTTTTTGAAAAGCAAGAGACTGAGATGATGGAGGACTTTCGGATCGTACTCCTCGTCGTACCTGTCGTCCCAAAGCTGCCTCAGCTCCCTGTGCAAGTCGTTCGCGCGATTCTGAACGACATCCTCGACGTAGTCGGGATCACCCGGTGAAGTCGGTGAAAGCGGAGGAGTAGAACTCGGCGACCGATCCCAATGCACAGAAGACTCGGCGTCCGCCTGTACGCTGACGTCGGCGTCGGAGACGTTTTCGACGACAATCTTCCGCCTCTTGCTCTCCCCAGGCTGAATAGCACCAGGGAGAGTGAGCACAACCGCCACCGCATCGTGTGCGTCGTTGCGCATGCCACGATCCGTAAAAGACGCGCCAACGGCAATGGAGCAGAAACGGGCGACTGCTCCGCAGACCGCGACGTGGTCGCCTTTGAGGTCGGCCGGAGTGGCATGGACCTCCCAGAGCTTCTCGTCGTTCTGCTGGCGCTGGTAAGCCTCCCGCGCCTCCTGGAAAGTCAGGTTGTCGTCGCCGACTACAAGCAGAACGACTGGCACGTGGCTCCGAAGCATTGAGAATCTGAGCCATGCAGTCCAGGTGCAAGCGGAGATGGCGAACTGTCCGCTTTCGAGTCTGGATGGTCGGCGGTTTCTTGCCGCACACGATGTGCATGTTGGCGATCACCACGTGGAACTTGTCATGGCCTGGTTTGTTCACCTCAAAATGTGAAATAACAGCATCAATCTCTCGGCCGCTAGGAGGCCTGTAAACTTTGCTGTCTTCGCACAGAGTCAGTTCCGCAGGCTGAGAAGCACCGCGGAACCCCCAGAGAGTCAAGTAGTTGTCGACCTCCGAGAAGCGAATGCCATCACCGAAAGGCTTACTGAGGATCTCTGTCACGTTGATCCCTGCTCGGCGAAAGCCTTCACGGAACGCACCGACCTCGCAGCCACAGACAATATCAGCATCAGCGGTCTCCACTATCGTGGCGCACACCCTTCCGAAGTTAGCGCAGTGAGTGGCCGCCTGCTTACCAGTCATCATGCCCTGCTCGAACCCGAAATTGAACGAGGCGACCGTGAAAGACGCAGGCTGCACAGCGCCAGAACCAGGCGTCTGTCCACCTTCCTCCGCAGGCTGAGAAGCACCGCGAGGCGGCGCAGGCTGAGAAGCACCGCGAGGCGGCGACACTTCGGACGAGCCTCGCGGAGCAGAGGCTGCGGATGAACGGTGGATATGGGGGTACGGCCAGGGGAACGCCATTGCAATCGAAACTCAGTGGACTGCAGTGAGTGAATGCAGTGGCACGATTGAATGCAGTGGACTGCAGTGTCACTAGCAATTCCTGAACCAAACACGGCTGTGGCGGAAGGACTACGAAGCGTCTGGCTATTCAAAATGTGGCCCGGGAATGGAGTTCTGGGAACTCGAAGACCAGGAAGTGGCCTACAGTTGGCTCCGGGCATCCAGAATGTGGCCCGGGAATGGAGTTCTGGGAACTCGAAGAGCACGAAGTGTGTGACTGTTGCATCCGGGCCTCCAGAATGTGGCCCGGGAATGGAGTTCTGGGAACTCGAAGAGCACGAAGTGTGTGACTGTTGCATTCGGCCCTCCAGAATGTGGCCTGGGAATGGAGTTCTGGGAAATCGAAGAGCACGAAGTGTGTGACTGTTG
>CAUYUJ010016747.1:189738-263981 GCA_963575745.1 Prorocentrum cordatum | reverse complement strand
CATCTTGAGAAGTGCTCTCGGTTTTCTGAAATTAAATCGTGCTGGGGGAGGGCTACAGTGCTGCTGGTCACAGGAATCGATTCCGAGACACCAGGCGCGTCCGTTCGTCGTACCGAGAGCTCGGAACTCGCTCTGCTGCTCGAACGAGATCCGCGAAACTGTTGTATTATTCGAGTCATCCTGAGAGGTACTCTCGGTTTTCTGCACTTAACTCAGGATGGGAGGCTGCAGAGCTGGAGGAATCGAACCGCAGACATCAGACGCGTCCGCCTGTCGCATTCAGAGGTCTGAACTCGGTTTCATACTCGAGCTCGATTGGAAAACTGTTCGTTTGTTTTGTTAGAGTCATCTTGAGAGGTCTATAATCGCTTTGGCTGAAAAACTCTCTGAAATTTTTTCCACATTATATATTGTCAGGAAGCTCTACGAGTCCCCCGGCGGTAAGAAAGGTTGACGGTTTACCGCCGGCGCCCAGTTCTTCCAGGCGCCTAGGCAGATTCCCGGATAGCTCCTTGGAGAGCTGAGGGTTTCAGATAAGAAGCCGGCGATGGGTGGTGAGGAGGACACGCCCACCTCCGCCGGTCCACGATCGTCGCAGCAGCTTGCCGGAACCGGCAGCGGGTCCGGGAGCGTGGCTTCCTTGCGTCTCCTGCGAGGTTTCCAGCGTCCCGCGCATCGTTTCAAGCGGCACGGCAGAGGTCCCCGTGCGGCGTGTTGGAGCGCTTCGCGCTCCGCGCCTGGCTTCGCTATCCCGGTTTTTCCCGGGTAGCTCCTTGGAGAGCTGAGGATTTCAGATAAGAAGCCGGCGGTGGGTGGTGCGGAGCAGACGCCCACCTCCGCCGGTCCAGGATCCCCGCAGCGCCCTGCCTGAGTTCGCAGCGTGCCCGGGAGCGTGGCTTCCTAGCGTTTCCCAATACGCGTGGCTCCAGGGTGCGCGAAGCGCTTCGGCAGAGCTTCGGGAGAGCTTCGGCAGTTGTTCCAGGCTCCTAGGCAGATCTTCCTTGCGCGCTTTGCAGGGCGCCACGCATCGTAAACGGCGCCCTGCAAGCGTCTCCTGCGAGGTTTCCAGCGTCTCGCGCATCGTTCCAGGCGGCCTGGCAGAGCCTTCCCTCCCTGCTTCTCTCCTCCTGCTTCCTCCCTCCCTGCTCCCTCCGTCCCTGCTGAGAAGGAGGAATTTTGGAGGGCGGCCTGGGAGCGAGGCCTGGGAGGGGGATGTGGGATGGGAGGGAGGCAAGGGAGGCCTGGGAGGGAGGCGTCAGAGGGAGGGGTGCGAGGAGAGGCATGAGGGAGGCCTGGGAGGGATGCGGGGGGGGTCCTGGGAGAGAGGCCTGGAGGATGCATGTGGAAAGGGAGGCCTGGGAGGGAGGCCTGGGAGGCAGGCCTCGGAGGGAGGGATGCGGGAGGGAGGCCTGGGAGGGAGGCCTGGGAAGGAGGGATGTGGGAGGGCGGCCTGGAGGAAGAGCCTGGGAGGGAGGCCTGGGGGTCCCTGTGCGGTGTTCCGCGCTTGGCTTGTCATCTTGAGAGGTCTGAAATCGCTTGGGCTGAAAGTAGGCTTTCTCTGGATTCTTTGCAACTGACGCCGGCGGTGAACCGTCAACCTGGTCACCGCCGGGAACCTCGTAGATCTTCTCTCACTAGTAAGAGTGCAGAGAATCGAGACATAATCAAAAAATAACTCATAGAGCTTCCCTTAGCTAGTTATAGCTGGAAGCTAAGAGTAATTTCGGCGCGCCCCACAGCTAGTTGGCTCGAAAAATCTCGACGGAACTTTTGACAACTTTTGCTCGGTTGAAAATTATGTTCTCGAAATTTGAACATTCGTTAGAGCTCTAGTATTTTTTCCCGTGATATTCGATCTTATTCCCGCTCGCCATCTTGATCTCAGCTCGATCGGGTAACTTTGAAGGCCAAAAAGCACTCTGGCGGGAACGGCCGTTTCGAGTCATCTTGATACGCGCTGTCGGTTTTTCGAACATAACTCGAGCTCTAGGGCAGCTACAGAGCTGGTAAGCACAGCTAATGCATGCAGAATGATCAGGCGCGTTCGCCTGTTGAACCCAGAGGCCTGAACTCGGTCTGCTAGCCGAGCTAGGTCCGCAAACCTATTCGTATTATTCGAGTCAACTTGAACGCGTTGTCGGTATTTTCAACTTAACTCGAGCTGTAGGGCAGCTACAGTGCTGGTGGGCACACCCATCGCATGCAGAATCATCAGGCGCGCTCGCCTGTTGAATCCATAGGTCTGAACTCGGTCTGCAAGCCGAGCTAGGTCCGCAAACCTATTCGTATTATTCGAGTCAACTTGATATGCGTTGTCGGTATTTTCCACTTAACTCGAGCTGCAGGCCAGCTATTGTGCTGGTAAGCACACCTTTCACACTCAGAATAATCAGGCGCGTTGAATTCGCCTAATGAATCCATAGGTCTGAACTCGGTCTGCTAGCTGAGCTAGGTCCGCAAACCTATTCGTATTATTCGAGTCAACTTGATACGCGTTGTCGGTATTTTCGACTTAACTCGAGCTGTAGGGCAGCTACAGTGCTGGTAAGCACGCCTATCGCAGGCAGAATGATCAGGCGCGGTCGTCGAATTCATAGGTCTCAACTCGATCTGCTAGCCGACCTAGGTTCGCAAACCTATTCGTATTATTCGAGTCAACTTGATACGCGCTGTCGGTATTTTCTACTTAACTCGAGCTGTATGGCAGCTGCAGTGCTGGTAAGCGCGCCTATCGCACTCAGAATATTCAGGCGCGTTCGCCTGTTGAATTCATAGGTCTGAACTCGGTCTGCTAGCCGAGCTAGGCCCGCACACCTATTCGTATTATTCGACTCAACTTGATACGCCTTGTCGGTATTTCCTACTAACTCGAGCTGTAGGGCAGTTACAGGTAAGCACGCCTATCGCACCCAGAATAATCAGGCGCGTTCGCCTGTCGAATCCAGAGCTCTGAAGTCGGTCTGCTGCGCGATCTAGAATCACGAAACTGTTCGTATTCTTCCAGTCATCTTGAGAGCTACTGTCGGCGTTCTGCACTTAGCTCGGGCTGTAGGGGGGCTGCAGGGCGGGTAATCACAGGACTCGATTCGGAGACATCAGACGCCTCTGTCTGCTGCATTCAGAGGTCCGGACTCGGTCTGATACTCGAATTGGGCTGAAAAACTATTTGTTCTCTGCAATTTTCTCCGACATTATATGTTGTCAGGAAGCTCTACGAGTCCCCCGGCGGTAACAAAGGTTGACGGTTTACCGCCGGCGCCCAGTGTATATTTTTCGAAAATCTTGAAATTCGAGTTTTTCGATGTTCATATTCGCTTAGTTCCCGGAAGTCAACTCGTGAAAAATGCATCAGGAGAGCTAAGCTGCTGCCAGAGAGGAGTTTATATGCCAATGCTCGGCGTAAAAATCTGCTTTCTCAAAATAAATGGTCAAATATCTTTCAAATTTTCGCAAAACCACCCAAAAGTTGTCACATTGTCCGCCTCGGCCGGCTGGGCCAACTAGCTCCACCCCGCACCGGAATTCCTCTAGCTCATCGACGCCGAAGAGCTCTACGAGGTACACTATATACTATCACGCAGCTCTGTGAGTCCTCTGGCGGTAAGAAAGGTTGACGGTTTACCGCCAGCGCCCAGTTGGACAAAGCTCTGCGGGCGCTCCAGGGGGGTTTGGCAGTGCCTTCGAAGCGCTTCAAGCTGCTCCAGCGAGCTTTCTACGAAAGATTTCCCCTTCCCAAGGCCTCCACGCTCTCCGGGTTTTGGACGCTACCAAGTTGGTCGACCCGAGAACGAACTTGTAAGCGTCCAAAACCCGGATAGCGAAGCCAGGCGCGGAGCGCGAAGCGCTCCAACACGCCGCACGGGGACCTCTGCCGTGCCGCTTGAAACGATGCGCGGGACGCTGGAAACCTCGCAGGAGACGCTTGCAGGGGCGCCGTGTACGATGCGCGGAGCCCTGCAAAGCTCACAAGGAAGACTTGTAAGCGTCCACTTGTAAGCGTCCAAAACCCGGATAGAGTCTAACAAAAATACAAACAGTTTCGCAACCCAGTTCGAGTATCAGACCAAGTTCAGACCTCTGAATGCGACAGGCGGACGCGTCTGATGTCTGCGAATCGACTCATGTGATTATCAGCCCTGCAGCAACCCTACAGCCCGAGTTAAGCGACTCGAATAATACAATAGTTTCGTTCGAGCAGCAGTCCTCCGAGCTTTCTAATCGACTGACGAACGCGTCTGATGTGTGCACATCGATTTCTGTGACCCGCAGCACTGTAGCCTTCCCCCAGCACGAGAAGAGTGCAGAAAATTGAGATCACTTCTCAGGATGATTCGGACAATACGAATAGTTTTGCGAGCCTAGATCGGGCAGCAGGCCGAATTTAGAGCTCGCGATTTAACAGACGAGCGCGCCAGATAATTCCCAACGATTTCTGTGACTCTGGGCTCTGTAGCTGCCCTATAGCTCGAGTTAGTACAGAAAACCGAGGGCGTCTGTTAAGACGACTCGAATAAGGTTTGCAGACCTAGCTCGGCTAGCAGACCGAGTTCAGACCTCAGGATTCAACAGGCGAACGCGTCTGATGATTCTGAATACGATAGCTGTGCTTACCAGCTCTGTAGCTGCCCTGAAGCTCGAGTTAAGTACAGAAAATCGATAGCGTCTGTCAAGGCGACTCGAATACTACGAATAGGTTTGTGGACCGAGCTCGGCTAGCAGACCGAGTTCAGGCCTCTGGATTCAACAGGCGAACGCGCCTGATGATTCTGAATGCGATAGCTGTGCTTACCAGCTCTGTAGCTGTCCTACAGCTCGAGTTAAGTACAAAATACCGACAACGCGTATCAAGATGACTCGAAACGGCCGATCCCGCCAGTGTGCTTTTTGGCAGTAAAAGGTACCCGATCGAGCTGAGATCAAGATGGCGAGCGGGAATAAGATCGAATATCGCGGGAAAAAATACTAGAGCACAAACGAATTGTTGAATTTCGAGAACAAAATTTTCAACCGACCAAAAGTTGTGAAAAGTTCAGTTCTTTTTTTTCGAGCCAATTGGCTCTCCAGCGCGCCGGAATTACTCTTAAGCTTCCAGCAACTAGCTTGGGGAAGCTCTACGAGTCACCTTTCTGAAGCGATCCTGCATTGCTGCGGACCTGCTGCCGGGTCGGGCGAGTTGCTGCGGGGATCGTGGAGCGGCAAAGATGGGCTGCTGGCGGGCACCACCACCGCCCGGCTTCTAATCTGAAACCCTCTAGCTCTCAGAGAGCTCTCCGGGAACCAGCTCCACCCCGCGCCGGAATTCCTCTAGCTCATCGATGTCGAAAAGCTCTACGAGGTACTTGGTAGCGTCCAAAACCCGGAGAGCGAAGAGATCCCTGGGATCGAGAAATCTTCTCTGGAGAGAGCTGGGGGGCCCCCCTGAAGCGTTTCGGAAGCGCTACCCGGAACGCTTCCACGCGTGCCTGCACGGGTGCAGGCACACGTGGACGCGTGCCGGAGACGCTCCCGGACCAGCTGCCGGCTCAGGCGAGGTGCTGCGAGGATTCTGGAGCGGCGGAGATGGGCTGCTGGCGGGCACCACCACCGTCCGGCTTCTAATCTAAAGCCCGCGAGCTTTCAGAGAGCTCTCCGGGAATTACTCTTAGCTTCCAGCAATAACTTGCCCAGGGAAGCTCTACGAGTTACTAGCTCCACCACGCGCCGGAATTCCTCTAGCTCATCGATGCCGATGAACTCTACGAGGCATAACTTGTTAAGGGAAGCTCTACGAGTTATTACCCTTAAGCTTCCATCTGCTAGCTTAGGAAAGTTCTACGAGTTACTAGCTCCACCCCCCACTGGAATTCCTCTGGCTCATCGATACAGAAGAGCTCTACGAGGTATTCCTCTCAGCTCTTGCCGAAGAGCTCTACAAGGTATTACTCTTAAACTTCCAGCAACAACTTGCTGAGGGGGGCTCTACGAGTTTCTTGCTCAGGGAAACTCTACGAGTTACTAGCTCCGCCCCATGCCGGAATTCCTCTAGCTCATTGATGACGAAAAGTTCTACGTGGTACTTGGTTGCGGCTAACGTCCGAAGGACACACTCCCGAAAGCCTTCTTGGCGAGCCCGCGGGAACTTCCCTCATGCGCTCCCGGGGCTCTCGGGGGCTCCCCTGCAGCGCTTCTGAAGCATTGCCAGGAACGATTCCACGCGTGCCTGCACGCGTGCAGGCACACGCAGACACTTGCCGGAAGCTCTCCCGGACGCGCTGCAGGGTCAGGCGATGCGCTGCGGGGATCGTGGAGCGGCGGAGATGGGCTGCTGGCGGGCACCACCATCGTCCGGCTTCTAATGTAAAAGTTTTTACCTCTCAGAGAGCTCTCCGAGAAAAACCCGGGGAGCGAAGTGAGCCTTCGGGGACGGGAAATCTTTCCTGGAGAGCTCTGGGAAGCTCCCCTTCAGCGCTGCCGAAGCGTTGCCAGAAACGCTTCCATTCGTGCCTGCACGCGTGCAGGCACGCGTGGAAGCTTGCCGGAAGCTCTCCCGGACACGCTGCCGGGCCGAACGAACCCCTGCAGGGATTCTGGAGCGCTGCGGAAGAGCTCCTCGCGGGCACCACCACCGTCCGGCTTCTAATCTTAAGCCCTCTAGCTCTCAGCGAGCTCTCCGGGAACTAGCTAAGGGAAGCTATAAGAGTTACTTGGTAGCGTCCAAAACCCGAGGAGCGAAGAGAGCCTTCGGGGACGGGAAATCTTTCCTGGAGAGCTCTGGGAAGCTCCCCTGCTGCGCTGCTGATGCGATGCCAGAAACGCTTCCTTGCGTGCCTGCACGCGTGCAGGCACGCGTGGAAGCTTGCCGGAAGCTCCCCCGGACCAGTTGCCGGGTCGAACGAACCGCTGCGGGGATTCTGGAGCGCCGCGGAGGAGCTCCTGGAGGGCACCACCACCGCCCAGCTTCTAATCTTAAACCGTCTAGCTCCCAGAGAGCTCTCCGGGAATCTTTCTTGGCGGGCCCCCGCACGCTCTCGTGAAGCACTTCTGGGGCTCTGGGGCGCTTCCCTGCAGCGCTTCTGAAGCGCTGCCAGAAACGCCTCCATGCGTGCCTGCACGCGTGCAGGAACGCGTGGACGCGTTCCTGAAGCGCTCCCAGACCCGCTGCGATGTTGCACAAGCCGCTGCGGGGATTCTGGACCGGCGAAGATGAGCTGCTGGCGGGCACCAGCACCGTCGGGCTTCCAATCTAAAATCCTCTAGCTCTCAGAGAGCTCTCCGGGAACATTTCCTCTAGCTCATCGGTGCCGAAGAGCTCCACGGGGTATTACTCCTCGGAGACGAGAAACTTTCCGAGAGAGCTCTGGGGGGCACCCCGGCAACGCTTCTGAAGCGCTGTCAAGAACGCTTCCACGCGTGCCTGCACGCGTGCAGGCACACGTGGACGCGTGCTGGAAGCGCCCCCGAACCAGCTGCCGGCTCGAGCGAACTGCTGCGGCGGACGTGGACCGCCGTGGAGGAGCTCCTGGCGGGCACCACCACCGTCTGGCTTCTAATCACCCTCTAGCTCTCAGAGAGCTCCCCGGGAAAAACCCGGAGAGCAAGGAGAACACACACCCGAAAGCTTTCCTGGCGAGCCCTCGGGAACTCTCGTGAAGCGCTTCCGGGGCTTTGGGGGGCCTCCCTGCAGAGCTTCTGAAGCGCTGCCAGGAACGCGTCCACGCGTGCCTGCACGCGTGCAGGCACGCGTGGACGCTTGCCGGAAGCTCCCCCGGACCCGCTGCGACCTCGGGCGAGGCTGTGCGGGGATCGTGGAGCGGCGGAGATGGGCTGCTGGCGAGCACCAGCACCGTCCGGCTTCTAATCTGAAACCTTATAGCTCTCAGAGAGCTCTCCGGGAAACTAGCTCCATCATCTAAAACCCTATAGCTCTCAAAGCTCTCAGAGAGCTTTCCGGGAAACTAGCTCCACCCTGCGCCCGAATTTCTCTTAGCTCATCTTGCCGAAGAGCTCTACGCGGTAAGAGACGCACACCCGAAAGCTTTCCTGGCGAGCCCTCGGACGCTCTCGTAAAGCGCTTCTGGAGCTCTGGGGTGCTCCCCGGCATCGCTTCTGAGGCGTTGCCGGGAACGCTTCCACGCGTGCCTGAACGCGCGCAGGCACGCGTGGACGCTTGCCGGAAGCGCTCCCGGACCCGCTGCCAGGACGGGCGAGTCGCTGCGAGGATCCTGGACCGCCGTGGAAGAGCTCCTGGCGGGCACCACAACTGTCCGGCGTCTAATCTGAAACCCTCTAGCTCTCAGAGATCTCACCGGGAACATTGCCCGTTCTGGCCGGGTCGGCCAACTAGCTCTACCCCGCGCCGGAATTCCTCTAGCTCATCGATAACGAAGAGCTAGCTGCACCCCGCGCCAGAATTCCTCTAGATCATCGATGCCAAAGAGCTCTACGAGGTATATTGTTCGCCCAAAGTGCGCGATTGTAGGTGCGGTAGACGCTGGGGTTGCGGGGTCGGGGATCTCGTAGTCTATCTTGCGAGCGTCTAGAAAGCCAACCAAACCGTGCTGGGATCTCTAGCTTGTCCATCGCGCGTGCAAGCGTGCTCAAGGTCGCGTTGTCGAATGCTCTTGCTATGTCAGCTGATGCTGCACTGCGCTCTGGTCTTTCCCCCAAATCGATGCGCGCTGTGCTATATTCTTCGGAGCTGCAGCACTCTCCCACGTGCGCCTCCCGCCTGCAACGCCGTACAAACCGAGCTTGCCGTTCCATAAAGCAACCCTCTACTCAATCAGCCGCGTGACTGATGTGAGATGCCATCCCCCCCGGGTGTTACAAACGATAAGATTACGCGTATCATCATTTTTTTTTTGTTTTGCCATCTTGGGCACCAGATTTAAGTACACATCACACCACGAGCTGGGGGCACGCCTTGCACCAGAGAAGATACCTTTGAATATTGCAATGATTCTGCGGACACTGCGCCACGGTAGTGACTTCAACAATTCAATACGGATTCCACCAGGCCCGCAGGCCTAGCCATTGCAAAGGCGCGCGCGTGCATGATATTCAATAGATTGCGTGAATGTGAGAGCCTCTGCTTGGCTACCAAGAGCTACGCGAGAACGGGGAATACGAAGAAGTAACTTGTAGAGCTTCCCTTAGCTAGTTGCTGGAAGCTTAAGAGTAATAACTCGCAGAGCTCTTCGGCACCGATGAGCTAGGGGAATTCCGGCGCGGGGTGGAGCTAGTCCGCCCACCCGGCCCAGGCGGGCAATTCCCGGAGGGCTCTCTGAGAGCTAGAAGGTTTTAGATTAGAAGCCAGACGGTGGTGGCACTCACGACCAGCCCACTTGGTAGCGTCCCAAACCCGGAGAGCAAAGAGGACACGCACCGGAAAGCTTCCCCGGCGAGCCCTCGGACGCTCTCGTGAGACGCTTCTGGGGCTCTGGGGGGCTCCCCTGCAGCGCTTCCGAAGTGCTGCCAGGAACGCTTTCACGCGTGCCTGCGCGCGCGCAGGCGCGCGTGCAGGCAAGCGTAGACGCTTGCCGGAAGCACTCCCGGACCCGCTGCCGGGTCGGGCGAGTCGCTGCGAGGATCCTGGACCGGCGGAGATGGGCGGCTGGCGGGCACCACCACCGTCCAGCTTCCACGATCCTCGCAGCATCTCGCCCGAGCCGGCAGCGGGTCCGCAGCAATGCAGGATCGCTTCAGAAGGGTTCGACAGAGCTCTGCAGGCGCCCCACAAGGGTTTGATAGAGCATTGCAGGAGGGTGCGCGTCCACGCGTGCCTGCACGCGTGCAGGCACGCATGGGGGCGCGCCTGGCAGTGCTTTCGAATCGCTTCAGGGGGCCCCAGGGAGCTCTCTGGGAAAGATCGTCCTAAAGGATCTCCTCGCTCTCCGGGGTTCTCCCGGAGAGCGCTCTGGGAGCTAGAGGGTTTACGATTAGAAGCCGGGCGGTGGTGGTGCCCGCCAGCAGCCCATCTCCGCCGCTCCACGATTCTCGCAGCGCCTCGCCTGACCCGGCAGCTGCTCCGGGAGAGCTTCCGGCAAGCGTCCACGCGTGCCTGCGCGGGTGCAGGCACGCGTGGAAGCGTTCCTGGCAGCCCTTCAGAGACGCAGCAGGGGAGCCCCCAGAGCCCCAGAAGAGCTTCACGAGAGCTTCCGTGGGCTTGCCAGGAAGGCTTTCCGGTGTGTGTCCTCTTTGCTCTCCGGGTTTTTCCCGGAGAGCTCTCCGGGAGCTAGAGGGTGTGAGATTACAAAAGCCGGGCCGTGGTGGTGCCCGCCAGCAGCCCATCTCCGCCGCTCCACGATTCTCGCAGCGCCTCGCCTGACCCGGCAGCTGGTCCGGGAGAGCTTCCGGCAAGCGTCCACGCGTGCCTGCGCGCGTGCACGCACGCGTGGAAGCGTTCCTGGCAGCGCTTCAGCGCCCCCAGAGCCCCAGAAGAGCATCACGAGAGCTTCCGTGGGCTTGCCAGGAAGGCTTTCCGGTGTGTGTCCTCTTTGCTTTCTGGGTTTCGAACGCTACCAAGTGGACGCTACCAAGTTGCCAGAGAGCTCTCTGGGGGCTAGAGGGTGTGGGATTAGAAGCTGGGCGGTGGTGGTGCCCGCCAGCAGCCCATCTCCGCCGACCCACGATTCTCGCAGCGCTTCGCCTGACCCGGCAGCTGGTCCGGGAGGGCTTCCGGCAAGCGTCCACGCGTGCCTGCGCGCGTGCGTGGAAGCGCTCCTGGCAGCGCTTCAGAGACGCAGCAGGGAAGCCCCCAGAGCCCCAGAAGAACTTCACGAGATTTTCCGTGGTCTTGCCAGGAAGGCTTTCCGATGTGTGTCCACTATGGACGCTACCAAGTGGACGCTACCAAGTGGGCTGCCGACGGGCACCACAACCGCCGGCTTCGAATACCTCGTAAAGCTTTTATACCTCGGAGAGCTCTTCGGCAGCGATAAGCTAGAGGAATTCTGACGCGGGGTGGAGCTAGTTGGCCGACCTGGCCAGAAAAGACAAAGTTCCCGGGGAGCTCGCTGAGAGCTGGAGGGTTTTAGATTAGAAGCCGGACCGTGGTGATGTCCGCCAGAAGCTCCTCCGCGGCGCTCCAGAATCCCCGCGGGGGCTTTTCGGCCCGGCAGCTGGTCGGGAAGAGCTTCCGGCAAGCTTTCAAGCGTGCTCGCGCGCGTGCAGGCATGCAAGGAAATGTTTCTGGCAGCGCTTCGGCAGCGCGGCAGGGAACCTTCCCGGAGCTCCAGGAAAGACTCTCCGTCCCCAAAAGATCTCTTCGCTTTCTGGGTTTTTCCCAGGGAGCTCTCTGAGAGCTAGAGGGTTTAGATTACAAAAGCCGGACGGTGGTGGTGTCCACCTGCAGCCCATCTTTGCCGCTCCAGAAACCCCCGCAGCGATCTGTCAAAACGTCGCAGCGGGTCCGAGGGCGCTTCGGGCACGCGTCCAGGCGTGCCTGCACTCGTGCAGGCACGCGTGAAAGCGATCCCAGCAGCGCTTCAGAAGCACTGCCAGGGAGCCCCCAGAGATCCAGAAGCGCTTCGCGAGTGCGTCCGAGGGCCCGGCAGGAAAGGCTTCCGGCGTGTATCTTCTTTTCCCAGAGAGCTCTCTGAGAGCGAGCGGGTTTCGGATTAGAAGCCTGACGGTGGTGGTGCCCGCAAGGGGCTCCTCCACGGCGGTTCACGAGCCTCTGGGAGCCCGGATGGCAAGCGTCCAGGCATGCGTGCACGCGCGCAGGAGCGCGTGGAAGCGTCCTGGCAGCGCTTCAGAAGAGCTGCAGGGGAGTCCCCGGCCCAGCGCGTCACAAAGAGCGTCCGAAGTACCTTGTACAGCTCTTCGTCATCGATGAGCTAGAAGACAAGAAACATCTCGACTGACATTTTGATGACTTTTTGTCGGTTCCAAATTCGAATCCCGGAATTCAACCATTCGTTTGAGCTCTAGTATTTTTTCCCGTGATATTCGATATTTTTCCCGCTCGCCATCTTGATCTCAGCTCGATTGGGTACCCTTTAGTGCCAAAAAGCACTGCGGCGGCATCGCCCTTCGCCTGTTGAACCCAGAGGTCTGAACTCGGTCTGCTAGCCGAGCTAGGTTCGCAAACCTATTCGTATTGTTCGAGTTATCTTCAGAGACGCTCTGGGTTCTCTGATTCGATTCAGAATCATCAGTAGCCCTTCTCTGTTGACTCCAGAGCTCTGAACTGAGTCTGCTGCCCGATCTAGAATCGTAAAACTATTTGTATTGTTCGAGTTATCTTGAGAGATGCTGTTAGTTCTCCGCACTTAACTCGGGCTGTAGGGCAGCTGCATGGCTGGTAATCACTAGAATCGATTCGGAGACATCAGGCGCGTCCGCCTTTCGAATCCAGAGCTTCGAACTCTGTCTGCTGCCCGAACTAGGTCAGCGAAAATATTCGCATTGTTCGAAACATCCTGACAGGTGCTGTCGGTTGCCTGCACTTAACTCAGGCTGTAGGGGGGGCTGTTGGGCTGGTAATCCCAGAAGTCGATTCGCAGACATCAGACGCGTCCACCTGTCGCATGCAGAGGTCTGAACTCGGTCTGACACTCGAGCTAGGTTTGCCAAACTATTCGTATTATTCGAGTCATCTTGAGAGGTGCTGTCGATTTTCGCACGTAACTCGGGCTGTAGGAGAGCTACAGAGCCCGTACAGAAGATAATCCAGACGCATCGGGGGCGTTCGGCTGTCCCATTCGAAAGGTTTGAAATTGCTTAGGCTGGAAAACTATTTGTTCTGTGTAATTTTTTTCTACATTATATGTTGTCAGGAAGCTCTACGAGCCCCCGGCAGTAACAAAGGTTGACGGTTTACCGCCGGCGCCCAGTTGGCCCACCCGGCCAGAAAGGACAATGTGGCAAGTTTTGGGTGGTTTTGCGATTTTTTGAAAGAAATTTGACCATTTATTTCGAGAGCAGATTTTTCGCACCTCTAGACGATTATGAGGGCCCCAGCGTCTTAATATGAGCTCTCAACATGCACTTTTACTCAAATCACTTGGCGAAACCAACTTTATGTCGACATGAAAAAAATTTGTTTTCTCTTTTCCGAGAAATGCTTGAGAAGCCCTCTCGCTTGATACTGAGCTCTCTTACGCGTGTTAGGAGCTCTACGAGGTTCCCGGCGGTGACCAGGTTGACGGTTCACCGCCGGCGCCAGTCTCGCCAGAAAAACTTTCCTGTATGGGTTCTCTTTTCCCGGAGAGCTCGCTGAGAGCTAAAGGGTTTAAGATTAGAAGCCGGACGCTGGTGGTGCTCGCAGGAGCTCCTTCACGGCGGTCCACCGGCCTCAGAGGGGCCTTTCTCCTCGTAGAGCTCTTCAGCAAAGAGCTAAGAGGAATTCGGGCGCAGGGTGGAGCTAGTTGGCCGGACCGACGAAAAGAGAGAATGTGGTATCCTGGGGTCGGATTTTTGCGCTTAATGCAAAGTTTTGAAATTCGTTTTGAAAACCGGTATTTTTCTCACGTGTAGTAGGTTATGCCGCGTCTGCCAGTTAAATTCCCAGGTCCGTAGCTGCAATATTATTATGAAAAGACTTGAGGGAACTGTCGGCGGGTTTCAATCATCTCGACACGCGTTGACATTTGAACTTGTAAGCGTCCAAAACCCGGATAGCGAAGCCAAGCGCGGAACGCCGCACGAGGACCTCTGCCAGGCCGCCTGAAACGATGCGCGGGACGCTGGAAACCTCGCAGGAGACGCTTGCAGGGGCGCCGTTTGCGATGCGTGGGGCCCTGCAAAGCGCGCAAGGAAGATCTGCCTAGGAGCCTGGAAGAACTGCCGAAGCTCTTCCGAAGCTCTGCCGAAGCGCTTCGCGCACCCTGGAGCCACGCGTATTGGGAAACGCTAGGAAGCCACGCTCCCGGACCCGCTGCCGGTTCCGGCAAGTTCCTGCGGGGATCGTGGACCGGCGGAGGTGGGCGTGTGCTCCTCACCACCCACCGCCGGCTTCTTCTCTGAAGCCCTCAGCTCTCCAAGGAGCTATCCGGGAATATCTCGAAGAGGTTTTCGTCATCGATGAGCTGAAGGAATTCGGGCGTGTTGGCATGTAAACTCGTCTCTGGCTGCAGTTCAGATTTTCCGATATATTTTTTGTGAGTGGACTCCTGGAATTGAGCGAAATTTGAACATCGAAAAATATCCATATTAACATTTTCGAATACCTTTATTTTTCTACTCTACTTCGATTCTCAGCACTCTTACCAGTGTGAGGAGCTCTGCGAGGTACCCGGTGGTGACTAGGTTGACGGTTCACCGCCGGCGCCAGTTGACCCGGCAACGTGTCCGGGAGAGCTTCCGGCACGCTTCCACGCGTGCTTGCACGCGTTGAAGGCACGCATGGAAGCGTTTCTGGCAGCGCTTGGGCATCGCTGCAGGGGGGCTCTTTGGCATCGATGAGCTAGAGGAATAACTCGTAGACTTTCCCCGAGCTAGTTGCTGGAAGTTTCAGAGTAATTCCGGCGCGCTGGAGAGCTCGTTGGCAAGAAAAATCTCGACGAACCTTTTGCTGACTTTTGTTCGGTTGAAAATTTTGTTCTCAAATTTTTAAATCTAGTATTCTTTTCTCCATATTTGATCTTATTCCGGCTCGCCGTCTTGGTCTCAGCTCGATCGGGTATCTTTCGCTGCCAAAAAGCATCGACGGAATCGGCTGTTTCGAGTCATCTTGATACGGGTTGTCGGTATTTTGTACTTAACTCGAGCTGTAGGTCAGCTACAGATCTCTTTCTCACATATATCGATTATGAATTATCAGACGCGTTCGTCTGTTTTATCTAGAGGTCTGAACTCGGTCTGCTGCCCGAGCTAGGTTTGCGAACCTATTTGTGTTCTTGGAGTCATCTTGAGAGATGCTCATAGTTTCCTGCACTTAACTCGGGCTCGCAGGAATCGATTTGGAGAAATCAGGCGCGTCCGCCTGCCAAATCTAGAGCTCGGAAATCGGTCTGCACGAGCTAGGTTCGCAAAACTATTCGTATTCGTCGAGTCATTAACTCAGGGCTGGCAATCACTGGGATCGATTCGGAGACATCAGTCGCATCCAGCTGTCGCATGTAGCGCCCTGAAGTCGGCCTGCTGCCCGAGCTAGGTCCGTGAAGCTATTTGTATTCTTCGTGCCATCTTTAGAGATGCTGTCGATTTTCTGCACTTAGCTGGGGCTGTAAAGAGGCTGCAGGGCTGGTAATGACAAGGATCGATTCGGAGATATCAGACGCGTGGGCCTGTTGCATTCAGAGGTCTGAACTCGGTCTGATACTCGAGCTAGATTTGCGAAACTATTTGTATTGTTCAACTGATCTTGAGAGGTGCTGTCGATTTCCGCACGTAACTCGGGCTGTAGCAGAGCTACATAGCTCGTGCGCACAGAAAACGATCCAGAAGCATGAGGGGCGCTTGGCTCTTGCTTCGAGAGGTCTGAAATCGTTTGGGCTGAAAAACTATTCGTTCTCTGCAATTTTTTTCGTCTTTATATATGCTCAGGAAGCTCTACGAGTCCCCTGGCGGTAAGGAAGGTTGACGGTTTACCGCCGGCGCTTAGTTCCGGCGCAGGGTGGAGCTAGGTGGTCGACCCGGCCAGAAAGGACAAAGTGACAACTTTGGAACTTTTGGTGGTTTTGCGAATATTTGAAAGATATTTGACCATTTTTTCAGAAAGCAGATTGTTCGCACCTGTAGACGAATATAAGGGTCTCTCTCTGTCTTAATATGAGCTCTCTTGATGCACTTTTACTATCAAAACACTTGGCGCAACTAACTTTATCTCGACATCAAAAAAATCATGTTTTTTCTTTTTCGAGAAATGCTTCCAGAAGCCCTCTCTTTTGATGCTGAGCACTCTTACGCGTGTTAGGAGCTCTACGAGGTTCCCGGCGGTGACCAGGTTGACGGTTCACCGCCGGCGCCAGTCTCGCCAGAAAATCTTTCCTGTACGGGTTCTCTTTTCCCGGAGAGCTCGCTGAGAGCTAAAGGGTTTAAGATCAGAAGCCGGACGTTGGTGGTGCCCGCAGGAGCTCCTCCACGGCGGTCCACCGGCCTCAGAGGGGCTTTTTTCCTCGTAGAGCTTTTCAGCAAAGAGCTAAGAGGAATTCGGGCGCAGGGTGGAGCTAGTTGGCTGGCCCGACGAAAAGAGAGAATGTGGTAACCTGGGGTCGGATTTTTGCACTTAATGCAAAATTTTGAATTCGTTTTGAAAACCGGTATTTTCCTCACGTGTAGTAGGTTATGCCGCGTCTGCCAGTTAAATTCCCAGGTCCGTAGCTGCAATATTACTATCAAAAGACTTGAGGGAACTGTCGGCGGGTTTCAGTCATCTTGACACGCGTTGACATTTGAATATCTCGAAGAGGTTTTCGTCATCGATGAGCTGAAGGAATTCGGGCGTGGTGGCATGTAAACTCGTCTCTGGCTGCAGTTCAGATTTTCCGATATATTTTTTTGTGAGTGGACTCCTGGAACTGAGCGAATTTGAACATCGAAAAAATCAAAATAAACATTTTCGAAAAACCTTTATTTTTTTACTCTACTTCGATTCTCAGCACTCTTACCAGTGTGAGGAGCTCTACGAGGTTCCCGGTGGTGACTAGGTTGGCGGTTCACCGCCGGCGCCAGTTGACCCGGCAACGTGTCCGGGAGAGCTTCCGGCACGCTTCCACGCGTGCCTGCGCGCGTGCAGGCACGCATGGAAGCGTTTCTGGCAGCGCTTGAGCAGCGCTGCAGAGGGGCTCCCCAGAGCCGTCCAGGAACAATTTCCTGTCCCCGAGGGTCGCTTCGCTCTCAGGGTTTTCGACGCTTCCAAGTGCTCTCCGGGTTTGGGACGCTACCAATTGCTCTCTGCTCTCCGGGTTTTGGACGCCACCAAGTGGACGCTATAGTAGTTTGTAGAGCTCTTTGGCATCGATGAGCTAGAGGAATAACTCGTAGAACTTCCCTTAGCTAGTTGCTGGAAGTTTCAGAGTAATTCCGGCGCGCTGGAGAGCTAGTTGGCAAGAAAAATCTCGACGGACCTTTTGCTGACTTTTGGTCGTTTGAGAACTTTGTTCTCAAAATTTTAAAGCTTTATTTTTTCTCCATATTTGATCTTATTCCGGCTCGCCATCTTGATCTCAGCTCGATCGGGTACCTTTCGCTGCCAAAAAGCATCGACGGGATCGGCTGTTTCGAGTCATCTTGATGCGCGTTGTCGGTATTTTGTACTTAACTCGAGCTGTAGGGCAGCTACAGAGCTCATTCTCACAGATATCGATTATGAATTATCAGACGCGTTCGTCTGTTTTATCTAGAGGTCTGAACTCGGTCTGCTGCCCGAGCCAGGTTCGCGAACCTATTCGTGTTCTTGGAGTCATCTTGAGAGATGCTGACAGTTTTCTGCACTTAAAACTCGGGCTGAAGGGGGGTACAGGGCTCGTACTCACAGAAATCGATTTGGAGAAATCAGGCGCGTCCGCCTGCCGAATCTAGAGCTCGGAAATCGGTGTGCTGCACGAGCTAGGTTCGCAAAACTATTCGTATTCGTCGAGTCATCTTGAAAGGTGCTGTCCGTTTTCTGCACAGAACTCGAGCTGTAAGGGGGCTGCAGGGCTGGCAATCACTGGGATCGATTCGGAGACATCAGTCGCGTCCAGCTGTCGCATTCAGAGCCCTGAAGTCGGCCTGCTGCCCGAGCTAGGTCCGTGAAACTATTCGTATTCTTCGTGTCATCTTTAGAGGTGCTGTCGATTTTCTGCACTTAACTGGGGCTGTAAGGGGGCTGCAGGGCTGGTAATGACAGGAATCGATTCGGAGACATCAGACGCGTCCGCCTGTTGCATTCAGAGGTCTGAACTCGGTCTGATACTCGGGCTAGATTTGCGAAACTATTTGTATTGTTCGACGGATCTTGAGAGGTGCTGTCGATTTTCGCACGTAACTCGGGCTGTAGCAGAGCTACATAGCTCGTGCGCACAGAAAACGATCCAGAAGCATGAGGGGCGCTTGGCTGTTGCTTCGAGAGGTCTGAAATCGTTTGGGCTGAAAAACTATTCGTTCTCTGCAATTTTTTTCGTCTTTATATATGCTCAGGAAGCTCTACGAGTCCCCTGGCGGTAAGGAAGGTTGACGGTTTACCGCCGGCGCCCAGTTCCGGCGCGGGGTGGAGCTAGGTGGTCGACCCGGCCAGAAAGGACAAATTGACAACTTTTGGGTGGTTTTGCGAATATTTGAAAGATATTTGACCATTTATTTTCAGAAAGCAGATTGTTCGCACCTGTAGACGAATATGAGGGTCTCTCTCTGTCTTAATATGAGCTCTCTTGATGCACTTTTACTATCAAAACACTTGGCGCAACTAAATTTATCTCGACAGCGAAAAAACATGTCTTCTCTTTTTCGAGAAATGCTTCCAGAAGCCCTCTCTTTTGATGCTGAGCACTCTTACGCGTGCTAGGAGCTCTACGAGGTTCCCGGCGGTGCCCAGGTTGACGGTTCACCGCCGGCGCCAGTACCTCGTAGAGGTCTGATGGTAAGAGCTAGAGAAATGACTCGTAGAGCTTCCCTAAGCTAGCAGCTGGAAGCTTAAGAGTAATTCGGACGCACTGGCAGGCTAGCTGGCTCGAAAAATCTCGACTGAACTTGACTCGTAGAGCTTCCCTAAGCTAGTTGCTGGAAGCTTAAGAGTAATTCCGGCGCGCTGGAGAGCTAGCTGGCAAGCAAAATCTCGATGGAACTTTTGCTGACTTTTGGTCGGTTGAAAATTTTGTTCTCAAAATTTGAACATTCGTTTGAGCTCTAGGATTTTTTCCCGTGATATTCGATCTCATTCCCGCTCGCCATCTTGATATCAGTTGAATATTACTATCGAAAAGCACTGTGGCGGGATCGGCTGTTTCAAGTCATCTTGACACGCGATGACGGTGTTCTCAACATAACTCGATCCTTAGGACAGCTACAGAGCTAGTAAGCACAGCTAATCGATTCAGAATGATGGGGCGCGTTCGCCTGTTGAATCGAGAGGTCTGAACACGGTCTGCTAGCCGAGCTAGGTCCGCAAACCTATTCGTATTATTCGAGTCATATCGACAGACGCTCTCGGTTTTCTGTACTTAACTCGAGCTATAGGACAGCTACAGAGCTGATACTTACAGAAACTGACTCAGAATCATCAGTCGCATTTGGCTGTTGACCGAGAGCTCTGAACTCGGTCTGCTGCCCGATCTATAATCGCGAAACTATTCGTATTCTTCGAGTCATCTTGAGAAGTGCTCTCGGTTTTCTGCACTCAACTCGGGCTGAGGGGGGCTACAGTGCTGGTGGTCACAATAATCGATTTGAAGACATCAGGCGCGTCCACCTGTCAAATCCAGAGCTCGGAACTCGGTCTGCTGCCGAACCAGGTCCGCAAAACTATTGTATTGCTCGAAAACTATTCGGGCTGTGCAATTTTTGTTCCACATTGTATGTTCCCAGGAAGCTCTACGAGTCCCCCGGCAAAATTTGAACATTCGTTAGAGCTCTAGTATTTTTTCCCGTGATATTCGATCTTATTCCCGCTCGCCATCTTGTTTCAGCTCGATCGGGTGAATATTACTATCGAAAAGCGCTGTGGCGGGATCGGCCGTTTTGAGTCATCTCCATACGCGCTGACGGTTTTCTGAACATACCTCGAGCTTTAGGACAGCTACAGAGCTGGTAAGCACAACTAATCGATGTAGAATGATTAGGCGCGTTCGCCTGTTGAATCCAGAGGTCTGAACTCGGTCTGTTAGCCGAGCTAGGTCCGCAAACCTATTCGTATTATTCGAGTCATCTTGACAGGAACTCTCGGTTTTCTGTACTTAACTCGAGCTGTAGGACAGCTACAGAGCTGAAGTTTACAGAGATGACAACTCGAGCTGTTGGACAGCTCTCCGAGGGCTCGAGTTAAGTACAGAAAACCGACAGCATCTGTCAAGAAAACTGCTAGAATACAAATAGTTTCGCGGACCTAGCTCGAGCTGCAGACCAAGCTCAGACCTTTGGATGCTTCATGCGAACGCGCCTGATGATTCTGAGTCGGCTTCTGTGCGCACCAGCTCTGTAGCTCTCCTACAGCTCGAGTTAAGTACAGAAAACCGAGAGCACCTGTCAAGATGATTCGAAACAGCCGATCCCGCCGCCATGCTTTTTGGCAGTAATAGGTACCCGATCGATCTGAGATTGACACGGCGAGCGGGAATAAGATCGAATATCATGGGAAAAATAAACTAGAGCTCTAACGAATTGTTGAACTGGGCGCCGGCGTCAAACCGTCAACCTTGGTTACCGCCGGGAGACTCGTAGAGCTTCCTCGCTCATTTGCAGCTCGAGTTGAATCATGAAAACCAATACGATCTCCAAAGAATTAGCAGAGTACGAATAGTTGTTCAGCTCGAGCGCTGATAGCAGACTGATATCATGCGTCTAGATATTTTTAACTAGCGCCCCTGATGATTCCCTTCCGATTGCTGTGCTGAACAGTTCTGAGGATCATCTGCAGCGCGAGTTAAGTGAGGAAAACCAATGCCATCTCCAAGAAATTAGCAGAGTACAAATAGTTGTTTTCAGCCCGAGCGCTAATAGCAGACTGATTTCAGGCGTCTGGGTATTTTAAAATAGCTCGTCTGATTTATTCCTTCCGATTGATGTGCCTAAGAGCTCTGGAGCTCATCTGCAGCTCGAGGTAAGTCGAGAAAACCTTCCATCTCCAAAGAAATAGCAGAGTATAAATGATGTTTCGGCGTCTGCGCTGATAGCGGACCGAGTCCAGGCGTCTAGTAGCGCGCCTCATGATTGCCTTATGATTCTTCTGCTGAGCAGCTCTGTAGCTCATCTGCAGCTCGAGTTAAGTCAGACAAACATTACCAGATCGAAAACAGTAGCAGAAGACAGATAGTCTTTTCAGTCCCAGCGATGATAGCAAACTGATTTTAGGCGACTAGATACTTAGAACTATCGCGCCTGAAGGTTCCCTTCCCATTGCTGAGCTGAACAGCTCTGTAGCTCATCTGCAGCTCGAGTTAAGTTAAGAAAACCATCACGATCTACAAAAATTGGAGAGTACGAGTAGTTTTCCGGTTCCAGTGCTGATAGCAGACAGAGTTCGGGCGTCTAGATACTTTAAACTAGCGCGCCTGATCATTGCCGTCCGATTGCTGTGCCGAAGAGCCCTTTAGCTCATCTGAGGCTCCAGTTAAGTCAAGAAACTCATCATCATCTCCCGAAAGAAATATCAGTACGAATAGTTTTGCGGACCTAGCTCGAATAGCAGGCCGAGTTCAGACCTTTAGATGCTTCGGACGAACGCGCCTGATGATTCTGAATCGATTACGTGTGCGTACCAGCTCTGTAGCTCTCCTAGAGCTCGAGTTCAGTCCAAAAAAACCGACAACGCCTGTCCAGATGACTCGAAACAGCCGATCCCGCCTGGATGCTTTTTGGCAGTAATAGGTACCCGATCGAGCTGAGATTGAGACGGTGAGCGGGAATAAGATCGAATATCATGGGAAAAATACTAGAGCTCTAACGAATTGTTGAATTTCGAGAACATGATTTTCATCAGCAAAAGTCAGCAAAAGGTCTGTCGAGATTTTTCTTGCCAACTAGCCCTCCAGCGCCCCGGAATTACTCTTCTAGCTTCGCCGCTAACGCTCTAAGGGAAGCTCTACGAGTTACTAGCAGAGTACGAATAGTTGTTCAGCCCGAGCGCTGATAGCAGACTGAGTTCAGGTGTCTAGATACTTTCAAATAGCGCGCCTGCTTATTATCTTCCGACTGCTGTGCCTAAGAGCTCTCGAGCTCATCTGCACCCCGAGTTTAGTCAAGAAAAGCAATTCCATCACCAGGAAAATAGCAGAGTATGAATAGTTGTTCGGCTTCTGCGCCCGTAACAGACCCAAGCCAAGCGTCTAGATACTTCAGACTAGCGCGCCTGATGATTCCATTCCGATTGTTGTGCCAAAGAGCTCTCAAGCTCTCGAGTTAAGTGAAGAAACTCACCATCATCTCGGAAACAAATCGGTAGAATACGAATAGGTTCGCGGATCTAGCTCAAGTAGCAGACCGAGTTCAGATATCTAGATGCTGCAGACGAACGCGCCTGATGATTCGGAATCGATTATGTGTGCGTGCCAGCTCTGTAGCTCTCCTGCAGCTCGAGTTAAGTACAGAAAACCGACAGCACCTGTCAGGTTGACTCGAAGAATACGATAGTTTCGCGAACCTAGCTCAGGTAGCAGACCGAGTTCAGACCTGGATGCTTCAGACGAACGCGCCTGATGATTCTGGATTGATTACGTGTGCGTACCAGCTCTGTAGCTCTCCTAGAGCTCGAGTTGAGTACAGAAAACCGACAGCACCTGTTAAGATGACTCGAAGAATATGAATGGTTCTGCGGACCTAGCTCGAGTAGCAGACCGAGTTCAGACCTCTAAATTGCTGCAGACGAACGCGCATGATGATTCTGCATCGATTACGTGTGCGTACCAGCTCTGTAGCTATCCTACAGCTCGAGTTAAGTGCAGAAAACCGACAGCACCTGTCAAGATGACTCGAAACAGCCGATCCCGCCTGGATGCTTTTTGGCAGTAGTAGGTACCCGATCGAGCTGAGATTTAGACGGCGAGCGGGAATAAGATCGAATCTCACGGGAAAAAGTACTAGAGCTCTAACGAATTGTTAAATTTCGAGAACATAATTTTCAAACGAGCAAAAGTCAGCAAAAGGTCCGTCGAGATGCTCTTGCCAACTAGCCCTCCAGCGCCCCGGAATTACTCTTCTAGCTTCGCCGCTAACGCTCTAAGGGAAGCTCTACGAGTTATTTCGAGAACATAATTTTCATCCGAGCAAAAGTCAGCAAAAAGTCCGTCGAGATTTTTCTTGCGAACTAGCTCTCCAGCGCGCCGGAAATAACTGGGCGCCGGCGGTAATCCGTCAACCTTGATTACCGCCGGGAGACTCGTAGAGCTTCCTTGCTCATCTGCAGCTCGAGTTAAATCAAAAAAAAACAATACCATTTCCAAATAATTAGCAAAGTACGAATAGTTTTTCAGCCCACGCGCTGATAGCAGACTGATTTCAGGCGTCTAGATTAACTAGCGCCCCTGATGATTTCCTTCCGATTGCTGTGCAGAACGGCTCTGTAGCTCATCTGCATCGCGAGTTAAATGAAGAAAACTAATAGCATCTCCGAGAAATTCGCAGAGTACAAATACTGTTTCAGCCCGAGCGCTGATAGCAGACTAGGTGCTTTGAACTAGCGCGCCTGATCTATTCCTTCCGATTGCTGTGCCTAAGAGCTCTCGAGCTCATTGGCAGCTCGAGATAAGTCGGGAAAGCCCATTCCATCACCAAACAAAAGCAGAGTATGAATAGTGTTTCGGCGTTTGCGCTGAAAGCAGACCGAGTCCAGGTGTCTAGTAGCGCGCCTGACTATTGCCTTCTGATTGCTGTGCTGAACAGCTATGTAGCTCATCCGCAGATCGAGTTAAGTCAAGAAAATCATCATCCATATCGAAAAATAGCAGAATACGGATAGTTTTGCAGTCCCAGCGCTGATAGCAGACTGAGTTCAGGTGTCTAGATACTGAGAACTATCGCGCCTGATGATTTCCTCCCGATTGCTGATCCGAACCGCTCTGTATCTCATCTGCAGCTCGAGTTAAGTCAAGAAAACCATCACCATCCCCCCACGAATTGGAGAGTACGAGTAGTTTCTTGGCTCCAGTGCTGATAGCAGACCGAGTTCGGGCGTCTAGATACTTTAGACTAGCGCGCCTGATTACTGCCTTCCGATTGCTGTGCCGAAGAGCCCTTTAGCTCATCTGAGGCTCGAGTGAAAGCAAGAAACGCATCATCATCTTCCGAAAAAATAGTACAGTACGAATAGTTTCGCGACCTAGCTCGAGTAGCAGACCGAGTTCAGACCTCTAGATGCTACGGACGAAAGCGCCTGATGATTCTGAATCGATTACGTGTGCGTACCAGCTCTGTAGCTCTCCTAGAGCTCGAGTTAAGCACAGAAAACAACGCCTGTCAAGAGGACTCGAAACAGCCGATCCCGCCGGAGTGCTTTTTGGCAGTAATAGGTACCCGATCGAGCTGAGATTAAGACGGCAAGCGGGAATAAGATCGAATATCACGGGAAACATACTAGAGCTCTGACGAATTGTTGAATTCCGATAACATGGTTTTCAACAGAGCAAAAGTCATCAAAAGGTCAGTCGAGATTTTTCTTGCCAACTAGCCCTCCAGCGCCCTGGAATTACTCTTCGAGCTTCGCCGCCAAATCGCTAAGGGAAGCTCTACGAGTTATTCTTAAGCTTCCAGCAACTAGCTAAGGGAATCTTTACGAGTTATATATTGTTCGTAGATTCCTTTATGGGCCCTGCTGGGCTTGCAGGAATAATTCGTAGAGCTTCCCTTAGCTAGTGGCTGGAAGCTTAAGAGTAATTCCGGGGCGCTGGAGAGCTAGTTGGCAAGAAGCATCTCGACGGACCTTTTGCTGACCTTTGCTCAATTATGTTCTCGAAATTCAACCATTCGTTCGAGCTCTAGTATTTTTCCAGTGAGATTCGATCTTATTCCCGCTCGCGGTCTTAATCTCAGCTCGATGGGGTACCTATTACTGCCAAAAAGCATCCTGGCGGGATCGGCCGTTTCGAGTCCTCTTGACACGCGTTGACGGTTTTCTGTACTTAACTCGAGATTTAGGAGGGCTACAGAGCTGGTGCGCACAGAAACCGATTCAGAATCATCAGGCGCGTTTCATCTGAAGCATCTAGAGGTCTGAACTCAGTCTGCTACTCGAGCTAGGTCCGCGCAGTTATTCGTATTATACCGATGTTCTTTACAGATGCTGTCGGTTTTCGGTACGTAACTCGAGCTGTAGGAGGGCTACAGAGCTGTTTCGCCCACGTAATCGATTCAGAATCATCAGACGCGTTCGTCTCGAGCATCTAGAGGTCTGCACTCGGTCCACTACTCGAGCTAGGTCCGCGAAACTATTTGTATTGTACGAAATTTGTTGACAGGTACTTTCGGTTTTCTGTACCTAACTCGAACTGTAGGAGAGCCACATAGCTTGTACGCCATCTTAATCGATTCAGAATCATCATGCGCGTTCGTCTGAAGCATCTAGAGGTCTAAACTCGGTCTACTACTCGAGCTAGGTCCGTAAAACTATTCGTATTCTACGAATTGTCTTGACAGCTGTTGTCGGTTTTCTGTACTTAACTCGAGCTGTAGGAGAGCTACAGAGCTGATGCGCACGCGTACTCGATTCAGAATCATCAGGCGCGTTCGTCTGAAGCATCTAGAGGTCCGAACTCGGTCTGCTACTCGAGCTAGGTCAGCGAAACTATTCGTAGTCGACCGATTTTTTTTCCAGATGCTGGTGAGCTCCTTGACTGAAGTCGAGCTGCATCTAAGCTTCAGAGCTATTGGGCACAGAAATCGGGAGCGAAGTATCAGACGCGCTAGTCTGAAGTATCTAGACGCTTGGATTTGGTCTGTTCTCAGCACAGAAGCCGAACAACTATTCATATTCTGCTTGTTTCCTGGTGATGGAATGGTTTTTTCTGACTAAACTCGAGCTTTAGATGAGCTCCCGAGCTCTCAGGCACAGCAATCGGAAGACAATCATGAGGCGCGCTATTTGGTAGTATCTAGACCCCTAAAATCAGTGTTCTATCAGCGATCGGGCTGCGCAACTATTCGTACTCTGCTAATTTCTTGGAGGCGGTATTGGTTTTCTTGGTCAACTCGCGCTGCAGATGTGCTACAGGGCTGTTCTGCACAGCAATCGGAAGGAAATCATCAGAGGCGCTAGTTGAATGTATCTAGACGGCTGCAATCAGTCTGCTATTAGCGCTCGGGCTGAACAACTATTCGTACTCTGCTTATTCTTTAGAGATGGTACTGCACCTGCGGTGAACCGTCAACCTGGTCACCGCCGGGAACCTCGTAGAGTTCCTTGCAGAATCGAAGCAGAGAACTTCACAGAAAATTGTCTTAAAATCTTGATTTTTGCACTTTCCGATGTCAACATGATGTCGGTTCCGGGAAGTGAACCCATGGTAAAACTCCCTCGGGAGAGCTGAGCTGCTCTGAGAACGAAGCTGATATGCGTATGCTGAGCGTAAAAATCAGGTTTCTCAAAACTGGGCGCCGGCGGTAAACCGTCAACCTTGATTACCGCCGGGGGACTCGTAGAGCTTCCTTGCCATATACCATCTAAAGGATAAGCAGAGTACGAATATTTGTTCAGCCGTCTAGATACATTCAACTAGCGCCTCTGATGATTTCCTTCCGACTGCTGTGCAGAACAGCCCTGTAGCTCTGCTGCAGCGCGAGTTGACCAAGAAAACCAATACCGTCTCCAAGAAATTAGCAGAGTACGAATAGTTGTTCAGCCCGAGCGCTGATAGAAGACTGGTTTCAGGGGTCTAGATATTATCAAATCGCGAGTCTCATGATTGTCTTCCGATTGCTGTGCCTAAGAGCTCGGGACTCATCTGCAGCTCGAGTTTACTCAGAAAAACCATTCCATCACCCTGAAAAGAGCAGACTATGAATAGTTGTTCGGCTTCTGTGCTGAGAACGGACCGAATCCAAGCGTTTAGATACTTCGGACTAGCGCGTCTGACACTTCGCTCCCGATTTCTGTGCCAAAGAGCTCTGGAGTTTAGATGCAGCTCGACTTCAGTCAAGGAGCTCACCATCATATCGGACAAAATCGGTAGTACACATAGCTTCGCGGACCTAGCTCGAGTAGCAGATCGAGTTCGGGCCTCTGGATGCTTCAGACGAACGTGCCTGATGATTCTGAATCGAGTACGTGTACGTATCAGCTCTGTAGCTACCCTACAGCTCGAGTTCAGTACAGAAAAACGACAACAGCTGTCAAGCAAATTCGTACAATACGAATAGTATTACATATCTAGCTCGAGTAGTAGACCGAGTTCAGACCTCTAGATGCTTCAGACGAACGTGCATGATGATTCTGAATCGATTAGGTGGGCGTACAAGCTATGTATCTCTCCTACAGTTCGAGTTAAGTACAGAGAACCGAGAGCACCTGTCAACAAATTTCGTAGAATACGAATAGTTTCGCGAATCTAGCTGCAGTGGTGGACTGAGTTCAGACCTGTAGATGCTTGAGACGAACGCGTCTGATGATTCTGAATCTATTATATGGGCGCACCAGCTCTGTAGCTCTTCTACAGCTCGAGTTAAGTACCGACAATCGACAGTATCTGTCAAGAAAATTGGTAGAATACGATTAGTTTTGCGGACCTAGCTCGAGTAGCAGACTGAGTGCAGACCTCTAGATGCTTCAGATGAACGCGCCTGATGATTCTGAATCGGTCTCTGTGCGTACCAGCTCTGTAGCTCTCCTAAATCTCAAGTTAAGTACAGAAAACCGTCAACGCGTATCAAGATGACTCGAAACGGCCGATCCCGCCCGGACGCTTTTTGGCAGTACTATCTACCCGATCGACGTCATATTAAGACGGCGAGCGGGAATAAGATCGAATATCATGGGAAAAAATACTAGAGCTCTAACGAGTGGTTGAATTTCGAGAACCTAATTTTTCAACCGAGCAAAAGTCACCAAAAGGTCAGTCGAGATTTTTCTTGCCAACTAGCTCTCCAGCGCCCCAGAATTATTCGTCAGCTTCCAGCAACTAGCTAAGGGAAGCTCCTTCAAATCTTAGCATCTTTCAAATCTTAGCAACAAGCATCTTTCAAATCTTAGCTCTTTCCACTAACTAGCAACTAGCATCTTTCAAATCTTAGCAACACCGACCAAATTTTCCACTTTGTCCGCCCGGGCCCGGTAGGCCAACTGGGCGCCGGCGGTAAGCCGTCAACCTTGGTTACCGCCGGGGGACTCGTAGAGCTTCCTTGCCATATACCATCTCTACAGAATAAGCAGAGTGTGAATAGTTGTTCAGCCCGAGCGCTAATAGCAGACTGATTGCAGCCGTCTAGATATATTCAACTAGCGCCTCTGATGATTTCATTCTGATTGCTGTGCAGAACAGCCCTGTAGCTCTGCTGCAGCGCGAGTTGACCAAGAAAACCAATACCGTCTCCAAGAAATTTGCAGAGTACGAATAGTTGTTCAGCCCGAGCGCTGATAGAAAACTGATTTCAGGGGTCTAGATATTATCAAATAGCGCGCCTTATGATTGTCTTCCGATTGCTGTGCCTAAGAGCTCGGGAGCTCGTCTGCACCTCGGGTTTAGTCAGAAAAGCCATTCCATCACCAGGAAAAAAGCAGAATATGAATAGTTGCTCGGCTTCTGTGCTGAGAATAGACCGAATCCAAGAACGCGCCTGATGATTCTGAATCGAGTACGTGTGCGTACCTGCTCTGTAGCTTTCCGACAGCTCGAGTTCAGTACAGAAAACCGACAACCGCTGTCAAGGAAATTCGTACAATACGAATTGTTTTAGGGACATAGCTCAAGTGGTAGACCAAGTTCAGACCTCTAGATGCTTCAGACGAGCGCGCATGATGATTCTGAATCGATTACGTGGCGTAACATCTCTGTAGCTCTCCTACAGTTCGAGTTAAGTACAGAAAACCGACAGCACCTGTCAACAAATTTCGTAGAGTGCGAATATTTTCGCGGACCTAGCTCGTGTAGTGGACCGAGTTCAGACCTCTAGATGCTTGACGAACGCGTCGCATGATTCTGAATCGATTACGTGGCGCACCAGCTCTGAGGTTCTCCTACAGCTCGATTTGAGCACCGAAGATCGACAGCATCTGTCAAGAAAATCGGTAGAATACGAATAGGTTTGCGGACCTAGCTCGAGTAGCGGACTCGATCCAGACCTCTCAATGCTTCAGATGAACGCGCCTGATGATTCTCGATCGGTTTGAGCACCAGCTCTGTAGTTCTCCTTAATCTCGAGTTAACTACAGAAAACCGTCAACGCGTGTCAAAATGACTCGAAACGGCCGATCCCGCCTGGATGCTTTTTGGCAGTAGTAGGTACCCGATCGAGCTCAGATATGAGACAGCGAGCGGTAATATGATCGAATATCACGGGACAATATACTAGAGCTCTAACGACTGGTTGAATTTCGAGAACATAATTTTCAACCGAGCAAACTGGGAATGGGCGGTAAACCGTCAACCTGGTTGCCGCCGGGAACCTCGTAGAGCTCTTTTCTTGCACGGCGCTCCTCGGAACACATGAAGGAAGCTTCTGGAGCGAGACCCGAAAAACTAGAAAAATCAAGTTTTTCTGTTTTTATCCAGCGTCGGTTGCTCCAAGTGTTTTTGTAATACTGTACCTACGGGCCTGAGAAATTCACAGGCGCACGCGTCATGACCCACTACAGGGGCATAAAATCTGCTTACTCAAAATCAATGGTTGAATATCTTTCAGATCTTAGCAAAACCGACCGAAAGTCGTCACATCTTCTTTTCTGGTCGGGTCGACCACTTAGCAAAACCGACCGAAAGTCGTCACATCTTCCTTTCTGGTCGGGTCGACCAACTAGCTCCACCCCGCGCCCGAACTGGCGCCGGCGGTGAACCGTCAACCTGGTCACCGCCGGGAACCTCGTAGAGCTCCTTGCACGCGTAAGAGTGCTCAGAATCGAAAGAGAGAGCTTCTGGAAGCATTTCTCGAAATAATTCAAATTTATTTTTTTTTCATGTCGACATGAACTTGAGTCTGTCAAGTGTTTCGATAGTAAAGTGCGCCTACAGAGCTCATAGTAAGACGCCGAGGCCTTCAGAGTCGTCTTCATGTGCGAAAAATCCGGTTTCTTAAAGTGAGTGGTTAGATATCTTGTCAGTCTTAGCAAAACCCACCCAAAGTTATCACATTGTCCGTTCTGGCCGGGTCGGCCAACTGGGAGCTGGCGGTAAACCGTCAACCAGGTTACCGCCGGGAGCCTCGTAGAGATTTTGTCTGCACGGCGCTTCAAAATACACGGGGGAAGCTTTCTTACGCATAGCTGAAAAACTTGAAAATTAGGTTTTTCAGCTTTCACCGAAAGTCAGTTGCTTCAAGTGTTTCAATAGTAATAGTGCAGCTACGGACCTAAGAATTCCACTGGCGGACGCGGCATTACCCACTACAGGTGCAAAAAATATTGTTTTTTTCAATGAATGTTCAAATCTTCCACAATGTTCGTCCAACCCACCTAAAGTTCACGCATTGTCCACCCGGGCCCGGTCGGTCAACTAGCTGCACAACGCGCCGGAATTCCTCTAGCTTATCGATGCCGAAGAGCTCTACGAGGTACTAGCTCCACCCCACGCCGGAATTCCTCTAGCTCATCGATGACGAAGAGCTCTACGAGGCATTCCTCTAGGTCATCGATGACGAAGAGCTCTACGAGGTAAGCCAGCAAAAGGTCCGTCGATCTTTTTCTTGCCAACTGGGAGCCGGCGGTAAACCGTCAACCAGGTTACCGCCGGGACTCTCGTAGAGCTCTTGAACCACGAAATAGTGCGTGGACGCCAAGAATGAATCTGAGGTAAATATTAGCGTACATTAAATATAAACAGGTTTTCGTAATACGACATTATTCTGTCGAGTTGAGTGATATTACACTAAAAATCTGAGAATCCGACATGCCGACACGCTATAATCTATTACGTGCAGAAAACACTGGAGTTGTGCAGCTTGATTACCGCTATCGTGAAATGCACGAGATCATTATCTTTATCGGAAATGCGCTTTTCCGGCCGAAGGTTCCTCCACGTTTTTTTACAGTAATATTGCAGCTGCGGGACCGAGGATTGACAGGCCAAGGCGGCGCAACCACTCTTCGTTACAAAAATCGTGGTTTACAAAATGAATTTCCAAATCTTTCACAATCTTCGAAAAACCGACCCAAAGTCATCACATTGTCCGCCCGGGCCGGCTGGGCCAACTAGCTCCACCCCGCGCCGGAATTCCTCTAGCTCATCGTTGCCAAAGAGCTCTACGAGGTACTTGCTCTCCAGCGCCGGAACTGGAACCGGCGGTAAACCGTCAACCAGATTGCCGCCGGAGACCTCGTAGAGCTCTTTTCTCGCAGAGCGCCCTCGCTTTGGAAGTGTGAGCCGAAAAACTTGAAAAATTAAGTTTTGTTTTTTTTTTTTTTTTTTTTTTTTTTTTGTGTGTTTTTATCGAACGTCGGTTCCTCCAATTCCTCCAAGTGTTCTGATAGTAATATTGCAGCTACGGACCTCAGAATTTCAGAGGCATAGCGTCATAGCCCACTACAGGTGCGAAAAATTTAGTTTCTCAAAATGATTGGTAAAATATATTTCAATTTTTCGCGAAACCGACCAAAAGTTACCACATACCTCGTAGAGCTCTAAAGGTAACAGAGCTAGAGGAATTTGGCGACGGGCTGGAACTAATTGGCGAAATTCTGAAAAGGGACGCGATCATACCTTCCGCGGCCTGGCTCAGCCGATTTTGCAGTTCTCACCATCTGTTTGGGCTGATAATTGCGCAGAGCGAAGCTTCGCATTACAGAAGTTACCCGCTGAATTCTCAGCTCATTCCGACGACAATTTCTTCCGCGCGAAGCGAGGAACCTGACTCCAGATTGGCATGACAAATTGAAAAGTTAAGATTTTAAGAAAAGATACTGCGAAGTTCTCTGCTTCGATTCTAGGCACTCTTACGCGTGCAGGGAGCTCTACGAGGTTCCCGGCGGTGACCAGGGTGACGGTTAACCGCCGGCGCTAGTCCTCTCGGTTTTCTGTACTTGACCGAAGATTTAGAAGAGCTACAGAGCTGGTGCGCACATAAACCGATCTAGTATCACCCGGCACGTTCTTTTCTCGCATCGAGAGGTCTGAACTCGGTCTGGTACTCGAGCTAGGTCCACGAAGCTATTTGTATTCCTAAGTTCTCTTACAGACGCTGTCGGTGTTCTGTACTTAGCTCGAGCTGTAACAGAGCTACAGATCTCGCACGTACAGAAACCGATCCAGAATCATCAGAGGCGTTCGGCTGAATCTGGAGCTCTGAACACAGTTAGCTACTCAAGCTAGATCTACAAAACTATTCGTATGCGACCGATTTTTTTCGAATGGTAATGCATTTCTTCACTTCACTCGAGCTGAAAATGAGCTTGAGAGCTCATCTGTCCAGAAATACCTCGTGGAGCTCTCCGCCAAGATGAGAGAGGAATTCGGGCGCAGGGTGGAGCTAGTTGGCAGACCCGACCTTAAGAGACAATGTGATAACATCGGGTCGGTTTTTCTATCTTTGTGCAAAATTTGAAAGTTCATTTTGAGAACCGGTATTTTTCTCACGTGTAGTGGGTTATGCCGCGTCTGCCAGTCCAATTCTCAGGTCCGTAGCTGCAGCATTATTATGAAAACACTTGAGGGAACCGACGTTGGATGAAAACCGAAAAACATATTTTTTGAGATTTTTTCTTCAAGCTTGAGAAAGCTTGTTCCGTCTGTTCGGAGCAGCGCCGCGCGAGAAACGAGCTCTACGAGGCTTCCGGCGGTTACCTGGTTGACGGTTTACCGCCGGATCCCAGTTCTATTTTCTGGCTGGGTCGCCAACTGGCGCCGGCGGTGAACCGTCAACCTGGTCACCGCCGGGAACCTCGTAGAGCTCCTTGCACCCGTGAGAATGCTCAGGATCGGAGCGGAGAGCTTCTCGGAGCATTTCTAGAAAAACGGCAAATTAAGATTTTTCGGACTCAACATAAAGTCGGTTCCGGGAAGTGAACTAATACTAAAAGTGTCTCTAGAGAGCTGGGCTGCTCTGGGAACAAAGTTTATATGCTAATGCTCGGCTTAAAAATCTGGCTTCTCAAAATGAATGGTCAAATATCTTTCAAATCTTAGCAACACCGACCCAAAGTTACCACGTTGTCCGTTCTGGTCGGGTCGGCCGACTAGCTCCAGCCTGCGCCGGAATTCCTCTAGCTCATCGATAACTAGCGCCGGCGGTGAACCGTCAACCTGGTCACCGCCGGGAACCTCGTAGAGCTCCTTGCACCGGTAAGAGCGCTCAGCATCGAAGTGTGGAAATAAAATGAAGTTTTTTTTTTTTTTTTTTTTTTTTTTGATTTTCCTGTTAGCTCGGTTCCAGGAAGTCAACTCATAATAAAATGCATCAGGAAAGCTCAGCTGTTCTCATAATGAAGCTTATTTGCAAATGCTCAGCGTAACAATCTGCTTTCTCAAAAAAAAACCAAATATCTTTCAAATCTTCGCACAACCGACCCAAAGTTAACACTTTGTCCTTTCTGGCCGGGTCGACCAACTAGCTCCGCCCCGCCCCGGAATTCCTCTAGCTCATCGGGACCCCGGGGAAGGGATCAAAGGGAAGAGGCTTCCCTTGGAATCCCTTGCGACGTTTTTTGATGTCCGTCTGGCTGGATCGCTGAAGTCAGCCAGGGCGCAGCCAGACAATGTTTCCATTGGTTGTGATCTTCCAGGCTCGTGGCACATTATCATACCGCTGTAGCGCAGGCCACTTTTTCTCTGCCTAGATGTGCCCCACCCTGCATGAGGTCGAATTCTGGACGCTGTTGCCCCGTTCTCATGCAGTTTCAGTTTTGTGCCTTGGGCCATGACCATTCGCTCGCCCCTTCAGTCACGCTGGCACCGCTCGGCCTCCACTGGTGGCCAGCCAGTGAACACGAGGTTGCGCGCAACTCACCCGACCTGAGCCATCCGGTCGAGGGGGGGTTGCTTCAATGTAGGCCCTCGGGTCTCTGTGCAGCGGGTGGCGTTTGGGGCAAGGTTCATGAGCGTGTCGCGGCGGTGTAGAACCCCTCAGCACTCGTGTTCTGTTTTGTAGAGCTCCGTTCCCATTGCCATCGTTCTGTTCAGTTTGCAGGAGGACGATGAGGCGAAACACGGGGGCGGGACGAGGGCTTCCGTCAGGGCGAGGAGGACAGGGCGAGGGGGAGACAGGAGGAGGGCCTCCGCTGTCACGAGGACGACGTGGATTGTAGCTGTTGCATCATTTCGGATGATTATCGTGCGGGGTCTTACCGTCGGAGTAATTTAAGCAAGGCGCACTTGCGTCCATACCTCTTGAACACATCGACGTTGCAAGGCTGAGGATGCGCCTGCGCGCGAGCGGTCCGCGTGGTCTCGTGCGGTCGATGTGTGGCACGTTTTTTTCCAGCGAGCACGCGCATGCAACGACCTGAACACGGCTGGTCCCCCAGCGGGGAACATCCGCACTCGAATGGATCATGTTGTGGAGCTATGCTCCTGCCCTCTTGTGCCCTCTTGGAGCTCGTGGGGCCTCCTTGGGGTTCTCTTAGGGATCTTTCGGGGCCTTTTGGATGCTTCGGAAGCCCTCTTGGAGGCCCCTTGGGGCCATAGTGGGTTCGTTGGGGCGAACATTTGGAAATGTCAGTTCGTGTTCTCTCTCAGTGACCCCTCTTGTGGCCTTCTCGGGGTTCTTTCAGCCGTTTTGAGGGCCTCTTGGGCCGTCCTGGGCCCCCCGCTGAAAAGCTTTTGGAGACCTCTTGGGCCATTGGGGGGCGATCTTGGGCCCCCTCTTGGGTCGTTTTGGAGAGAGCGCGACCACTTTTTGAGCATCTCATGGCGACCAACGTTGGTTTGCCTTGGGGGCATTCTTGGAGGCCCTCTTGGCACCCTGTTGTGGTGCCTGCAGGGCTTTTTGGATCCATCTTGACTCGTCTGGTTGCCGTCTTCGGCCGTCTGGGGCTCATCTTGGGGACAGCCGGGGCAGTCTTGATTCGCCCTTCAGCCATCTTTAGCCATATGGGGCCGCCACTGAGCCTTCATGATGATCGGGGTCGGCAGTGTTTCGCGCTTCTTACCTTTTCGAAGATCTCTTCCGCGGCTCCCGTTGGCCTACTCAGGCTACAGCAAGCCGTCCAGTCTGCCTGTCCTGTTTTTGGTCTTCCAATCGCTTTTATTCTGCCAGCTTCCGAGGGGCCCAACGCTGCAAGGTCCGCATGGGGCCCTCCGTATTGAGCCCGCAGAGCGGGAGTGACCACGGGCCCTCAAGGGGACGCTCGAACGCAGATTTTGAAATCGGTGGGTGTTTGGGGCACGGCTTCGACGAGGATTGGTACCGCTCGTGCCATTTCTTCATCGGGCCCTTGCTGGCGTCCCTGGTGGGGGGACGCAGGCGGCCTTCGGAGCCAGCAGAGGGCCTCTGGGGGCCCATGGGGTACGAAGTGCGCGAGAGGTGTGCGGAGTCGAAGCTCGTTTGAGCCGTCAGAAGGGATCAGCTGAGGGCCCCTTGGAGTCCACGAGGTACGAAGTTCGTGGAGGGTGTGCCGAATCGAGGTTCCCTTGAGCTGTCTCGAGGGCCAGCGGATCGCCCCTGGAGGTCCATGAGGCACGACATGCGCGACGGGGTCGGCAAGATGTAAGCTCCAAGGAGCAGTCTTGAGAGTCAGCTGGGCGCTCATGATGCACGAAGTGTCTGAGGGGTTGCTGGTTTGGAGGACCGATCCCTAGCATTTTCTCGTCTCCCAGAAGCCTGAGGACCCAACACTCCTGGTTCAGCTCTGAGGGGTCGTCCTGGGGGGTCTGTCGGGTCGTCTTGAGACCTCTTTGGGCCGTCTTGGAGCCGCCTTGGGGGCTCTTTGAGCCATCTTGAGAGCCTCGTGTGCCGTCTTTGGCCATCTTGGAGGCCTCTTGGGCCGTCTTACAGTTGCGGAAGCCCGGCTTCGAAGCCATATCGGGGATTTGTTGGACGTTTCAGGAAACCCCGAAGAGGCTGCAAGGCGCCCAGAGACCCTCGCGAGGGCGGGCGGCGATCCATGCGAGAAAGCGTGATGAGAGAGGGGGGTGCTGGGCCCTCAGACTTACAGGAACCCTATCAGACTAGTGATCGTTTTTTTATTCATTGTTTTGCCGATCGGCGCGGGCCCCCAAACCCCTCCCTGGAGTAGATCTTGGCTGTTTTTTGACACCCGTTTCGAGCGGGTGGAGTCTCCTTCAGAGTCCGCACTCTTGCAAACGGTCGCACTGAGCAGAGGTCTGGAGCCAGAGACCCCCCCTTCCGCCCGATGTCGGCACACCGCATAAGCAAACGCCCACCTACCTCATGGCATCCTGCCACGCCTCGATGCCCAGGCGAGCACCCGGAGAGCCCAGCCCAGCCAGCGCCACGGAGTGGGCGCGCGAGGCGAGCTCTGGGCGACCTCCGGACACGCACCCGGGGAGACCTGGGAGCCCACCCCGCCCGTTTCGCACCGGCGCAGCAGGGGTCCCTCGGTTCTGCCGGCGTGTTTACGGGCTTCCTGGACGTCCGAGGAGGAAAAGGTGCCGCTACCGCTATCGCTTCCCCTCGCTTTCCCCGTTCCCTCGGCGTCTGGGAGGCCCTCGTCGCCACCGCCGGATTCGCCTCGAAGTCCCGGTTAGCACGTACACGGGGAGAGGTCCGGGGAGTAGCGGTATCGGTACCTTTAGTTATCCCAAAAGCAGCGTGTTCCTGGCCTCCCAGATGGGGTGCAGACCAGGTGGGGGCGGAGGATCGCGCCGCATCGCCGATGCATCGGCGATGCGGTTGGATGTGGAGCCCGATTTTGTCCACGCCGACGTCGCCGATGCATCGCGAATGCGTCGGCGACGCGTCGCCAAGGCATCGGCGATGTGGCGCAATTCTCTGACCCCATCTACTTTCACCCTATCTAGGATGCCTTCATTTTCTGGAAGCTGTTGACGGGAAAATGCCATTCCCAGCTTGCTAATCTCGCAAGAGCGATGCATGATGAGGATCACGCTGATCGATTGCTGAAGCCTGGTCTGCGCAGTCGGACGGTCCCTGCAAGGGGTGCCAGCGGATATGTAGCCAAAGGGCTACGCCATCGTTTTTCTTGACATATGCCCCGCGCGTGGGAGTTGGTTGTCACTTCGCTCGCTGCCACTCGTGTGTTCGGAGATCAGAAGTTTATCCCTTGTGATCGCTCATATTTACGCGTAGTTTTGCGGCGCTTCCTGACTCTGCATTCCCATTTGGTCCAAGCCACCAAGATTCACGACTGGTCATCCCCTTGAGACCCGAGCTCACTGGGACAACTACTGTTGATCTCTTTGATTCGAGCTCTCGTTAGCGCGATGTCCGAGAAGCGCGTGGATCCCGAGGACGGCACTGCGTACACCTTCGAGGAGATTTCGGCGTTCTACAAGGGGAAGTACAAGAAGAGCGAGGTAAAGGCGTACTGGGAAGACACATGCAAACCGGTGAAAGGAAAAGGAAAGGGCAAAGGCAGCAAGGGCGAGGCGAAGGCGAAAAGTAAGGCCAAAGCCGAGCCCGAGCCGAAGGGGAAAGCCAAGGCAAAGACGAAAGCCAAGGCCAAAGCCGATGCCGAGCCAAAAGCGAAGGCGAAGGTGAAGGCCAAGGCCAAGGCCGAGCCTGAGCCCAAGGCCACGTCCGAGCTGGGTAAGCCCGCGGGCCCAGGGCAGAGCCGGTCGGGGCGGCCAGTGAACGTGGCTGCGCTGATGAAGGTCACGAAGGACGATCTGGGCCTGCTGCCTCAGCCCCTCAAGCCGCGTTTCAAGACGGCGCTCGTGGGCATCTACGTCCGCTCCCAGCCAGGCGGCGGCACCGACAAGAGCTCCAACGGCCAGCGATACGACTCCATCCCGTTCGCCAACGGGGTGATCACGGCCGGCATGAGCTGCCAGCTGATCAACTATGTGCACGAGGAGCACGACACGTTCTTCGAGGTGGTCAAGGGGTTCGACGCCCTCATCGTCCGCTGCAACCCCGGCCAGATCAAGGCGGACGGTGGCAGCCAGGAAAAGTTCGACGACAGCCTGCGCGTTCTGCGCAAAGCGGGGATGCAGGTGTGGCCCTCTCCCGACGTGATGGAGTTCATGGGCGCAAAGGACGCGCTGTGCAAGATCGCGACCATGAGCATCGGCCTGGAGGACACTCTGGCCTACTACGACCCGACCGTGTTTGCGGAGGGCTTCAAGAAGACCATGGCCTTCCAGCCACGCGTGATCAAGCAGAACCGCGGCTCGTCTGGGGAGGGCATCTGGATCATCAAGCTCAAGTCCGGGGAGTACTGCAAGGCGTTCGGCGAGCGCAGCTGCGCCGACGACGAGATGCTGGACCTGATGGAGGCCAACGACAACCACTCCGAGGAGCACACGGTGGGACAGTTCATCGAGTTCTGCATCAATGGGCGCAATGCCAAGTCGGGCGAGTGGACCTCGAAGGGCGTGGGCAAGTACCTCGAGGGCGGCAAGGCGGCCGGGGGTCAGCTGGTGGACCAGCGCTTCTGCCCGCGCATCGTCGAGGGCGAGCTGCGGTACAACATGGTCGGCGACACGCTCGTGGGCATCATCCACAAGAAGCCCAAGGAGGGCGGCATCTCTGCCGTCGGCGGGACAGGCTCGGTCTACACGTTCTACGGGCCGAAGGAGAAGAAGTTTGCGTCCCTGACGAAGAGCTTCTGCACAGTGGACCTGCCCAAGATCATGCCCGCCCTGGGTCTTGAGGCCGAGCCCATTCCACTCTGGTGGACCTCCGACTTTATCAATTCTTCGCCCCCTGGCACCGCCGCCAAAGACGAGAAGTGGATTGTGGGCGAGTTCAACTGCTCCTGTGTGGGGATCTCCAAGTGCCTCCCAGCCTGCGTCACCGCGGACGCCCCGACCGCCTGCTACACCGACATCCCCAAGAAGGACGGGGCGGAGGTGAAGAGGCTCGGCGATCTTGTGGGGCAGAAGGCCCTCGGCATCCTGGCGAAGATTGCCAAGGAGAAGGCGAAGCCAGCTGGGGTTGGCGAGTACTTCTCTGCCGGGCCTGTCGATGTTTCCTCCCTTACGAAGATCTCTAAGGACGACCTCGGCCTCCTGCCGCAGCCGGCCAAGCCGAGGTTCAAGACAGCTCTAGTCGAGGTCAGCGTCCGCAGCAACAAGTACGGCGGCAGTGACAAGAGTTCCAACGGCCACCGCTACGACTCGATTCCGTTCGCGAACGGCTTGATCTCCGCAGGCCTGAGCTGCCAGATGATCCACTACGCGCACGAGGAGCACGACAAGTTCTTCAAGGTAGTCGAAGCGTTCGACGCCCTCCTCGTGCGCTGCAACCCTGGCCAGATCAAGGACGACGGTGGCAGCCAGGAGAAGTTCGACAACAGCATGCGGGCCCTGCGCAAAATGGGGAAGCAGGTGTGGCCCTCCCCCGACGTGATGGAGTTCATGGGCGCAAAGGACGCGCTGTGCAAGATCGCGACCATGAGCATCGGCCTGGAGGACACTCTGGCGTACTACGACGCGGCGGCGTTCGCGGAGGGCTTCAAGAAGACCATGGCCTTCCAGCCGCGTGTGATCAAGCAGAACCGCGGCTCGGCTGGGGAGGGCATCTGGACCGTGGCGGTGAGCAATCGTCGGGTCGCGCGACAGGGCGGGACAGGCACAGAGGGGTTGCGAGATCTGCAGCACGCAGCTGGTTTCGGCCTCGTCGCTGGGCGCCTTCTCGGCACGCGGTCGCATCGTGCTCGCAGAGATGCGCCGCGAAGACCGGCCGAGCGAGCTCGTGAGCTGATTCGCGGACCCCCCCTCCTCCCCCTCCTCCTCCTCCTCCTCCTCCTCCTCCTCCTCCTCCTCCTCCTCCTCCTCCTCCTCCTCTTCCTCCCCCTCCTCTATCCTCTATCCTCTATCCTCCATCCTCTCTTCTCCTCCTCCTTCGCCTCCTCCTCTCGCCAACCCGCTTCTTCTGCCTGCCTCGAGGACGGGGCAGGGTGCACGGCGGCCCTCTTCGGGGAGGGCCCCCCCTTCCTCTGCAGAGGTGTGCTGGCCAGGGGCAACGTCAGGGGGGGGGGGCAGGCTCAGGCGATTGGACGCATCGACCGCCAATCGCCCGTGGTTGTCGATAGGGGGCTCGCTAGCACACCCCGCCCAGCAGCGTGCGGATTTCCTACCAGGGGCCTGCCGCCGCTCCGTCGGCGAAGCATCGCCATCCTGAGTCGGTCCCCCCTGTCGTTCCCCCTCCGAGTGTGGAAGGGGGGAGGCACGGCCTCTCGAGTGGGCGTCGCGCTCCACTCCTCCTCCTCCGCCTTCGCCTCCTCCTCCTCCTCCTCCTCCTCCTTCTCCTCCTCCTCCTCCTCCTCTTCCTCCTCCTCCTCCTCCTCCTCCTCGTCGAGGGGGAAGGCAGCGCCGCGCCCGCGCGGCCACGAAGACGATGCCGCCCCGCGCGTCGAGGCCGGTGCCCGCAGGGCCGTCCCCTTGCGGGGCGGCGGCGCCGCGGGGGGCACCTGCCGCGCTTCGAGCCAAGCAGTGGCGAAGCGTCCTGGCCCGCCTATAGGCCCACCACAGGATGTTCTCAGAGCCTTTTGGGGCCTGCCCGGAGTGTTCTTTAGAGCATTTGTGACTGGGCCTGCCTCGTCGGAGCGCATCGGGCTTCTGTTCCGAGCACACTCTTTTTTTGTTCCCGAGAGCATGTTCTGGGTCCGAAGAGCATGTCGTGGTGGGCCTACAGGAAAGCCGCGGCGGCCGGTCCCCGCTCCATCGAGGGCGCCGCGCGGGGCTCGCGAGGCGCGAGAGCCGAGCGGCTTTTGGCCCGGTGCTGCCACCTCGGCGGGCCGGAGGTGGGCCCCCCCGGAGAGGTGGGGGGCCCTTTCGGTCGCAGAGCCCTGGGGGCTTCGTGTATCTCTGCGATTCCGCTCTTCTGGAGCGCGATCGCGTCGATCAGCGTCTGGCAGTCGATGATGCCGCGCCGGCTCAGCGTCGGCGGGTGTCGACGAGCGTCGGTTTCGCGCCGATGCGCGTCGGCCAGCGTCGATCCGCGGGAGCCAGCAAGACTGCACGGGAGGCCCCCAGGAGCTCCTGCAGAAGGCCCTGAGGACGAGCACCTCAAGCAGTGGAGGCTCATTGAGACACCTCCTGCCCTTCGGGCCCCCTCCCTCGGAGCCCCCTCTTTAAACCGGCGACCCTCTGCCCTCCGCCGAGGATCATCAAGCTCAAGTCCGGGGAGTACTGCAAGGCGTTCGGCGAGCGCAGCTGCGCGGACGACGAGAAGCTGGACCTCATGGAGGCCAACGACAACCACTCCGAGGATGGGGGCGCGAGCGGCGGCGCGGTGCATCAGCGGGGGGTCCTGTTGAGTGTCAGGCAGCCTCAGGATGCGGCTTTGTAGCGGTTGCGGCGCCCGGTAACTACTCTGTCCAGGTCCGCCCGTTCTGCCAGATCGGGTAATCATCGGTGCCCAATGTTGCATGTGTTCTTGTTGTTGTTGTTGTTGTTGTAGTTGCTTGTAGGCGTGTCTGTGTTTTCGCAACTTGGGCGCTATGCGGGATCTCTCGTTCTCTCTCTGTCTCTCTTTCTGTCTCTCTCTCTCTCTCTCTCTTCCAGCTCTTCGGGGCTCCGCTTGGAGATATCTCGGGCGATGTTGAAGCCACCGTGCGGTCTCAGAAGCTCCCAGGAGACAAAAGGGGGAGCAACTTAAACTCATTGTTAAAGCTTGGCGTTCTAAAGGATTTGAGCATCCTGCGGGCCTCTCGAGGGCTGTCTCGGACCATCCTGGGCTACCTTGGAGCCTTTTGGGGGTGTCTTGGGGGTCATCTTCATAGATCCCCAGTCTCATGCGGTTCTGGGGCACCATGGGGTCTCTCTGCGGCCTCTCCTGGGCTGCGAGTCATCGGAGCCCTCTTGGAGCCCTTCCAGCCCACTACCGGGGCCATCTTGGGCGATGTTGGAGCCATCTTGCGGTCTGGAAGGCCTGTCGAAAGAACAGAACGCTGAGAAAGCCGGAACTACTGAAAAAGACGGTGGGCGCCTCTTGGGGGCTGTCTGGGATCATCTAGGGTCACCTCGAGGCTATGTTGGGGCGGCTCGGGGCTGTCTTGGGACCATCTTGGGGCCTGCCACCCATTGATCCCCCCTCCTTGGCTGGTGCTGGGCACTCTCAGAGCTATCCTTCGCCTCCTCTGGGACGTTCTCGGGAATCTTCGGAGCCCTCTTTGGCCTTGTCCAGGCCCTTCTTGGAGCCATCTTGGGCGATCGCGGGGGCATCTCGAGGCTAGAGGAGTTTTAGGATTCACACAAAAGGTGAGACGCCGACATCAATGAACAGCGTTCAGGTTTCGAGTGCTTTTTGACCTCTTGGGGCCTCCCGGGGGCTGATTTGGACTATCCTGGACCCTCCCCTGCCACCCATTGATTCCTGCTCCTGTGCTGCTCAAGGGGTCTCTGTTTCTTAGACAAGCTGTTGAGCTCTTCAGTGCTCGTAGCGTCAGTAGACGGCCCGCTAGTCTGACGCCTCATCGTCCACACGGAGGAAGCACACTCGCCAGCAGCCCGAAGCGCACTCGCCAACAGCCCTTGGCGATGGAAGTACTCAGTGCGATCCAGGCAGGAGTGCAGCTAGTTCTTGGGCTCTGTTGGAGCTCACCTGGGGCGATCCTGGGGCTGTCGTGGTTCCTCAGGGCCGCGCCCGGGAAGGAAGCCATCATCGATCCGACCTTGCAAGGGGGACCATGCGGGGGTTCTGCTGGTCCGGGGATCCAGGACCCTGGGGCCGCCCCGCACGCGCCCACCAGTATTATACAAGCATTCTGAACCTCCTACCCTAGACCTTAGCACGCCCTTGACCCAGTGGGCCCGCGAATTTGCTCGGCGTCCGTTCTGTTCGAGCGTCTCCTCTGAGGAGCACACGGTCGCAGAGTTCATCGAGTTCTGCGTCAACGGGCGTACGGGCAAATCGGGCGAGTGGACCTCCAAGGGCACGGGCAAGTACCTCAAGGGTGGTAATGTCCTGTGGAGGACGAGGGTCATTAGCTGGAAGGGTGCAGTTCGTACGGACACGTTGTGAAGCTGTATGAAGCAAGGCTGAGTGTGAGACAAGAGCACGGTATGGTTGAGGATGTGGAGGAGGAGGTGGAGGCGCAGGTGGAGAGCAGCTGGGTGCATGAGGACCTCTGAAGAGTACCTCCACATGGGCGGGCAGGTATCTCGACGGATGAGGTGGAGTTGAGGAGGGCGGGTGGGAGGAGGAGGAGAAGGAGGAAGAGGAGGAGGAGGAGGAGGAGCAGGAGGAGGAGGAGGACGAGGAGGAGGAAGATGAGAAGGAAGAGGACCCACTCGGGTGCCCCCGAGCTTTTCTGGGGACGAGGAGGATGAGGAGACCAGCATGAGATGAGGAGGAGGAGGATGAAGAGGATGAAGAGGATGAGAAGGAGGAGGATGAGGAGGAGGAGGAGGACGACGACCGAGGGAGCGGACAGGTACCTCGAGGGCGGCAAGGCCGCGGGCGGCCAGCTGGTGGACCAGCGCTTCTGCCCGCGCATCGTCGAAGGTGAGCTGCGCTACAACATGGCTGGCTGGGGAGGGCCGGCTATCCGGCAGAGGCATGGTTCAGAGGAGGAAAAGGTACCGATATCCTGAGACCTTGGCGATGCAGTTTTTGTTGAGCCGGGTATTTTCGCACATGTGATTTCGGGCTTCGGACCCTCACATATCGATCGGGCTCGAAAAATGCGAAGAAAGATGGGGTCTGGGGCTCTGGTTGTGATGTCTCACGCTGCTCTGTTTTTTCGCGTCGTCGGATCTCTGGGTGCCGCTACCCTTCTCTCATTTTCGCCTGTGTAGGCCTCCTGGGAGGCCCTTGTCGCCACGGCCAGATTTGCTCCGAAACTCTAGTAAGAACCCACCCCGGGAGAGGTCTGGGGAGCAGCGGTTTCCGGACATGTCTGGTTTCCCCAATCTCGATGCCGATTCTGCCCGGCTTGACCTGGGACCTGGTTCTATTTCGAATCTCCTGCGGTCCGATTCGTCTCAGCATAGTCGCCGGCTCCGTCAGCGAAATTCGAAAGAGACACTGCAAAAGGGGATCGGATCGGAGCGACTCGTGTCAAGCTCCGCAGCGCCGTCTGGGGTTCCTCCACTGTTGGAGGGACCGCAAGTGGGGAACTCGAAGCTCAGAGTCGGTTGCGGCAGAGCGGGCGGAGGAGGGATGGAGGAGCGGGAGGGAGAGGCGGCGCCAGGAGCGAGGAGGGAGGGATGGAGGAGCGAGGAGGCGGGGGCCAGCAGGGAGGAGGGATGGAGGAGGGAGGCGGGACGGAGGGGTGAGGAGCATCGAAAACTGGAGGGAGGAGGGAGGATCGCGGAGAGCAGCTCCGTCGCCCCTGGGCCGACCCCCCGAGGAGATCAGGAAGGGGGGGGGGGCAGCTGGCACGGCACGCGGGGAGGGAGGGAGGAGAGAGGGAGGGAGGGAGGGAAGCCAGAGGAGGGAGAGAGGGAGGGAGGGAGAGAGGTAGGGAGGGAGAGAGGGAGGGAGGGAGAGAGGGAGGAGAGAGGGAGGGAGGGAGGGGGAGAGAGGGAGGGAGGGAGGGAGGTCAGAGGAGGGAAGTGTGCTGACGCCGCTGCCGTCCCTGCGCCGCCACGGCCGGACTTGCTTCGGAGGTCTGGTCAGAACGCACCCCAAGAGAGAGGTCAGGGGAGTAGCGGTGTTGGTGCCTCGTTATCCCCAAGGAGGGGGGTTGGGGGGACGAGAGGGAGGGTGGAGGGAGGTTGGAATAGGGGAGGAGGGAGGGGAAACGGAGGATGGAGGAGGGAGGCGGATGGAGGTAGGAGGGTGAAAAGCACGGACACCCGCGATCGGAACGATTCGACGGTGCTCGCGGAAGTCCGCGCGCGGCATCGATCGACTCGAGTTCTAGAGTGCACCTTCGCGGGTGCCCCCCAGCATGTGGTCCGATCTGGTCCGAGCAAACATTTGGCCCGATCTGCCAACAAGGACTTGCGGACAGCCGCAGTGAAGCGCGGCGGGGGAGGGGCTTCGAGAGGCCGCAGAGAGGCCCCGAGGAGGCTCCAGGTTGGCCCCGAGTGTTGCCAACCCTTGCCCGCAGAGGCCCCAGGATGCAGGGGGGAGGGGAGTGGGACGATGACGAGGAGAATGAGGTGGGGATTGGGAGGGGGATGATGATGATGATGCTGCTGCTGATGATGATGATGATGATGATGATGATGATGATGATGATGATGATGATGATGATGATGATGATGATGATGATGATGATGATGATGATGATGATGATGATGATGATGATGATGATGATGATGATGATGATGATGATGATGATGATGATGATGATGATGATGATGATGATGATGATGATGATGATGATGATGATGATGATGATGATGATGATGATGATGATGATGATGATGATGATGATGATGATGAGGAGGAGAGAGGGAGGAGGAGGAGGGAGGAGGAGGAGGAGGAGGAGGAGGAGGAGGAGGATGGGAAGAATAGGCCGCATCCTTGTCCCTCCTTCGTCTTTACTCCTGCCTCCTCCCTCTTTCTTTCTTCTGCCTTCTCCTTGCTTCTCCTTCCCCGCTCCTCCCTTCTTCCTTCTCATGTATCCATCCTCCCACCTCCTTCGTCTCTTCTCCTTATGCCCTTGCCTTCATGATCCTCTTGCCCCCCTCCCTCTTCCTTTTTTTTGGAGAGGAGGGAGGGGATTGGATGGGGATGGAGAGTTGGGGGAGGAAATGGGGGGAGAAGGGGGGGGGCTGGAGATAAGGAGGTGTGGAATTGAGGGGGAGGGAAGCGGAGGTCGGCGACACGCTCATCGGCATCATCCACAAGAAGCCGAAGGAGGGTGGCATCTCCGCAGTGGGTGGCTCGGGCGCTCAATCATCGAGCATCTACGAGCCCACACTGACTACTGTATCTTGTGGTCTTCGGCCCATCCAGCCACTGTGCCTGGGTTGTGGGTCAGAGTTCTTCTCGGGGTCTCTTCGGAGCGCTCTCAGGGGCCACTTGGGGGCCTCTTGGGGCCTCCTGGGGGCCTCTCAGGGCCGAGGGCTCGAAATGTCCGTTCGGGTCCCCCATCTGGGCACCCTTGGAGCCGTCATTTGGCCCTCTTGGGCCGTCTTGGGCACCTCTTTGGCCGTCTTGGGGCCCTCTTGGGCCGTTTTGGGGCCCTCTTGGAGGCCTCTTGGGCCGTCTTGGGCCGTCTTTGAGGACCTCTTGGGCCGTCGTTGAGCGCGGGGAAGCCGAAAGGTGAGAACGCCAAAAAACAAGAAAAACCGAATGGCCTCTTGGCCCTCTCGGGAGGCCTAGGCCTCTTGGGGCCTCTTACGGGCATCTTGGGCCGTCGTGAGGCCGTCGTGGGCGTCTGGTAGCGATCTTTCGGCGACTCGGGGCCCTCTTGTGTAGTCTTCGGGGCCTCTTGGGGCTCGCTGGGCCTGTGTTGGGCCCGGAGAAGTCATGCGAGAAGATGCTGGGAACCCCAGGGGGTCCGCGAAAAGCCCAAGGAGATTTGAGAATTTGGGCTTCGGGCTCCTGAAAGACTCCTCCCTCAGGATTGAGGATTGAGGCTCACAGGATTCGGCAAGTGACCTGAGGACACGCCCACTCCGTGCCCAGCGGCACGGTGGCGGATATCCTGGCAAGAAGATTGTCCTGTCCAGGGCTGGTCGGAGGGTTTGGCTGGGATGACTGGCCAGGGTCTGCCAGCGTTGTTTGGAGGGCTGGTTGGGGTTGGCCTGAGGGTTCCATAGCTTTTGGTAAATTGCCCACCCTCCGTCCCCCCGCTCATCTTTCCCCATCCCACTACCTTCTTCCTCCTCTCCCTCCTCCTCCTCCTCCTCCTTCTCACTCTTCGTGGCAAGGAAGGCAGCTACGCGCGCGTCCCTTCCGTAATCATGTTGTCTCTAGGGACTTTGGAATGAAGGCCGTTTTGCGCCCGCATGCCCTCTTGCATGCGGGCGCAACTCCGTCATGAGGGCAGCTCGCGCACGTGGAAAATGGTCACTCTTGGGGGCATCTCATCCTCCTACCTTCTATTCCTGCTGCTCCATACGACTCCCATAGGGTCCTGATCCCCCTCCTTTTCCTCACCCCTCGTCCTCTTTCTTTTCCCTTCCATCCTCCCCGTCCTTCTCCTCCTCCTCCTCCTCCTCCTCGTTCTCACTCTGCGTGGCGAGGAACGCAGCTACGCGCGTGTCTCTTCCACAATTATGCTGTCTCCAGGGTCTTTGGAAAGAAGGCGGGTTTGCGCCCGCGTGCCCTCTTTCATGCGGGCGCAGCTCGGTGCACGAGGGCAGCTCTTTTTTGTCCAGACGGCTCACGTAACTGGTCTCCAGAGACCCTCCTCCTCCTCCTCCTCCTCCTCCTCCTCCTCCTCCTCCTCCTCCTCCTCCTCCTCCTAAGGGAGGAGGTGCCTTCCTCGACTCCTCGCGGCGAGGCGGCACCGGCTCCATCTACACGTTCTACGGCCCCAAGGAGGGCGAGTTCGGGCCTCGCCTCGACTTTCCCCCCAGTAAGGGAAACGCAGGAAGGATGAGGCGGATGGTGATGATGATGATGCTGCTGCTGCTGCTGATAATGATGATGGTGGTGATGATGATAATAATGGCGATGATGATGATGATGATGATGATGATGATGATGATGATGATGATGATGATGATGATGATGATGATGATGATGATGATGATGATGATGATGCTTATGCTGACGATGGTGATGATTCTGCTACTGATGATGATGCGGATGCTACTGCTGCTGGTGATGCTGATGCTGACGCTGATGATGAATACGATGACGATGATCACGACGATAATGATGCTGATGATGAAGATGCTGATGATAGTGCTGCTGCTGCTGATGCTGATGATCATGCTAGCCCTGATGCTGCTGATGCTGCTGCTGCTGGTGATGATGATGCTGACGACGCTGCTGCTGCTGCTGATGATGCTGCGGATGCTAATGATGCTGCTGCTGATGATGCCGATTATGATGCGGATGATGATGTTGATGATGTTGATGATGATTATGATGAAAATGATGATTATGCTGATGATGATGCGGGTTATGCTGATGATGACAACGATGAGGATTATGATGACGATGCTGATGATGATGATGAAGATGATGCGGATTGTGCTGCTTCTTATGACGATGCCGATGACGACTATGATGATGACGATTATGCTAGCGATGATGAAGATGATGCTGCTGCTGATGATACTGATGGTGATGTCATGATGATGATGATGATGATGATGATGATGATGATGATGATGATGATGATGATGATGATGATGATGATGATGACTGCGATGAGGATGATGGCGATGCTGTTGCTGATGCTGCCCATGATGGCGAGTTTGATGGTGATGATGCGGATGATGCTGCTGCTGAGGCTGATACTGATGATGCTGATGATACTGATGATGTTGATGGTGATGATATTGACGACGATGGCTATACTGATGCGGATGCGGATGATGACAAGGTTGATGATTGTGCTGCTGCTGCTGCTGCTGCTAAAGGCTGATGATGCTGATATTGTGGATGATGATAAGACTGGTGACGATGATGCTGATGCTGATGAGGCTGATGATCATGACGATGCTTACGACGCCGATGCTGATGATGATGCTGACGATGCTGCTGCTGCTGCTAATGATGATGCTGATGATGATGATAATAACAAGGTGATTTTATTGATGCCGATGACGACGACGCGGATGATGCCGCTGACGATAAGGTCGACGGCGACGGGGACGTTGACCAGGATGACGATGACGTGATGAGGATGGCGATTTTATTTACGGTGGAGATCGTTACCATGATGGTGCTGAGTGCGATGAAGATGCTGGTGATGAGGCATTTGATGTTGCCGATGATGAGGCTGATGATGATGGTCATGATGACGATGGTGACGATGATGATAATGATGATGATGATGCTGTTGATGATGATGCTGATCATGATGATGATGCTGATGACACTGTTGATGATGACGATGCGGTTGCTGCTGATGACGACGACGATGATGACGGGGCTGTGGAGGTAGTGGTAAACGATGAAGATGGTCGACATGATACACATGGACATCCTACTGCAGCGGTTGCTGCTGCTGCTGATGATAAGCAGGATGAGGATGAGGAGGATGAGGAGGAGGAGGGGGATGAGGAGGACGACGAGAAGGAATACTTCAAAAGAGCATTTGGAGAGGCATGATAGTAGATGGCGCACACGGGGAGGATAGGGACTGCGATGAATGTGAGAGGATTCGGATACGGGCGGATGGAGGGATCATGACTTGTAGTAGTAGGAGGGGTAGGAGGAGGCGGAGGAGGATGATGATGAGGAGGAGGAGGAGAAAGAGTGTGAGGTGGAGGAGCCCGTTGGTACTATCTACTGTGAGCGAGCGCTCCTCTGCCTCTTGTCGGCCCGTTCTCCTGTCCTGCTGACCCCTCCGCGGTCGACGGCGCCCATTCTTTTTCGCTGCCGCTTCTGCCCCCCAGTCGTGCACGTCCTCTGGCCGTTTGCCAATCTTATGTGCCTGCCGCTCGGGTGTAAAGCTACGGTCGTGAAGTTTTGGACACTCCTCCTCTGCCTCCTCCTCCTCCTTTACCTCCACCTCCACCTCCACCTCCACCTCCACCTCCACCTCCACCACCTCCTCCATCACCTCCTCCTCTTCCTTCTCCTCCTCGCTCCGCCTTAACAGAGAGTCTTTGCTTATGGGGTAGCGTTCGGGCCACTCACATGGGCTGGGCCATCCTGTCTCAGAAGAGTTTTTTTTGTTTATGGGGTGGTGTTTGGACCACTCACAAGGAATGGGACGCCAGCGGAGCGGGCGGTGGATCGCCGCTCCTCTCAGGGGACAAGCTCCTCCTCCTGCTCCTGCTCCTGCTCCTGCTCGTCCTCCTCCTCCTCCTCCTTCTCCTCCTCCCCCCTCTCCTCCCCCCTCTCCTCCTACCCTTCCCCCTCCTCCTCCTCCTCCTCCTCCTTCTTCTCCTTCTACATTACTCAATCTGAATATTACTCTCCTCTCTCCCCTGAGTCTGGCGGAATCTGTCTCGGAGTGCCCCCCTTGGGGTATGGTTTTTTACACAGGATGTCGGCGAGTTGGGTTTTCGCTCTTTTTCAGAATTGCTGCACTCGCTGAGGCGCTGGCATCATTTTCGGGCTTCCGTTCTTTCCGAACCGTACTCCCGCTGCAGCGCTGGCTTCATTGCCGCGCTTCCGCTCATTCCGAATCGGGTTCCCGCTGCAGCGCTGGCCTTATTTCCGCGATTCCGCTCGTTCCGAATCTTGCTCCCGCTGCAGCGTTGGCGTCATTATTTCCAGCGCCATGCCACGGCATGGTTTTCGGTCCTTCCAACTAGGAGCCGAACACTAGGAACTGGCTCCCCGAAGCAACCATCGGAAGTAATTCCACATTCGGTGCCGATTCGTTGATCTTTTGGACCGCAGAAGCCCCCCCCACTTTGGGCCGTCAGGCTAAGCGTTGATCTTCAGCACCACGCTATGCCATGTAATGCTATGCCCTGCTACGTCATCCGACGGTGCGAATGGAGAGGGGATCTACGCCATGCTAAGGGATGGGAGGGAGGGAGGGGTAGGACGTCCGATATGACGCCAGCGCACCTAGCTTGCCTCCTCCTCCTTCTCCTCCTCTTCCTCCTCCCCTTCCTCCTCCTCCTCCTCCTCCTCCTCCTTCCTCTTCCTCCGTCTCCTCCTCCTCCTCCTCCTCCTCCGCCTCCTCGTCCTCCTCCTCCTTTTCCTCCTCCGTCTCCTCCTCCTCCTCCTCGCCCTCCTCTTCCTTCTCCTCCTCCTCCTCCTCCTCCTCCTCCTCCTCCTCCTCTTCCTCCCCCCTGTTCACTTCCTCCGCGCCCTTTTCCTCCTCTTCCTCCTCCCCCTGATAGAGAAGCGCCCTCGCCATCACCCCCCATGTGCAGGCTACAATGGCGGGGGGGGGGGTCCCAGGAGTGTTCTACGGTGGGGACCTTTTGGATCTCGTGTTGCCCCGCCGGTTCTGGCCCATCACGCTTCGGCGCGACACGCCAACCACGTCCCATCCTCCAAGCGTCAACGCCCCGAGCCTTTCCCAGCCTCTTGCCCTGCGGAGCGGAGCGACATGCTATCCACTCGCAGGGCACGGCGTGTCGCTGGGGCCGCCGTTGCGACGCGCTAAGCAAAAGTTCCTGACCGTAGGCTTAGTGGGGCATGCATCGACCCTCAGTCGCCTGTTTATAGCCGAAGGGGCCTGATACCCTCCCCTGTAAATCGCGGATTGGATATCGAGGGCCTATCGCCAATCCATCGGCGAGGTATCGCCGATTCCAGTCAGATGCCCCCCCCCTCCCCCCCGAACAGGTCCACATATCGTTCCCCATCAGCCGCACTTCTTTCGGGCTGCGCGGCTGGTCACAGGCTTGGCTGGCGCTCGTCGAGCATCGCCACCGCGGCTCGTGGGACAAGTCCGCTGGCGTTACTTTAGAGGTCTGTCCTGGCGGCCTGACCTCTTCACGGCGTCCTCCCTCCACATCCTGGTTCGTCCGTTTTGAGGCCGTATTTTGGTGTCATGGTTTTGTATGTATTCGCTCGTTTAAGTTCGTATGTTTTTTCTCTGTCTTCGTGCGGCGATGCCTTTTCGAATGTTTTTCATCCTCTTCCAAGTTGACCCCCAGATCTCTTCTCCTCTGGGTTCGTTTTGCTGAGCACCTCAAGGATAGTCCTGCGTGGTCACGGGACCGCCCCGGAGGCGCAAGACCTCGATCTTCGAACTCCGATTTTCCTCCTCCTAGCCACGGTGCCGAGGAGAAAAAGTTTGCCAGCCTGACCAAGAGCTTCACTGGTGATGACCTGGCCAAGATTATGCCTGCCCTGGGGCTCGAGGATGAGCCCATCCCGCTGTGGTGGACCTCGGACTTCATCAACTCGTCGCCCCCGGGCACCGCCTCCAAGGCCAGCGCCTTGAGGGGAAGGGAGGCGGAGGGGAGGGGGAGTGAGGGGGGGAGGGAGAGGGAAGGCGAGGGAGATGGTGAGCAAGGGGGAATGGGAGGGAGGGGACGGGAGGAGCGAGAGAGAGAGAGAGAGAGAGAGGGAGAGAGAGAAATAGAAGGCGAGACAGGCGGAGGGAAGGACAGCTCGGTTGGGTACATTGCTCGGCAGGGCGTTCCCGTCAGCAGCCTGTCCTCTGCCCTACAGCCCTCCCTCCCGCCCCCCTTGCCTCGTCCCTGTTCCCTTGCCCTCTTCTTCCCGTCCTCCCTGCCCTCCTCTTTCTCCTCCTGCTACTCCCGCCCCCAGAGGACGAGAAGTGGATCGTCGGCGAGTTCAACTGCTCCTGCGTAGGCGCCGCGGGGGGGAGTCCACCCTCCTCCCTCCTCCCTGCTCCTCCGCTCGGCGGCGGCAGCTGTCTTCGCAGCCCACGGGGGCCCCCGGTCGCCCGTGCCTTCGGCGAGGCTCCCGGCGAAGACGTGCAGTGTCCGCCCCCGTTGGCCGTCGTTTCCCGTCGCTTCCGCCGATCCTTGCTGCCCCTTCCCCCTCCCCCCCTCCCCGCCCCTTCCTCCCTCCTCTCCCTCCCGCTTCGCCTCCCCCTTTCTCCACCCTCCCGCCCTCCCCGGTCGGCCGTAGGGGCCGCTCGAGGGTGCTCGGGCCGCATCAGTCACGCCGTGGGCCAGATCTCCGGGAAGCGGTGAATTTGAGCTTGGCCTCCCCTGATCATTTTTGTTCTAAGTTTACGTCGGGCTTGCCCAATTACAGGAGGAAGATTCAAAAATAGTCAACAATAGCCTGGGGACGATTTTGGTCCAGAATCCCCCTGTAGGAGGACAGGCCCCACTTAATTTGAAGTCTGGGCCCGATGTTTTGCTCCGAGTCTGGTCTGGGAGTTCTGGTCCAATTCTGCGCCCCGTCTGTCGGCGCTAGCGTAGCACTGCTCTCTTCGACTCCCTTTCCCATCGCCTCCTGCTGGCCGTGCCGAGCCGCCGCGGCTACGTGGGCAGGAGCTGCCAGCCGAGAGTCACCGAAGAACGAAACACGACTCGAAGCCCAGGATGAGACTCTCGGCATTCCCCCCTCGCGCTCGCCTTCTGCATTCGACCGTGTGGGCTCGGGTGGCCCGACGGCCACCCAAGCCCACACGGTCGAGTGCCAGACGAGGCGCGCGCGCGCAGGCGGAGGCCTCGCGCGGGGGCGACGCAGCTGGGCCGCCTCGAGGAGGAGGACGAGGAGGAGGAGGAGGAGGAGGAGGAGGAGGAGGAGGAGGAGGAGGAGGAGGAGGAGGAGGGAGGAGGAGCAGGAGGAGGAGGAGGAGGAGGGAGGAGGAGGAGGAGGAGGAGGAGGAGGAGGAGGAGGAGAGGAGGAGGAGGAGGAGGAGGAGGAGGAGGAGAGAAGGAGGAGGAGGAGGAGGAGGAGGAGGAGGAGGAGGAGGAGGACCGCGTCTGTTGGGGGCCCTCGACGCGGCGCGGCTCGCTCCCGATGCCCCCGTGGCCCGACGGCGCAGGGCGAGCCCCCGCCGCGCCCCCCTCGGCCGGCGCGCGCGGGACGCCTCCGCCGCCCGCGCAGCGCGGCGCCGCGCGGCGCGGGCCCGCCCTCGGGTTTGGGCCCGCCGCCCTCCCCTCCTCCTCCTCCTCCTCCTCCTCCTCCTCCCTCCTCCTCCTCCTCCTCCTCCTCCTCCCTCCCTCCCTCCCTCCCTCCTCCCTCCCTCCCTCCCTCCCTCCCTCCCTCCCTCCCTCCCTCCCTCCCGCCTCACCGCCCCGATCTGGCTCCGGCGGCTCCGGCTCGGCGCTGCTTCGGCGGCGAGCGAGGGGGGGGCGCCGAGGAAGAGGGGGCCCTCTCTCGGCCGGCGGCGGGGCTCTCCTCGGGAGCCCCCCGCGCCCTCCGCGGAAGAGTTTCCGTCGGTCTCCGGGGAGGGCTCTGGGAAGCTCTCGGAAGGCCGGGGGACCTCCGAACCTTCTGAGGAGGCCTTCTCCGTCCGTCTCGCTTCCCCTGGAGGGTGAATGTGGGGGTCGGGCGCAGGCGATGCATCCTCGATTTCTGTGTTCGGCGGGGTAACCTATTCGGCAGCGAGCGAGGGGGGGAATCCCCCCTTCGCTCGCCGCCGACTGCGGCAGGTTCTCCGCGGCGTCCTCGGAAGCACGCCCCGTGCGGAGCGCGCGCCTCCCCCCTGCCTGCCGCCCCCTCCGCGGCCGCGCTCTCTGCGCTTCCCCCCCCCCCCCCCGGGCAGGGGTGCAAGCCCAGCCGGGACGCGCGCCCCGCTCCGGCCCGAGCGCGGCGCGCTCCGGTCCACTGCGCGCAGGGTGGCTACGGGCCGACGCCCGAAAAACACAGGCCCGCCTCGGTGTGATTTGTCGCAGATCCCCCCGCGGCGGATCCGGGCCATCTGCGAGCAGCCACTCTGCGAGCAGTGGAGCGCGCTCGTCCGGACGTCGCGGCGACAGGGCCGGCGGCGTTTCAGGGAGTTCTGCTGGCGGCCCCTCTTCGGGTTCTGGCTCCTCGTCCTCCTGGTCGTTTCCCCCGTCCCCTCTCTCGTCCTCTGGCGCCCGGGCCCCGCGGCCCAGGCATCTCGAAGTGCCTGGCCGCGTACTGCAAGGACCGATGGCGGGCGCCCCGCGCGGAAGGGTAACGGCGGTGACGGGTGGGGGCGCGATGTGCGAACGGCCAACCGCGCAGGGCGCTGCAGAATGTACCACAGTCAACCACAGTCAGGAGGCTGAAATGAGGACTACTTCGGGGCTCATAGGGTGGTCTGGTTTTCGGGCCGTTCCTTGCTTTGGGTTTCTTAATAAGCGTTGGGGGGGTACCCCCCTCGACGGGAGTCCACCTCGCCTCGTCGTCGCGCCGCGACGGGGGTCGGAGCGCCTTCGGCGCGCGGTGGCTGCCCGCGACGGGGGTCAATGTGGGGCTGTCGGCGGGGGTGACGCCCCCCCCGACGCTTATGAAGAATCTCGGAGTAGGCTGCGGTCGAGGACTTTCTTCGCGGCCCAGCTCGCCGTGGCCAGAGCAGCCCCTTCGTTCCCAACTTGGCGTTCTGAATGGTAGCGCGATGATTGTATTCGCCGATCCTGGCTGCGGCCGATCTTGCGTAAGTGGGGTGGATCTGTTGACGTCCCCTGGAGGAAGGTCTCTCTTTTCGAGGGGCCGAGAGGTTGGTATTTCCTCCTCGGCGAATGGCGGAGGAAGGCCGGCCGAAGGCGACGGCACCAGAACGGAGGCAGTTCCGTCAGTGGCAGATGGCGGGAGGCCAGTCGAAGGCGTCAGAAGGAAGTGGTGCACCCCAGGAGATGTCAACATCGTTGCGGTGCACTGCCATGTCGGTCTTGTCAGCGCATCGAAAGCTCGATCGCGCGAGTTCCCCAGCCCGAGCTGAATCGTGGCATTTGCCAATGAGAACCAGTGTGACTCTTGCAGTTTTTGCTTCAGTCGGCGGCCTCGCCATCTTTGGGCCTCTTGGGGATACCTTGGGGCCACCCTGGGGAGAGCGGTTTGGAGGCCTGGGGGCCAGGGGTCCACGCAAATGTGCACACGCCCACTATTAGTCCATTCGAGCGGTTTCAGTAGAACATATAATGAAATATAGACAGTATACAAATGTATGTATGTATGTGCGCACGCATGGGTGAGTGTCTGAGTGTAGGTATGTACGTGTGTGTATGTACGTATGAATATGCAAGTATGGATAGTTGTATGTACACGCATATGACTTTTCTGATACATTTACGCGTCCTATCTAATGGCCTTCGGCCCATCCCGCCACCGAGCCTGGGTTACGGGCCCGCCTTGGGCCGGAAAAAGCCACGCGAGAAGACGCGCCAAGCCCAACTGAAAGACTCATCAGGCGTGATGTTTTAGGCTTAGAGGAATAGGCCCAGGTCCTATAAGGACACGCCCACTACGTGCCCAGCGGCACGGTGGCGGATACGGTAAACATAGGCATGTGTGTACATACGTGTGATTCACAGTGCATGTACATATGTGTGAGATCATGCATTTACAATCTATACATATACACATACACATATAGACATATGCACGTATGTCCGCACAGACATAAAGACTTACGCACACATGCACATACACGTGTACAGTCAACCCGCATGGTAAGGATGGGTAACCTTCCCAAGGGTACCCTTGCATCCTTGCCTCCTCGGTCCATCCTTGGCCACTTTCGTTGGCCGCGCCCCGCTCGAAAAGCTTCGAAGTGGGAGTCTAATGCCGTTGCATCCTTATCGCGCATCCTTATGATACGGGTCGGCTGTGTACGCATATCTAGAAATGTACATGTGTGTTTACGTGCATCGATATACATATGCACATACATACATATTTGTGCATATCACTGCATCTACATATATACACATTTGTACACATACATACATACACACCACACATGCAGACATGTACGACTAAACATGTGTGCATTGTATACCCATAGACATGTATAGTGTACAACTGCACATACACATACACACACCCACAACCACCTATACACATACACACACATGTGCATACATACAAACAAACATATTTACATACACGATTGTGCAGACACGCATATATTGATATATACATGCATACATACGAATGTACATGCGCATGTCGTAGGTACATGTATAAATTTATACATACGTGCATATATCTACACGCATTCGTGTATATATATACACACGTATCAATACATAAGCACATACATATGCACACACGTGTGTATATATACATCCTCCTGCAAGCACACGCATACGCATACGCATATTTTGGTACACACATTCTAATGAGTCCATATGTACATATATGTATATGTGCATGCGTACGTATGCACATACATACATACATACATACATACATACATACATACATACATACATACACACATACATACATTTGTACACAGACATACATGTATGCATTATTGTACTTATGAGTATCCATAACAGCCTTTGGCGCATCCCGCCACCGTTTCTGGGTTGTGGGCCAAAGGCCTCCTGGGTGTATCTTGAGGTCTTTGGGGATGCCTCTCGGAAACCTTTTATTATGCTCGGATGGCCACTCTATGGTTTCTTGGGGGCCTCTTGGAGGCCTCTTCGAAGCTTCTTGGGGACTCTTGGGCGCTCACAGGGGCTTTTTGGGATATGTTGGGAGTCTTGAGCAATCTTTTGGTGAAAGGCCCCCAAGGCCACTTCGAGTTCCCACTCTTGGGCCCCTCTTGCAGGAGGGGTCCGGTTCGGATGGATTCGGGCCAGGCCCGTTTATGGCTTCTAGTTTGTTTCAGAGACACCATGCTCTTGCGCCGTATTGGGGCCCTCTTGGGCGGTCCTTGTGCCTTCTTGGGGTTCTTTTGGGCTATCTTGAAAACATCCATCTTGGGGGCCTCCCGATCCGTCATGGGCGGTGTGAGGATGCCATGATCGTTTCAAAAACTTTTATACGGAATCACGGTATTCTGCCTCTTGGAGCGCTCTTGTGGTTCCTCCTAGAGCTCTCTTGGACCGTTTTGGAGGGCTGTTGGGGCGAATCGGAGCCCTTTCGGACAGTCTTGGGGGCCTCCTGGGACCCTTTTGATTAGTCTTCTCGCTCTGTGGCCTTTGGTCAAGTTGCTCAACAAACCCTTTCTAGTCAGGCGGGGGTTCCCCAGGAATCTGGCCATTGGGTTTCTGGGCCCTCGAAGGAGTATCATAATCCGTAGCACAGTGGGCTAAGACGCCTGAGAACACTCCACGTAGTGCCTACGGCATAGTGGCGGATATGCTTATTTATCCAGGTATGTACATGCACGACGAATGGGATCAGGTTTCTGGTTATATATATATGACACATATGCATGTATGTATGTATGTATGTATGTATGTATGTATGTGTATGTATATATGTATGTATGTATGCATGCATGCATGCATGCACGCATGTATGTATGTATGTATGTATGTATGTATGTATGTATATATATGCATGTATGTATTCGTATATGCATGTATGTATGTATGTACGTAAGTAAGTATGAATGTTATGTATGTTTTGTATGTATGTATATACGTATGTATGTATGCATGTATGCATGTATCTATGCATGTATGTATGCATGTTTGTAAACAAATGTGTATACATGCATGCATACATGCATGTATGTATGTATGTATGTATGTATGCATGCCTGCACATATGCATGTATGTATGTATGCATGCACATGTGTGTGCATGAATGTATATCATGTATGTATGCATGTAGGTATGTAGGTATGTATGTATGTAGATCGGTATATTTGTATGTATGTATGCATGTACGCACGTATGTTTGAATACATGTACGTATATACGTACATATGCATGCATGTAGGTATGCCTGTAGGTATTGATGCATGTATACATGCATGCTTGTATGTTTTGATATGTATATGTGCATGTATGTTTGTGTGCGTGTATGTATGTATGTATGCATGTATGTATGTCTGCCTGTCTGTATGTATGCATGTATGTATGTATGTATGTATGTATGTATGTACGTACGTTTGTTTGTATGTATGTGTGTATGCATGCATGCATGTATGTACGTATGTATGTATGTATATATATATATATATATGTATATAGGTATGTAGATAAGTATGTATATCGGTATGTACATATACATGTATGCATGCATACAACCAGGTACATGCACATACATTTATGTACACTGTGCACACATATCGTATGCAGACCAGTATGTCTGCATGATATGCTGTTGTATTCTACCATCGCCTGCGCCAGGACGACACGCCAGAAGCTTGCTACACTGACATCGCGAAGAAGGATCTGCTGGAGACCAAACGCATCGGCAGCCTGCTCGGTAAGAAGGCTCTTGGCATCCTCGTCAAGGTCCGATGGCCCACGGGGAAGGGGAAGAGAGGCAGGAGGAGGATGAGGAGGAGGAGGGCTCCAGTCGACAGACCCGCTCGGCACGCGCATCTCTCCCTGGATTCGAACGATGGGCCTCCGGTAAGCAGTTTCAATCCTGTCGGACAGGCCGTGTTTTGTGTGCTTTGGTCTACGCGCTTTTGGACGAGCTCATGAACTACGAAGGCCACCGTCGCCTGGCGATATCAATCTTTGATCGAGCTACCTCACCGAACGCGTGAAGCCCAACCAGCAGGGGAGAGGTCTTCTCGATGAGAGGCGATCGATGGAATCAGGACGCACTGTCCGAATTTTGATGCCATGACCCATCCGAGCGACATCTTCTTCCTCTGTGGTACGCTTATCTCAAGATTGCACAGGCCGCACGAGCCTCGATGCACTTGGGAACCATGGCATCTGGCCTGCCACCGCGCTGGCTCAGCATTCTGGGTGGTGGCTCTTCGGGGGGGGGGGGGGCACGTCGTTTTCTCCCCTCTGGCCCGTCTGTTCTGCCCCACCCGGCGGTCCTGGGAGCCCCCATCGGGCCACTTCTCGGGCGCCTCGGGGCCCTGCTGGGCCGTCTTCGAGCTCTCGCGGGCCGCCTTGGGACCTCTTGGCCGCCCGGGGGTCCCTCGCTGCCGTCGTGGGGAGGAGGAGGAGGAGGGGGAGGAGGAGGAGGAGGAGGAGGAGGAGGAGGAGGAGGAGGAGGAGGAGGAGGAGGACAAGGAGGAGGACAAGGAGGAGGAGGAGGAGGAGGAGGAGGAGGAGGAGGAGGAGGAGGGGGGGGGAGGAGCGGAGGAGGGGGGAAGGAAGAGGAGGAGGAGGAGGAGTAAGAGGCGCTCCGACGCGGCCTCGGGTGCGGAGGCCCTCGCGGCCAGCTTGGGGCTCTCTCTCGTGGGCGCCTGGGGCCGTCTTAGGGGCCCCTCGCGTTGTCTGGAGGCCGTCTAGGAGGACGCTTCGGCCGACTGGGGGCTTTGTTGGACCGCCTTTGGGCCAAGGTAGTCTGGAAAGCTTACGCCGCCCAAATCTTTGAGAACATGGCTGGGGCATCAATGATTTGGGCTTAGCCGGATCCTACCGGGGGTCCTCCAGGGTCGCCCTCTTGGGGTGTTTTGGGTCCCTGGTAGGCCGTCTTGAGGCCATCTTCGGCCGTCTTGGGGCCATCTTGGGCCGTCCTGGAGGCCTCTGGGGTCGCTTTGTCGGTCTTGGTGGCCTGCCTCGGGCGTCTTGGAGGCTTGGGAGCGCGGATCCATTGTGTGTTTACGGGGGATCGTGGCCCCTGGAGCGCGGATCCATAGCTTCTTACCATGGACCGTGGCCTCGGGAGAGGGGGTGATGCACGTAGCTCTCTGCTGAAGAGGGTAGCGTGGTCCTTTAGAATATTTCAGTGTCCTACCAGGCAGCTCTTGGAATTCTTCCACGCCTCAACGTGCCAGGGTGCACGGTCGTGGTTTCTGCGCCTCAGCTACCACGTTTACCCACCACCGCACGAGGATATCGAAGTGTGATAAGCGACCAGAGGAGGAGGACGACTACTACTACTACTCCTCCTACTGCTTCTTCTTCTAGTGTTACTACTACTACTACTACTACTACTACTACTACTTCTACTACTACCTCTACCTCTACTACTACCTCTACCTCTACCTCTACCTCTACCTCTACCTCTACCTCTACTACTACTACTACTACTACTACTACTACTACTACTACTACTACTACTACTACTACTACTACTACTACTACTACTACTACTACTACTACTACTACTACTACTACTACTACTACTACTACTACTACTACTGACTACTACTACTACTACTACTACTACTACTACTACTACTACTACTACTACTACTACTACTACTACTACTACTACTACTACTACTACTACTACTACTACTACTACTACTACTACTACTACTACTACTACTACTACTACTACTACTACTACGACTACTACTACTACTGCTACGACGACTACTACTACTACTACTAGTACGATACGACTCGACTACACTGAGACTACTACGCGACTACTATACTACTACTACTACTATTACTACTACTACTACTACTGCTACTACTGCTACTGCTGCTACTTCTACTTCTACTTCTACTACTACTACTACTACTACTACTACTACTACTACTACTATTACTACTACTATACTACTACTACTGTACTACTACTACTACTACTACTACTACTACTACTATTACTACTACTACTACACTACTACTACTACTGCTACTACTACTACTACTAATACTACTACTACTACTACTACTACTACTACTACTACTCTACTACTACTACTACTACTACTACTAACTACTACTACTACTACTACTACTACTACTACTACTACTACTACTACTACTACTAGTACTATCCGTAAGGGCTTCGCCCCCTGCCGCCGGCCCCCTCTCTCGGAGAATGGGCCATGGAAGAGCTAAGTCATGAGGCTTTGGCGCTGTCGTGCAGCAGTATCGGAACTTCATGCGAGGCCGATTCGCAATCGGCAAAACCAACTGATCACAAGAGGGGTTACCACACAGGGCGATTGGTAAGACGTGTATGGTTTACGAGCTTGGTTACCACACCTTGGGATTAAAGGGCCGAGGGAGTACTCGCAGTTTGGGTTACCACGCCTTGCGATGGATGTGCGTGAGGGGTGGCACCGAATTTCAGAAATGTGGCAAATCCCCTGTGTTTTTGGACCCTGACCCCGCGGATCTGCGTGAGGGGTGGCACCGAATTTCAGAAATGTGGCAAATCCCATGTGTTTTTGGACCCTGACCCCGCGGATCTGCGTGAGGGGTGGCACCGAATTTCAGAAATGTGGCAAATCCCCTGTGTTTTTGGACCCTGACCCCGCGGATCTGCGTGAGGGGTGGCACCGAATTTCAGAAATGTGGCAAATCCCTTGTGTTTTTGGACCCTGACCCCGCGGATCTGCGTGAGGGGTGGCACCGAATTTCAGAAATGTGGCAAATCCCTTGTGTTTTTGGACCCTGACCCCGCGGATCTGCGTGAGGGGTGGCACCGAATTTCAGAAATGTGGCAAATCCCTGTGTTTTTGGACCCTGACCCCGCGGATCTGCGTGAGGGGTGGCACCGAATTTCAGAAATGTGGCAAATCCCTGTGTTTTTGGACCCTGACCCCGCGGATCTGCGTGAGGGGTGGCACCGAATTTCAGAAATGTGGCAAATCCCATGTGTTTTTGGACCCTGACCCCGCGGATCTGCGTGAGGGGTGGCACCGAATTTCAGAAATGTGGCAAATCCCATGTGTTTTTGGACCCTGACCCCGTGGATCTGCGTGAGGGGTGGCACCGAATTTCAGAAATGTGGCAAATCCCATGTGTTTTTGGACCCTGACCCCGCGGATCTGCGTGAGGGGTGTCGATTTCGAGCCCCCCCAGCAATTCAGACAACGCGCCCAGGGGGTGCTAAAAAGTTCCGTTTGGGCCTCCCCCCCCTCGCGCGGTCAATCAATTAGTTACAGTAACCAGCAAGAAGCAGAACTGTAACACTGGAAATTACAACCTACGACTGGTACAGGAAACTGCGAACCTCGCGCCTACAGCCTGGTGGCCCCACAAGGGGGCCGGCGGATTACTACTACTACTACTACTACTACTACTACTACTACTACTACTACTATTATTACTACTACTACTACTACTACTGCTACTGCTACTGCTGCTGCTGCTACTACTACTACTACTACACTACTACTACTACTACTACTACTACTACTACTACTACTACTACTACTACTACTACTACTACTACTACTACTACTACTACTACTACTACTACTACTACTACTACTACTACTACTACTACTACTACTACACTACTACTACTACTACTACTACTACTACTACTACTACTACTACTACTACTACTACTACTACTACTACTACTACTACTACTTCTACTACTACTACTACTACTACTACTACTACTACTACTACTACTACTGCTACTGCTATTATTATTATTACTACTACTACTACTACCACTACTCCACCTACTACTCCTAAGCACAAACACATTGATACTAGCTAGCACTAGTAATAATCATATACAGAGGATGATGATAATGATGACGATGCTGATTCTGATGCTGGTGCAGTTATCGTTGTTGTTGCTGTTGCTGATACGGTTGCTTTTGTTGTTGTTGTTGTTGTTGTTGCCTCTGTTGTTGTTTCGTTGTCGTTGTCGTTATTGTTGTGTTGTTGTTGCTGTTGCTGTTGCTGTTGCTGTTGCTGTTGCTGCTGCTGTTGCTGTTACTGTTACTGTTGTGGTTGTTGCTGTTGCTGTTGATAGGACGAGGAGGAGGAACAGAAAGAGGAACACACAGGAGGATGAGAAGGAGGGTGAGGGCGGAGGGAGGAGGGAGGAAGAGGAGAGAGGGAAAGGAGGAGCGAGGAGGCTGGAGCGACGAGGAGCGGGGAGGAGCGGGGAGGAGCGCGAGCTGGACCTGCAGACGGCCGCCTCTGCCGCTGGACCGACCCCGCCCCGCCCCGCTCTGCGGCCGCCGGAGGCCACCCCGAAGGTCCCGTCGACCGCGAAGGCGGACGCGTCCGAGGCCCGCTTCGCGCTCTGTGCGGGAGTGGGGGGGAGGAGAGGGGGAGACGGAGGGAGAGTGAGGAGAAGAGAGGGAGGAGAGGGATGGGGAGAGGGAGGGGTGGGAGAGGGAAAGCGAGAGGGGAGGAGAGGGAGAGCGAGGGGAGGAGAGGGATGGGAAGGGGAGGGAGAGTGGGAGGGAAGGGAGGGGAGGGAGAGGGAGATGGAGAGGGAAAGGGAGGGGGGGAATGCGCAACGATTCGGACGATGGGTCGTCCAGGCACCCGGGCCGCACGTGCCCGGCAGGCCTTCTTTGCAAACAGGAAGGCGTCATATATGGAACAGGAGTTGTTGGATAACCTTCCTGGCGCGGACTAAGGGGCCCCGTCTGGAAGAAAGGATGGGCGGCGGTGATCGTTCCTTCTGTCCCACAATGCAGAATGAGAGAGAGAGAGAGAGAGGCACCAGTTTTAAGCACACTTTGGCATGCGCGATTCGGCGCCCAGGCAAGATCGGCGCCACCTTGGGGCGTTCCCCGCAGCGGCCCATAAGGAGCGGGCGACGGAACAGGCGCCGGCAGTTCACAAGGCCCGACGAGAAAGGAGGTTGGCTTTGGTGTGCAGCCGTTTGAGCGTCAAGGAAGGCTTGGAGGTTACCGTGGAGGTGCGCCCCCATGACCGCAGCAGGCCAGAAGGTCTGCTGCAGGCCCCTCCAAACCTCTTGCGTGAGGTGGAAACTGTCGATCAGCGGTGCCGATTGCTCCTCGATCTGGTGGAAAGAGGTCGCCAGCTGATTGGCATCCTGGTGGGGCGTTTGAATGCTGGTGGTGAAAGTTGCCCCGCGGTCCCGGTGTTGCTGGCCACTGGCCGCGCGGAGGTGCTGCGTGAGCGCATTCATTCGATCGGTACGGTGCTCTGAGGTCGTTCGGTCGCCCATGTCCTGGTAGGTGGTGCAAGGGCCCTTGGTCCCCGTTCCATGGTGGGGCGAGGGATCTACTTGGTGGCAGGAAACGGAACGTTGGGTGGATAGGTGTGCAAACGCACTGACGCTGGGGCGGCGGAGCTGGCCCCTGGGACGCCTGTCCGCGACCCCTCGCCATGCCATGCGCAGGTCCTCTCCCAGGCGGATGGCGTTACCGGCGGAGTCGTGCCGTGCGGTGTGGTTGTCAGCGTCGGGAGTGCGTCGGTGACCGCGGGCGTGGTGGCCGTCTCCCCTGGTCTTGCGGCCGTCCCGTCGGATCCCTCGTGGGCCGATGGGGGTGGCGCTTCAGGATGAGCGTCATGAATGGCTAACGTGCCTTCCCGCTCCCGAGCGTCGGGCAGCTCCGCGTTTGCCGTCACGTTCGGGTGGTCCTCTGCATTTTGGTCATTGCCGTGGGGGTGGATCAGTGCCAGGAAGTCGCGGTCGTCGTCAGCGTTGAGGGAGGCCCTAGCCCTAGCGGGTCGAGGCCATCAGCTTCGAAGTCGTCCGTGGTTGGGCTCAGGGATCATCGAGTCTGTCGAATTCCCTGACTGGTGGTGAGCGGGTGTGGTTCCATTTTGGAGAGCTCAGGATTCGAGTGCCCTGCTTTTCTGGAGGGCAGCGGGAGGGTGCGGTGTCGCCAATCGTGTGCGGCGACGGCCATGCCGTGGAGAATATCGGCGAACTCTTGGCGCCATCTGGCAGCGTCGACCGCACTTTTTGGGATGCTGTGGGGCCTCTCCCGCGCGTTAGCGAGTTCATCGAGGTGACGGTTGGCGTGGCGGTTGAAAGCTTCAGCGATAGGCCTGATGCGGCCTTCGTTGATGCCTTGCTTCCCGAGATGACTTTCGACTTTCTGAATTTTGAACTGGTCAGTTCTCGCCAGAAGCACCCAGTGAATTTTCCGCGAAAGTTCGGATTGCGGCCCCGCGCGCTGCGCTGGTTTGCCCCTGAGGAGGTCTGCGGATCCGTCGGCGGCCGCTTGGTTGTTGACGAAGACGTGGACCAGTCGTTCCGCCGTGGCGACGAGGTGCAGCATGGCGAGGGGTTCAGCCAGGTGTGCTGATTGTGCCAGGCCGTGTAGGCGGGCCGAACGGTTTAGCTGGTGATCAGGACCGTTGTGCACGCCAAGGCGTGCCTTGGCCAGGAGGGGGTGAGCTTGGTTGGAACAGGTCCCGTCGGTCGCGGCGCAGACCCGTCGGTCACCATGGTCGTAGGTGTACTCTTGGTTGGCATCCCCGTCCTCGTCGCCCTGCACGGGCTCGGGAATGGATATTGAAGGTCGTTTGTCGCCAGAGCTGCCAGAAGGTCGACCAAGGTGGGGTCTTCCTCAAGAAGGCCGCAGTGCGTAGTGTGTGATTGGTGATCCTGCCATTGTTCATCGGTGATCATTCTCTCGAGGGCAGTCCTCTGATTACCCAGCAGGGACATCTCCAGACGCTGTGCTCCTGGGTCTCCTCCTTCTGGTCACGCCATGTGAGCATGGGGAAATGGGGGTCCGCGGAGATGCCGGCCTGGACTTTCCTAGCCTCGCTCGGCGTGGTCACTCCCGCAGAGGTAGCTGCGAAGCAGGCCGGGATGCCGAGCGGTGCAGTCGGCCTTGCCTCTGGCCCCGGCTGGCCAGGCCTTGGCCGATCGCGAAGGTCCCGTCTGGCGGCGGCCGCGGCTCCGAGACCTCGTGCCTGGTTCTCGGGGTGCGTCCAGGGGGCGTCGCTCCCGAGCAAAAGGCATGGCCCGACGGACCGGCGGCCAGCGCAACAAGTGTATCCGTATCGTGGTCTCTGGCAGAGCACATCTCATTGAAAGTGAAACGGTGGGAGTTCAATCTGTTACGACGCATTCTCACTTCGCGGCGCAAGCCTGGAGAGGGGCATGAGAAAGGTATGCTCCGCAGCGCCAGGTCCACAGAGAAGCAGCTTCTGCGTTGAACATGCAACCAGGAATTCATAACATGTTAGCCGTCTTCGAAAATGCATGGGAAGAGAAAATTACAGGTTCACGAAGCTGCGTTAATATGTCGTCCGCGTCCGGGTGGGTCCGCACGCAGCAAAGTGGGAATCCTCATCAGTATTGGACAGCAAGCTCAAACGACGAGACTGTGGCTTCAAGCGTGAAGGCCATGGCCACCGCGTTGAGTAGGAGGAGGTGTTCGTGACAGTTTTCGGTTTGGTTGGTGTTGCAAGCGCAACGGTTGCATCGCGGAGTCTGATTGGATGGCATGTTTCCCGCGATTTGTCGCACTTCTGTGAAGCGCGATGGCTTTTAAATCCCAGTGCCGCCGCTGAAGGACCTGCGAGCGCCCTGGTCCAGACCGGCCCCGCGCGGGGGAGAACCGCCCCTAGTCCATTGGAGCGGCTTCCAGACTCTCATGGCGATGGCGCCTGTGATGTGCAAGTGGGGGGTCCCGCGCGGCGCGTGGCTTTTCTTGTCGATTGCGAACCTTTTAGGTGGAGCGTTAACTGGTGCAGCCGCGCTGGCGAATCCCGGCCTGGCTCCGATGTTCGACCGCGTCGGCCGCGCTAGCTTCCGCATGGGCGACTCTGTATGGTGCCCGGCGCGCGATGTTGATGATGTGATTTGCCGGCGCCTGCGAGAGTGGAACGCCCGAACACACTAGTCGGTGAGGTGCGCGTACATCAGGTAGTCGCGGTGTCAACGTGGGCGCATGGCAGCCGAGGACCTTGCCAGTGCGAACATTTTGGTGCGCGCAGGTTGTGGCGCTCGTGCAGGGGCGGGATCGGCTTCGGCTCGGTGCGTGGAGGCCGTATTTCGTGAGGGAAAGAGCGAAGTAATGATTCGGGTGCTACTCGCAGGCGCATTGATTATTGATCCCATGTCCTCTTTTACTACGGATGCTGTCGCGTTGGAGGAAACGATGGAAGCGGGGGCCTTGTCCGCAGCTGCGAGCCGCCGCCCGTCAGACATATGACTTTGGCCTCGCGAAAGAAAGTCGTCGTGCATACCGGCAGTTTCGGGCCAAGTCCATTCGAGTCGGGCAATGGGCTGCCGAACTCAACCGACAGGTCCCTCCCATGAATGGCATGCGTGAAGGTGTGGAAGGACTCGGCATTCGCGCTGAGGCTGGTGTCTCTCGTCGATTGCCTTCCGAACCCGAGCGGCGCCTCTCCTCGCGTGATGGCGCCGAATTCGATCGCTTGGCTGGGGGCGGCAAGGGCGCGGAGCGCCCATTGTGAGATCCAGACTTGCTCTTTGGGTCGGATGGCAGTAAAGGCTGTGTTGTTTTGGAGATTTCGCGCCCTGTCGCTGGAGGGGTAGGATATCCGTGCCCGTGGTGCACATGCTGACCGTGATGGGGGCGGCCCGATCTAGCTCTTGCAGTCAAGCCGCATAGTAAGGATGGGCGACCTTCCCGAGGCTTGTATCCTCGCCCCTTCGGACCATCCTCAATGATTTTCGTTGGCCAACCTCGTTCGACAAACGCGAGCGCGGCCCCGCGAGGCCCTTTCGTCCTTGCCGCGCATGCTTATCATGCGGGTTGATTGTGCGTGGGCGCCTTCAGGGGCACGCCTGATACGTGGGAGGCGCTTCGTGGTCCCTTTCACTCTGGCCTCGGCAGCGGCTTCGAGATTGATGCTAGGGCCCTCGCCCTCCAGCGTCGTATAGTGGGTGATCGTGAAGGTGGAGAGCGGTGGCCTGGCTGTTGAGTTCGTCGCCCAGGGCTCATCCTGCGAATTTGCCCAGGTAGATTGTCTGGCCCGACAATTTGCCAAACAGAGCAGCTTGGTCAAGAGACGCTGGTAGTTCAGCCGCGGTGTGAGCTGTGGGGTTGCTATTATCGACGAACGTGGTGCTGAGCGACCATGGGATAATCCTGTGTTACCTTTTCGTCCAGACTCACATGGGGAGCTAAGTGTCGCCCCGCATCTGAGTCCCCAGCTCCAACTCGCGACGGCGGCCTTGAAGGGGGGAAGGGGGTGGCGTTGCGGCGGCGCCGGCCAGCGAGACGTGCGGCGACGACATGCGACGCGACAAACGGGGAGGGGGCGCCGCCGTCGTCGTCGCCGAATGCGGGGCCGCCGCTCCAGTGCCCGCTCGCTTACGTGGCGGGGGCGGCAGATCCCGCGCGCGGGCCCGCCTCGTCCCTGGCCTCGCCGTCCGTCTTGTGCAAATGGCCTCCCTGGGTCGTCAAGGTTCTCCGCGTTCGGCAAGAAGGCCGCGCTGTCCATGGTGTGGCCGTCGTCGAGCGTCTCGGAGTCGGACGTGTCCAAGCTGACCTGAGGTGGTCCTGGTGGACCTGGGGTTTGCCCGGGGCTTTTTTGCCGATGACCTGGGGCCTTGTTGGGCCGCCAGGGTGAATGGCAGCGCCCCGCTGTGAGCGGTCGGTTTCGACGGTTGTGTGGCCCTGTGGCACCTTTGGCGGAGATTCTGCGCCCGTGCCTGGGGGCGCTGGAGTGGCAGTTGCCACTGGTCCCGCTGGCAAGCTGGGAACGCTTGTTCCAGAGAAGCGGGCTCTATTGGCAGCTGTGGCGCTGGTTGATAGACTGTTGGCCCCACCTGGGTGGCGAAGTGCGCGCCGCCCGCCCGTGCCGGCAAAGCTGGGTGCTTCACTGCGGGGGGCAATGGTGCCACCGCTTGGTGCCATGATTGGCCCGCGCAGCTCGCTGTCCACCTCAAGTTCCGCCTTTCTACCCCCGTTTCGGCAGGTCGTGGTGATGCCTCGGGGGCACTTCAGCACCTGCAAGTCAGGGTCGGCCGGGCTGAACCTTCTCAGGGTAGGGATGACCCATGGGGGCAGCTTTGTGAGGGGTGCCTGGTGGGTGCAGCCGTTGCCCCGTGCTACCGCTGGCCGTTGCGGCTGTAGCTATCTGCGGCGAGAGCTGCTTTTGACCCAGGGTGGTGTCCTGCTGGTCAAGCTGCTCCTCGTCTTCCTTGGCTAACCTGGCGAGCGGAGTAATCTGCTGGCCTGAGCGCTTGTCGTTGCCATCGCTGCCGTGTGTGGCCTTCCCCGTTCGGTGGTCCGCGTGGCGAGGGGTGGGCGGGTGCCTTGCTTCGGCAGCCATTGCTCGTGTGGCTTTATGTGGTGGTCTCGGTGGCCGTCAGTCCGAAGTTCCGCGCGGTGGCGTATGCGCGTAGGGCTGCGCTGGCGCGGGCGGCTTCTGGACCTGGACTTGGCCCAGTACCTGTGCCAGTGTGCGCCCCATGAGACTGGTGCCGCCGCTCGAAGCCGCCTTGGTGCATCTTGGCGGTGGTAGCCCTGGCGGGCTCCCATCGCGCTTGTTCAGCATGTGGGGTTCCGCGCGGCCGTGAAGCCGGCAGATACCCTTGGCGCTGTTCAGCCCTGTGAGGACGACGGAGGTGAGGGATTGCGGGTGAAGGGCGGTGCGTTTCCACATGAGGCCGAGGTCAGCCCCGTCTGTTGGTATCCGCGTGGTGCCTCGTGTCAACGGGTTTCACGACGTGCAGGACCTGGGCGACTTGCTTGTGTTTGTGAGTCCCGATGTGGTGTAATGATATTGCGAGCGGTAGGCTTTCCTGAAGCGGTTGCTTGCCACGATCATCATATGGGCACAGCATGACGATGCCGCCAGCTCTGAAGAGAGGCCCTTCGACGACGAACTTGGGTTCTGGTCTGAGAGCGATTTTTCTCCCGGGGCGGTGGCGGGGGTCAGCGTCTAGGCTCGGTGGCCTGTGGGGTCTTTCGTCGAGTAATCGTGGGCGGCGGGAACGGGGCGGAACGACGGCTGGAGGGGGAGGCGGGAGGAAGAGGCCGAGGAGGCCGAGGAGGAGGAAGAGGAGGAAGAGGAGGCCGCAGGAGGAGGAGAAGGAGGAGGAGGAGGAGGAACCGATTTGCACTCGAGCGCTCCGTGTGTTCTGTGCGTGGGGTGGGGTACTCTTCCCACGCTGTTGTGCGACACTCACGATCGGGTAGCATGATGGCCTGGCTGATCGTTTTTTTTTTTTTTTTTTTTTTTTTTTTTTTTTTTTTTTTTTTTTTTTTTTTTTTTTTTTTTTTTTTTTTTTTTCAAAAAAATAGTTTTATTTTTTTTTTATTTTTTTTTTATTTTTTTTACATTATATATAATTACTATTATTACATATATATATATAGATATATCATAATTATAATTATTGTTATTTTTAATATTGTCATTATTATTATCATTATTATTATTAGTATTTGTATTTTTATTATTATGTATTATTACTCTTTTTATATATATGTATCTCTCTTTTTTTCTTATGTTTTCCTCCCCCCCACATATATATATATATATATATATATGACATCGTCGGGTGCAGCCCGTGGCAGTGGATAATTGTCGTCTGGAGACGCAACGAGACATGTTCGACAGCTTGCCGTGCAGGTATATTGGCCCAGGAGGATTCATGTGAGCGTGTCACCAACTGAGAACAGTAATGCGCGGGTATTGGTGTTCCAACTGGAATGCGTTCCCAACGTCGTTCGGAGCACTCCCAGGGGACAAATCTGCGGCCGCACCCGGATATCCTTGATGGCTTCGCCCCCTTGCCGCCAGCCCCCTCTCTTGGATAATGGGTATGCAAGAGCTATACTGTGAGGCCTGGGCGCTGTCGTGAAGCAGCGTCGGAACTCCGAACGGGGGCTCTGGAGATGCGTGCCAAAATCAATAATCGCAGATGTTGGCCTTTTGGGCCCCTCTTGGGGGTGCTCTTGGAGTGCTCTTGGAGTCCTCTTGGGAGCCTCTTGGGCCGTCTTGGGACTATTTCGGGTGCCTTGGAGCATTCTTGGGCCGCTTCGGAGGCCTCTTGTACCGTCCTGGGGGCTTTTTATAAAAAGGACTGGCCTCGAAAGGGCGACTACTGCTTATTTTACGAGGGTTTACGGCTCCGGGGGACGCGAAGACAGCGTAAATTCCGAGGGGTCGGGGCTTCAGGGGCGCAGATATTGAATACTTCAAAAGATAGTTTTTCTTCGGAGACGAGAATATGATACAATTCATGAGGACTTGTGGTTTCGGGAACGCCAGCACAACGTAATTTGCTAGGGTTTATGGCCGTGGCTTCGCGAACCTGGTAACATTTACAAAGGATTATGGTCTCGGGGGCGCGACTATAATGTAATTTACAAGGGATTATGTCTTCGGGGGCGCGGATCTCAGCTATTTGTAGTGTCCTAGGATCCCCTAGACACTTTGAGACCCCCCCAGGTGAAGGTGACTAAGGCCCTTTTCGGCTTTCCCCCCTCGCGCGGACTTCAACAGTTCAGAGTCGGAAGCAGAACGCAGAACTGTGACATCGGAAATTTGAAACCGGAACTGGAGCAGGGAGCAGCAAGTCTAAGCCGCGGAGCCTGATGGCTCCGCAAGGGGGCTGGTGGATATTGTCGTAACTTGTTCCACCAAGGTAGATGAAAGAGCGTGTGATGCTCTTGGATAGTCATGCGCTTCTTCGGAGGCTGCTTTTGGCAATACTTGGCCTTGAGTTTGTGCTATTGGCAACCTGGAGGCACAGGGTAGCTGTCTTGGGGCCATCTTTGGGCGCCCTGGAATGATGCTAAAACCATTCTAGGGCCTCTTGGGGTCACATCGGGGCTAGGGATGCGAGACGGCGAGTATCACATCGCTGAAGCACACAAGCGTTTTCAATGAACGCTGCTTCGTGGGTTCCTCACATTGAGATGTCTCTTTGGCCACGGCGGGCCATGCCAAGTGCCTATTGTGCTGTGGGCTGTCTCGGAAGCCTTCTTTGAGGGAATCCTGTGGCCATCTTGGGACCATCCTCGAGATTCGGGGCCGCTCTGGATGAACTTATTCTCCCCAGAGGGGGGCAGGAGACGGACTGACGGAATTCGGGCACGATTCTCGATGATCTCACCATTGGTTTCCCCGGCAGGCCCCCAGGGCTAGCTGGCCGTGGGGCAAGTGGGGCCATCTTAGCCGGTCGCAGAGGTCAGCTAGGCTTGATTTGTCTTGGCACACCTTGAGCATTATTTCACACTGCGTTCCTGGATTTCGGGAGCCAGCGGGGAGTCCTGGCCAATCCCCAGATATCGCAGCTCTCGGCCCCGAACGAACGTTCAATACCAGTTGGTGCCACGATGCAGCATTCCCGTGCAGAAGGAGATGTTATCATGAGGGCGCTCAACACCTTACCAAAGGACACTGCGGCGAAGATGCACAACTGCTAATGAACTATCCGCCGCGTCGGCACCATCATATGCTAACACATCCGAACGAGCGCATTCAAACATTCACACAAGTAAACGCACCTACACATTTTGTCGTGGACACATGCGAATGCAAACGGACACAGAAACTCACGCACACACAGCCCCGCCTGCATACGACCCATGCAGTCATACACATGCGTACATGTGAGGGTGTTCAGATGTGCGAGTACACGTACGTGCATACACGGAGGCGCCGACATGTTTTGTTCATGCAGGCGCAACCGCAGTCGTGCTCATACGCGTATATATACGCATCTGAGGTCGGACGTGTTCACAAGCATGTGCACGTGCAGATTTATCAATATATGCATGTGTATACGGACTCCTTATTGTGTTTTGTTTTTCATTTTTTATAGTTCCATACACTACTAGTGTATGTGCTTTCATATTTTGTATGTTTCTATATGAATGTTGATGTGTGTCTGTGTCACACAGATATGATACACTGTTTTGTATAGTATTTTTTTACACGTATAGCCACGGCTCGGGAAGATTTGGATGAAGAGGAGCATGGGGAACGACTGACGGAGGCGGGATAGTCAGCCACAGTTCAGGAGGAAGGGGATGAACAGGAGTGTGGGAAAGGAGTGACGGCGTTGGGATACGACTCAGGCTGTCCTCAAGCAGATCCTCTCCAGCGTGGACCCGAAATACGCGGGAAACGCCGATCTCATTCAGAAGCTGAAAGATTGGAGGTCTACCCAGCCTCTTTGAATTGGAGCTCCTCTCTGGTGTTGTCAGCAGCTGCGCTTGCCGAGTCGTGGTCCAGCATCGTACGTGCGCGCCCAGGACCCTTTCCGTTCTGCGAAAGTTGTTCTTCACGCAGGCTGCAGACTCGGATCTTCACCCACAGGGCTGTATCCACGTTTAGTGCGCTTCAGAGTATGGGAGTGCCGAGAATCTTTCGAACATGTTTAGAGGGTAAAGGCACCAGGTTTCCATTGCGTGGCAATCCACGATGCCCGTCATCGCAAGCTGTAGCGCTCGTTAGCAGCAGCAGCAGCAGCAGCAGCAGGAGCAGCAGCAGCAGCAGCAGGAGCAGCAGCCGCTTGTCTGACCTATTCCCACCTTGTTCGATACAATCATCTCACGCGCTGAGTCAGACATAGTTTGCCCAACTTGCTCGACATTAGGAGCCTTTGGCCAGGCCGATTAGCGCTGCCGCTGGCCAGGCCGACAGTCCGCGGCCGCCCCGCCGCTTGCCGGGGCCCAGCCTGCGTGGAAGAAAGGTATACCCCCCAAAAGGGGTACGATCGAAGACGACGAAGGCGGGTATCGAGGGTTCGGGAAAGATGCGTTAACGGGCTCTCCAGCAGATAAGAGCGAACATTTCTGAAATAATTGTTGAATGTTAACTACTAAATCATTATTGTTGGACCCCCCAGGCGCTTTGGCGCTCTCGCTTCGGCGCCGGCCACATTTTCATTGAAAATGAGGTTCAGGCTCGAGCAGTTTGGGGGGGCGCCAAGACCGGCCCTCCAACGACAACAACAACAACGCTCCCGCTCTAGACTTTCTCCTTTTTTACTCAGGGCCGGTGCTTTTGCCCGCCGCCGAAAGCCGCCGTCCCAACAAAACCAGCGCTACCGCTCGAGACTTCCTCCCGTTTTACCTTTTACTGGCGCGCTGCTGTTTCTCTCATCGGCGCCGCCCCCAGCAAGAACAACGCTCCCGCTTGAGACTTCCTCCCTTTTTACTCAAGGCGGTGCTCCTCCTCGCCGCCGAGAGCCGCCGTCCCAACAAAGCCAGCGCTCCCGCCCGAGACTTCCTCCCGTTTTATACTGGACTTGCGCCCTACTCTCTTTTGAATTGGCGCCGCTCCGAGCAAGAACAACGCTCCCGCTCGAGGCTTCCTCAGAACGGTGCTGCTCCTCGCCGCCGACAGCTCACCTACCGACAAAACCACGGCTCCCGGCTCCAGGAGGAGGAGGAGGAGGAGGAGGAGGAGGAGGAGGAGGAGGAGGAGGAGGAGGAGAGAAGGAGGAG
>CAUYUJ010016747.1:179882-189638 GCA_963575745.1 Prorocentrum cordatum | reverse complement strand
GGAGGAGGAGGAGGAGGAGGAGGAGGAGGAGGAAGAGGAGGCGGAGTCGGCGGCGGAGGCGGAGGAGGCGGAGGAGTTTGAGGAGGAGGAGGAGGAGGAGGATGATGAGGAGGAGGGGGAGGAGGCGGAGGCCTCGCTTCGGGTGCGCAGAGGGAGACAGAGAGTCGGCGTCACCCCAACATACCGCGCGTCGATAACTCTTACAGAGTATACTCCGTGGCGGGCGCCTTCTGGCTATACCGCTCGGGAAACGATACACCATAAGATGCTCGTGCTGCATGTTCCAGCCGGGCCCACGCCTGCGTCCGAGCGAGAGAGAGAGAGAGAGAGAGCGAGAGAGAGTGAGAGAGAGAGAGAGAGAGCCCCCCCCGCGCCCCGCAGGTCCTCCAAGGCCTGAGAGGGGCCAGAAGGGCCTAGGTCCCCCCTGCGCCGCGCGCTGGCGCCGGCCGTCTCGCGAGAGGCACTCGTCGGTGGCCTGCACTCCGCCGTAGGTTTTGCCTCCCCGCCCTCTGACGGACGGAGATCGGCGACCGAGGTTTCCGCCATGCTCCTGCTGGCGCCCCAACCCCACGGCCTCCGGCTCCTCTGCCTCCTCCTCCTACTCCTCCGCCTCCTCCGTCTCATTCTCCGCCTCCTCCCCCTCCTCCATCTCCTCCTCCTCCTCCGCCTCATCATTCTCCTCTTCCTCCTCCTCCTCCTCTTCCTCCTCCTCCTCGAGGGGTAGAGAGCGGGGGCAGATATGGAGTCCCAGCGCCTCAGGAGGCCAAGGTTTACAGCCATGGCCTGGGCTCGGTGGCGCCCGGAAGTATAGGGGCAGCAGCTGTGGAAGGTATCGATCGCCTGTGAGGCTCACGACGCCCTCGACGAACGAACATCACACACCCATACCCAAGGAGGGTCGGAGAGGGCTATGGGTGCGTGTTGTCGGATGGGGTCCCCGCTCGAACGGGAGCGCCCCCTGGGGTCCAACAACCCGCACCCATACCCATAGCCAGTCCTCCTCCCAACGACCCCCGCATGGGTATGGGTGTGTGTTGTTCGTTCGTCAGCCCTGCCTTTCCACGCTGCTCGATCCTCGGGGCCGTGGCGTACGCGGCTCAGGAGGGAGGTTCGAATAGGTCACGACGTCGGAGGCAATGGGTCTCTGATCCGGCCTCCTCAGACCTCCAGTGTCCACTCCTGACATGCTCGCGTTGTGAAACAAGTCACGACAGGAAGTTGCTTTTGGCAATTACTGTCGGCCTTTGGGGTCCCGTGCCAGGCCCGGGGACCAAAAACGACTCATGTTGAAAAGCTGGTCTCAGGGAAGGGGTTGTTACTTCTGGGGTAGCACGCTGTGAAGAAATCACGACGTCGGATGTCTGGGGTCGTCTACGGTTTTGACATGTCGCTGTGGCATTTCCAGCACCCAGGGGCCGTTCTTACGCCCCGAGGCCATGGGCAACGTCGGCGGCGCGCAGAGGGGGCGGGGGGCGCGAGGGGGGGCGCCTCACTGGGAAGACAGGGGGCTCCTTCGAATCCCTCCTGCCTTCGAAGCCTCCGATGCCTTCGAAGCCTTCGATGCCTTCTGAGAAGCCCCCTGTCGTTTCAGAACGTTCGCCCCGCGCTTTTCTTCGCGTCCCCGGCCCCCAAGACCAGTGCCTGAATCGGATACGACTCGCGATGATCGAGAGCTCCAGGGCCCTCGGGCCATGATGCGCTGACCCCCCTCTTCTTCCTGACCCCCCCCATCCTGCCCCCCCCCCCTTTGGCTCACCCGATCCCGCACAGGGCCTCAGCCGCGAAGCCCCAACCGTAGGGTCACACCGCACGGATTGCAGTCTGTGGGGGCCCCCGAGGCCATCACCTGAGCTCTAGGCCTCCTGGGTGGGATCGGAGTAGATGGGGTCGGAGGATTGCGCCACATCGCTGATGCATCGCCGATGCGGCTCGATGCGGGGCCTGATTTTCTCCGCGCTGGCGTCGCCGATGCGCCGCCAATGTCGACGATGCATCGCCGGCGCATCGCCGCCGCATCTCCGATGCATCGCCGATGCATCGCCGATGTATCGGCGATGCGGCGCGATCCTCCGACCCCATCTACTCCGACCCCATCTAGGATGCCTCTAGGAGCCCCGCAGGTGGCGCCCCGCAGAGTCTCCATATAGCGAGCCGAGCCCGCCCCGCGGAGCCCCGCCCTCGGGGGCCGCAGCACGGCGCCCCCGCCCCCTTTATCTGCGCCTCCCTGCGGAGGGCAGGACGCCCTAGGCGGAGTGCAGGCCGCCGCCCCCTCGGCGCCGGCGTGCAGCCGGGCAGCGCATGGCCGCCCTTTCTCGCCAGTGGCCCCGCGCCGGCGCAAGCCCCCCGCGCGCGGCCCACGCGAGCCTCGGGCGCCGCGAGGGGCGAATCTGCAGCGAGTCCCCCGCGGCGCGCCGAGCCCACGTACTTTTTGCCCGCGGGCGCCGTCTCCGGGCGAGCAGGGGGAGAGGTCACGTCGAGGGGCCCGCCGGTACGGAGGGGGCGGAGGAGAAGGGCGAGGGAGGGAGGAGGGAGGGGGGAGGCGGAGGACGAGGAAGGGGGAGAGGGGTAGGGGCAGGTGGGGGAAGGGAGATGAGGAGGGGCAGGAGAGGGGTGAGGAGAGGCATGGGGAGAGGGAGGGGAAGGAGATGGATGTTGTGGAGGGTTCGGAGGGGAGAGGAATGGGAAGTAGGAGAAGGAGGACGAGGCGGAGGAGGAGGAGGAGGAGAAGGAAGACAATGAGGATGGCGAGGATGAGGAAGGAGGAGGAGGAGGACGAGGAGGGGGAAGAGAAGGCTGGCGAGGAGGACATGGGCGATGATGACGATGACCATGCTGCTGCCGTTGGTGGTGGTGGTGATGATGGTGACGTTGATAGCTATGCTGTTACCAATGAGGACGGCGATTCCATGAATGGCGCTACTGATGTTGATGTTGATACGGTTGTCATTGATGGTGGTGGTTATGCTGCTGATTATCAATCTGACGACGGTGATACTGATGATGCTTCTGATGGCTGATGATTAGGAGAAGGTGGGGGCGGTTCACGAGGTTGATGAGTCGTATGAGGAACAGGATGCTGGTGGTGATGGTTGTGATGATGATGCTGCTGATGATGATGACGATGATGGACGAGGACGATGATGATGCTGATGAGGTTGATGATGATGACGGTGATGATGCTGATGATTGTGGTGATACGAATGACTATGTTGATGATGCTTATGATGATTATGACGACAACGATGATGATGGTGATGATGATGACGATGCTGATGATGATGCTGCTGATGATGATGCTGATGATGCTAATGATGATGCTGTTGACGATGATGATGCTGCTGATGATGCAGATGCTGCTGCTGCTGCTGATGATGATGATGATGATGATTATGATTATGCTGCTGCTGCTGCTGCTGCTGCTGCTGATGATGATGATGATGATGATGATGATGATGATGATGATGATGGTGGTGGTGGTGGTGGTGATGATGATGATGATGATGATGACGATGCTCATGAGGGGGATCGCCAGGAGGACGAGGAAGGTAGAGATGAATCTGAAGACGTGGAGGGATGGGGTGATGAAGAGGAGGTTGGCTCAAGGCCCAAGGTCGCTGAAGCAATGCCCACGCATGCCTAGGGTTCTTGCCGATGGATCTTTCATTCGGACCGACGCAGGGGACAATGCTACCGCTCCTGTTGAGCGGACCTTGCAGGAAGAGGTTGCGGACGAGCTCAGGAGACAGATGGGCACCTTGAATGCTTCTCTGATGGCATAAGTGGACGAGTCTGGGCTGGATGCACTCTTTGCGGAGCTCCTGCGAACCGCAATGCAACGTCGTCTCGAACCTCTCCAGCAGCGCATTGAGCATCAAGTCGCTGAACGCCTGGGGCCACTTCAACGGCGACTCTAGCAACTACAGCGCACCATCACCAACAATTCAGCAAACATAAGCAACGGGTCGACTGATCACGTCCGAACAAGCAGACCATTCCAGCCCTTCTTCGCACAACGTGGGGCCTTTTTCGGATGGCGGCGAGGATGGGAGACACAGAGGCTGGAGTTCACTGCATGAACGTACTCGTTTCACATCTGTGTCTTGGAACGCACAAAAGAGGCCCAGGACCAGGATCAAACACGGTAAGGAGTTGCCAGCACGGTGTAGCTGGAGTTGTTCCAATCTTTGTGAACACGCATGTCGCACGGTGGAGGGATGCGATTGGGCCATATTTATTCCGACACGCATGGTATCTAACATCACGTGGGAGACCCATGGGGAACACTATAGCGTTGTTGTGATCGCCAGTGTGATTGTTGTTTCTTGACATATTACAGACTACATCTCACGTGGTCACGCCAGCAGCGACACGCTAACCAGCATGAGCGCGAGCATCATGCGCGCAAGCTGGTGCAGTCCAAAAGTATGCAGCCACGATTTTTATGGGTTTGACGCCAGTGTATCCTTTAGCCATGCTCTGGGCACACGCATCGGAGAGCACAGGGCGAGGGCAATACCGAGCCACAACCAACCGAAGCAGGACAGTTCCGCACGTTTTTTGTGCAGCCATTTCTTGCAGCTGGGAAATGCGTTCGCTCCGGTTGCCACTGACGCTGAGGTGATCACAAAGCCGGGGAGAAAACGGACTTCGAGGACGAAATCCCAGATCGGTTACATAGGTTACGACGTTCGTTCCCTTTATCATGTTTGGGCCGACTGGGAGGTGGATGGAAGCTCTTTTTGGGAAGTGTGCAAGTCGGATCATTACCCTGTGCGTGTCGACATCGATTTTGGGGATCTTCATTAGGCGTTGGCGCCAAAGTTTGAGAAACCGTCGACCATCCAGGCCCAATGTACATGGGATCTGAGCGATTTTCCATGGAAGGCGACGTTGTGGCATACATTGACAAACAATTGCGCATCTTTGAGTGCATGTGTCCAGGCAGTGCAGCATACAACAGGCCACTGTCACCTCGCCGGGACCTGTGGCGTGGGAGGTTTTTTCTGTGCAGGCGGGGCTGCAGTGGCAGACGCAGGCGTGTGGAGGAAGGGCCGGCAGGCCGGAGCGAAACGTCATGCACCAGGGAAAAGGAAAGGCCGCCACAACAAGCAGGGCAGGGCAGCGCCTCCTTTATAAAAGCGACGCGAGGATCGGGACAAAATCGGATCGGGATAACTCGAAATCTCTGAGAATCGGCGGGTTTGGAGGATGTATTGGGCGCCGCGGCCGCTCCAGAGCGTTGCGGAACGCTCTGAGAGCGCTCCGGAACGCTCTGGAGCGATTTATCCCGATCCTAGCCCTGTTTTATTTATTTTCGGAGATTGGAGGGTGCAAGACAGACGACAGGAGAACTTGGAACGAAGCGTTGGGGGGAAATAGCGTCGCAAAAATTCACGGGATTGCCCGAGAGCATTGAAGCAGTGAGGGCCAAAATTACGTTGTACAAATTTTTCCCAACCATCCTGTGGTGTTGGGTCCTCGTTTTGAAGAGACGGTGCCCCGCGTTCCTCTCCTTCCTCCTCCCCCTCCTCCCTCCTCCCCCTCCTTGCCTCTGCTCTCGGCACACCTCTCACACGTTTCGTAGCCCCATAGGGAACTCCACCGAAGGCCCCAGTGGGGGTGTCCACATGCGGTTCCCCCACCCAGGGCAGCGTTTCGTAGCCCCAGAGGGAGCTCCACCGAAGGCCCCAGTGGGGGTGTCCACATGCGGTTCCCCCACCCAGGGCAGCGTTTCGTAGCCCCAGAGGGAGCTCCACCGAAGGCCCCAGTGGGGGTGTCCACATGCGGTTCCCCCACCCAGGGCAGCGTTTCGTAGCCCCAGAGGGAGCTCCACCGAAGGCCCCAGTGGGGGTGTCCACATGCGGTTCCCCCACCCAGGGCAGCGTTTCGTGGCCCCATAGGGAGCTCCACCGAAGGCCCCAGTGGGGGTGTCCACATGCGGTTCCCCCACCCAGGGCAGCGTTTCGTAGCCCCAGAGGGAGCTCCACCGAAGGCCCCAGTGGGGGTGTCCACATGCGGTTCCCCCACCCAGGGCAGCGTTTCGTAGCCCCAGCTCCACCGAAGGCCCCAGTGGGGGTGTCCAGCGGTTCCCCCACCCAGGGCAGCGTTTCGTGGGGAGCTCCACCGAAGGCCCCAGTGGGGGTGTCCACATGCGGTTCCCCCACCCAGGGCAGCGTTTCGTGGCCCCATAGGGAGCTCCACCGAAGGCCCCAGTGGGGGTGTCCACATGCGGTTCCCCCACCCAGGGCAGCGTTTCGTGGCCCCAGAGGGAGCTCCACCGAAGGCCCCAGTGGGGGTGTCCACATGCGGTTCCCCCACCCAGGGCAGCGTTTCGTAGCCCCATAGGGAGCTCCACCGAAGGCCCCAGTGGGGGTGTCCACATGCGGTTCCCCCACCCAGGGCAGCGTTTCGTAGCCCCAGAGGAGCTCCACCGAGGCCCCAGTGGGGGTGCCCGCATGCGGTTCCCCCACCCAGGGCAGCGTTTCGTGGCCCCACAGGGAGCTCCACCGAAGGCCCCAGTGGGGCTGCCTGCATGCGGTTCCCCCACCCAGGGCAGCGTTTCGTAGCCCCATAGGGAGCTCCACCGAAGGCCCCAGTGGGGGTGTCCACATGCGGTTCCCCCACCCAGGGCAGCGTTTCGTAGCCCCAGAGGGAGCTCCACCGAAGGCCCCAGTGGGGGTGTCCACATGCGGTTCCCCCACCCAGGGCAGCGTTTCGTGGCCCCACAGGGAGCTCCACCGAAGGCCCCAGTGGGGCTGCCTGCATGCGGTTCCCCCACCCAGGGCAGCGTTTCGTAGCCCCAGAGGGAGCTCCACCGAAGGCCCCAGTGGGGGTGTTCGCATGCGTCTCCACTACCCAGAGGCAGCGCCGCCGAAAACGATATTCACACTTGCGGTATTCACAGTTGCATATGGTTGGGTCCTTCGCCAGGCTAATTAGCCAAGGCAGCGCAGCTAGATGACATACTATACGATCTACCTACTTTTGCTGATTTTGCCCAGCTTCTATATCGAATGTCGTCTACAGCCGCGCCGGGGCCAGATAACATTTTGGGGAAAGTGTGGGAAATGGCACCGCGCTGGATGAAGCTGAAGGAAGTCGACTGGACGACCGAGGACCTGGATAGCTGGGCGAATTTTGTATCGCACGGCATCCCCAAAGAGACGAACCCATCAAGCCTGCGTAAGTACAGATGGCTCGGGCTGATGGACCACTTGTACACACTTTACGGCGCATGGAGCTACGCGAGCATCGGGGCCACGCTGCGACGATCAACTCGTTCCGGCGTTTGAGGCGGTTGGGTACGCAAGCAAGTGGAAATATTCTGGGCGGGCATTCTTTAGCCAAGACGTGGATACAGCCTTTGACAGTGTACGCCATGATGACATGTTATGCACCTACGAAAAAGCCGGCGCGACCCCGCACCAGTTGTTAGTAATGACCCGGTCGACAGCTAGTAACAAAATAACTCTCTAGCTCCTAGCGTGGCCAACCATGTGCGCATTCGGCTTACGAAAGCCTTGACGACTGGCTGGAAGACGCATCCCGACAAGTTCGTGCACATGTACCAGGATCTTATCGGAACATGTTTGGCCGAGTGGGATGTTGTGGGATACGTTTTTGTTTTCCAGGGGACCGTCAAACGCACCACTACTGTAATCTGGGTTGATCGTAGTTTCGTTTTGGCAGACACTTTAGAGCAAGGAGTGCTCATGATCAGGATGTTGACGTGCAATGTGCAGGACAGGCGCGGATTGAGGTGGAAAGGCGAGACCCTGGAGGTGCTGCTCGTCAATAGGGGTGCGACCGATTCTAAGCTAGAGATTGTGGCGGGGGACATGTTACTTACCTTTCAGAGCCGAGCCCGCATTGACGTGTTGGGGGGTGTTTTGGTTTCTGACAGGTCGAACGCGGCATTCTTGGAGCATCGATTCAAGCAAGGGGAACAGTCATTCTATGCTAAATGGCGCCTCTTCTGGGGCAAGGCGCCTGTTTCGCTCGAATTGGAAGCGTTTTCCACCAATCCGCGAGCGGTGGCTGTATTTCAGCCGCCAGTGGCCTGCTGGACTGCGTCGCTGCTGCTACAAGCATTGCGCTAGGAACGCAACATGTTACGTATCGCATTCCGATTACAACGGAAACTGGACCACAATAGGATGCAGCTCATGACGAGCACTGCGAGGAAGCTAGACACGTGGATGCAACATCCCGGACACAAGCCCATGCATCATATACTGCGTGAGCGTCTGCACAGTGCGCTGTGGAGGGAGAGAACAACAGCTTCTCTTGCCGCGGCCATCCGGGCAGATCGGGGAGACGTTGTTTGGGGTTTAGTGAAAGATGTTGGATTTGGGAAGCGGTGGAGGGACGGCGGATTCGTTCATTCGAGGCCTGGGCCAACAGCGTCGCATGACGCAGTCTACCGTGCAGCCTGGGGGGATGGGTTGAGAGCGCGACTGGCGCGCTGCACGGATTCCAAACAGGGCGATCAGAGCGGCAAGATTTTGTACGTCAAGTTTGCGAAGCTTGGAAGTTGCCATGCGGGACAAAGGGCGCATCGCTCGCACGCGCGCTGCCTGTATCCGACAGCAAGCAGCATGACTCAGACTTGGATTCGTGGTCTTTACCGGCCCTGCTAGGCCGGGATGCGCTCTGGATGCTGGATTGTGGACGGCCGCAGCTCGAGTTTGTGGTGGACTCGTCGACAGTAGTTGGGGTGGCGAACCTGGAAGAGAGCTGTACAGATCCACTTTACGAGCCGATTTTCGGCCAAACGCTCACCAATTTGGCAAAGGTTTCTGGATATGTTTACGCGCATAAGGGAGGGTATTGGCTACTCGCGACTGGCTGCCGCGAGAGTACACTCAAACGGCAGACCAGCTGTGTAACATTGCCCTTGATCTTAAACGCAATATTCATCATGCTTTCCTGCTTTCAGCGCCTGATTTATTCGACCACGGCGCATCTATGCAGATATATTCGGACGGGGGGCTTCGCGGCACTTGTGGGGCGGCAGCCAATGCAATCTTCCTTGTGGGCGTGCAGCAAGACCACGACATACTTTTTCCACGAATTGACGCTATATATCTGGAGCAGCTGGATAGCCCCTTTGCAATGGAAGTGATTGCTGCCGACGGAGCAGTGCAAGCGGCCATCGATTTGGGCAAGCAAATCACCAGCCCCAGCTGCGAACGGATGCGCGTGAGCGGACCATGATGATGTACCAACTTTGATTTGTGAACATTTCGCAACTCGAACACGGGGACGTGAGAGGGAGAACAAAACAACTCCGCCCCTGGCCCCCGAACTACTACAACAACAACGGTTCCCGCCTGATCTTTCTTCACAATTCGTTCCCACATCGCGTTCTCGCGCGGGGCATCTTCACAATCTATTCAGGAATCGCCCTCTCGCGTGGGACTTCTTCGCAATTTATTCAGACGCCGCGCCCTCGACATTCAGGAACCAGGCTCTCGCCGTGGATTTCATCACGATTGATTTGGGAGTCAAGCTGTCGCTCGAGACTTCCTCGCGATTTATGCAGGACGCACGCTTCAGCAACCCGCCTGCTAGACCTGGTCGCCTGGGCCCTCCTTCCCGACCCGCCTGGTAGGGTCTGCCCGCCCGATCTGCCCGTCTGGTTCTCCCACGTGTTTTCTGCTCCTGGCCCTTCTGTTCCTAGTCTCTCTCGTGCTCCATCCTCCTCCCTCCCCCTTGTCCCTTCCTTCCATCCGTCCTCTCTTCCCCTGCTTCAGG
>CAUYUJ010016747.1:142382-174882 GCA_963575745.1 Prorocentrum cordatum | reverse complement strand
TTTGGGCTTCTCGTGGCGGCTCCCAGGGCTGTCAAGACGTCCCACGAGGCGCCCAAGACGGGTCCAGGGATGCACCCACGCCCCCGAGGCTTCAGAAACCTCGCGCGAGAAGCTCAAGGCGTGCCCATGAGCGCCCATGAGCGCCCAGAAAACCATGCCCTGGCCCCTCAACTGGAAGGGACCTGAGGACACTCCGCTCAGTGCCTCGCTGCACGGTGGCGCGGTTGTGTGGTAGCCAAGACGCTGAAGGGCGGACCACTTTGGGTTCAGGACGGGGCTCATGTTTCGGGGCTTCTCCTGAGATCCAGGCAGGGGAGAGCTGCTCGTGGCCGAGGATCGCCGTGGCCAGAAAAAGCCCTGCCGGTCCTTCACTGGCGCCGAAAGCTGGTGGCATCCCGTCGCCCTTCCCACACGCAGCTTGCTCTGCTGGTGCACGGTGCAGGTCGCTCCAGTCGAGCGGCGCCTGCCGCCGGCGAACCGACCGCGCCGAGCGGCAGGGGCTGCGGGCCCGAAGCTGGTTCCGCCTGCCTGCTCCTCCCACCTCCTTGTTACCTCCTGCTTCCCCTCCTTGGTTGCGCGGTTGAACACGCAGGTCTGACGGTCAGACATTGCTCGGCGACAGCCCAAAGAAGCGAGGGGTGACTAAGACGAAGGAGGAAGGTGCTTCCGAAGTCCCCAGGAACCCCAGGGAGCCAGCGCCCACACACGGACCCTGGGCTGCTTCCCCCCCTTCTCACCCTCCTTCCCCTTCCTCCCTTCATCTATTCCTCCATTCCTACATTCCTCCACTTCCCCTCCTCCCCCCTCCTCCTCCTCCTCCTCCTCCTCCTCCTCCTCCTCCTCCATTTCTCCTCCATTCCTCCTCCTCCTCCTCCTCCTCCTCCTCCTCCTCCTCCTATTCCCCTCCTCCTCCCCCCCCTCCCCCTCCTCCTCCTCTCCTTCTCTCCCCCCCCCTCCTCCCTCCCTCCTCGTGCCCCCCGCCCTCGCCTTTCGCTCCCACCCCTCTCCCTCTCCTATTGTCCCCTTCCCCCGCGCTCCTCGTCGTCGTCATCGTCGTCGTCGTCGTCGTCGTCGTCGTTCTCCCTCCTCCTCCTCCTCCTCCTCCTCCTCCTCCTCCTCCTCCTCCTCCTCATCCTCATCCTCATCCTCATCCTCATCCTCATCCTCCTCCTCATCCTTCCTGGGCGTTTTCGGCCCCGTTCCCATAATACGTTTTGGTTGCTGCGGTTGAGCGAGTTTCGCCGCTCGTGGCTCCCGCCGTGGGGCCCGAACACTCGAAGCTTTAGTCGCACGGTAGGTTGCAATTCCTGGCAGTTTGCTCTGGCAATGTGTTTAGTTCGAGTGTGCTCGACTTCGGCCCGATGTTGTTTCGTCTTCGCCGCCACCTCCTCCTCTTCTTGGCGCAGTCTCTGCCGGCGCAGCTGCCTGCGGTAAGCCCTGCCAGCGTGACCGCGCAGAGTCGGCACGCAAGCAACACATCCCTGCCGAGCTCACTCTGCATGGCTCGGTGAGCCGTGCGGGACGCTGCGCAACGGTGCCGTAGCGCGGCCTGGCCGTTAGGCGTGATTGTCGGAGTGCTTCGACCGCCATGGGCAGCGCGTGCCAGGTGCAGCCTGCCAAGTACTTGAGGCACGCAACGTGACGGAGGCATGCAACGTGAGCCACATCGCGCCGCAAACTAGCTGGGGTAGGCAGGTGTCCAATCCGTGCGGCGGCGGATGCGGCGGACGAGCGTGGGGACCAGCGTGCGCCCCAAGTCAACTGGGACGCCCGCCGACGGAGAGCAGCATGGAATGGCACCGCGCGGGGATGGCGCCGCAGGTGGGCAGGCGGCTGGGTTGTTTTTATGTCTTCCATCGTTGCGCAGCTACATGTTATGAACACTATTCTAGGCGCTTCGCGCAACCCCACTAGCCAATCCAGAAACGATGCTCAAACGAGTTGCCCTGACCAGGGATGTGGAGGAGAACGCAGTGGAATTAATGGCGTGTAATAAAGGTCTGGGTAAGACGACGTACGCTTAGAGGGGGAGGATGGAGGAGGAATCGGAGGAGGAGCAGGGGCAGGAGCAGGAGCAGGAGCAGGAGCAGGAGGAGGAGGAGGAGGAGGAGGAGGAGGAGGAGGAGGAAGCGGAGGAGGAGGAGGAGGAGGAGGAGGAGGAGGAGGAGGAGGAGGAGGAGGAGGAGGAGCAGGATGAGGATGATGATGAGGAGGAGGAGGAGGAGGAGGAGGAGGAGGAGGAGGACCAGTGTAAACTCAAGACCCAACAACGGTATTGGAGTAAATCCTCCCTCCAAGCTCCCTCTTCACAGGCCCCTACAATGGTTCATGTTTGCTCCCCGTTCGGAGACGACCGTTGAAAGATCCCGAAGCGTGCCAGAACACGAATTCTGGAACTTCAGCGCCACGAAGCCACGAGGCAACCTGATTGTTGCGTCTTCTCGATCGCTCCAGAACGCCATTGTGGGGACCCTCACCCGCGAACCAACGTAACTACTGCGCCATGGTCCTGGGTCATGTCAAAGCACCATCTCTGGTACGTTAACCATGGGATTCAGTGAAACTCTTGCGAAGTTTCCAGACGAATGTGCGCGGCGCTGAGGCGAGAGCCACATTTTGAAAAGGATCCGCCCTCAATCCGCGAAGCTCCTGCTCCTTTCTGGCAGATGTGCACGGCGCCCCGCCCTCAGCCCGCGACGCTTCTGCCACTTCAGCCCTCCCTTGGATGGGTTCTCGGTTTGGAAAGAGTGGGGTGCCGACTCCCTTCCCCCTCTCCTCCCGCCCCGTCCCCCCTCCCCTCCCGCTCTCCTCGTGGCCCTTCTTCTGGCTCCGGCCTGGCGCGGGTCTTCGGGCACCTTTTTGGGCACGGAGCTCGCCGCCCGCTCCTGGCTCCTTCCCGGCGCGCCGCGCGTGTCACATATATCGGCTGGCGGCCTGCTGCCGAGGGGCCTCCCGGAGGCCCTCTCCGCGCCCGCGCGCTGCGTCTGCTTGGTAGCCTTCGGCGGCGCGGGCGGGGCGGGGGCTGGTGGGGAGGGGCCGTGCGCGCCGTCTCGCGCCTCCCAGTCGGGGCTCCCGCTGGGGGGGCGAAGTCTTTCTGCAGGGCCGCGTGCCAGACGGGAGATGGCGGTGGCGTCAGCTCCTGCGGAGGCGGCAACGGCCGCGGCGTCTGCCCGCGCGCCGTCGTCGCCACTGCCCCCTGCCGCTGGCAGGGAGCGCTCGCAGTGCAGGGGCTCGTCGGGCCCCTCGAATCCAGCCCCCCGGGGACGCCTTGGGAGGCCATCGTTTTGCCACCTTCTTGCCCGCGCCGGCGGAAGGCAGGCTTGCGGCGGTTGGCGTGTCACTCCTCCGCATAATAGTGCGCAGTCGGTCCCACCCACGACGTTAAGGTCGAGTTCGTGTGGCTGCGCTTCCAGCCCGGTCCGGGATCCGAGTCCTGGCACGAGACGGGGCGACGCGAAACCGGAATGTACACAGTAGCAAAAAGCATACCAGAGTGAGCACCCCAGGTCCTGGACGCTGGCAGGCGCCTCGCCGTCATCTTTCCTGCTGCTTCTGGGAGGCCCCACCCCAGCAGCGAGGGGGCCAAACGCATCGCCAACCTCAGAAAGAAGTACAAAGCAATTGCGCCCCCCGTGCAGTCCGTGCTGGCGCAGGCCTTGGGACAACTGCAAAACGGACCCGTGCGGTCTCAAGGGCTGGTCCCACGGCGGGTTCGAGTGGGTAGCTGTTCAAGCGACAGATACGCTGGCCTCGCGCGGGGGTGTGGCGCCCACAGGTGCACAAGCCCGAGTGGCAACGGGAGCAGGTCTCCTGCAGGAGCGAAGAAGTCCACAGAGCTGCCGCACAGAGGGCGAAAGTGGCGCACCAAGGGCGAGGGGCGTGAAAGCTTGCGGTGTCCGGCTGCCGCCGCCAGCCCTGCGCGGGCCCCGGGCGGGCGCGGCCCCAAATGTAGGTCCGGGCGCGTGGCGGACTGAGACTGGCTGACGGACTGACTGACGGACTCACTGACTGCCTGTTTGACTGAATGGCTGACTGACTGGCTGACTGACTGTCTGACTGACTGACTGCCTGACTGACTGACTGACTGACTGACTGACTGACTGACCGACCGACACCTTTTGTTTTTCTTCGACTCTAGACACAAGAACCCCCACCCCCCCAAAAAAAAAACAAGGTATGACGAGGCAGGCTGGCGAAAGCTTGCCGACATTGAGTTTTTGGGCTACAGTCGCAGACGTGTTTACAGACATCGAGGCCATGGCATCGGATGGAGGCCGCCCGCCTTGCGTGTGGACAAACTCGTGAGGGAGTTCGAGGGACATTTCTATACTAATCGGTGTCGCCGCGCCGCCAAGACCTTGCGAGCTGGTTTCATCCGGGCACCTGTGGTGCAGAAACGGTTGGGTGTGTCACGCGTCGACGTTGCGCCGACATTTTATTTGACCGTCCGAGTGAGCACCATCGACTGTGAACCCTGGGATGTACAAGGTTTTGGCCGGCTCCATATTGATCCGTCTCTTGCGTCTGTGTGGTGCAAATTTCCGTAGTCTTTCTCGCAGCGTCTGTTTGCCATGGCGAGGGCGATCTCTTCGGATACGCGCTGGGGGCGGAACAACCGCAGTGCCGCCGTCCTCGCAAAGATCTTGGTGCATGCTGGTGGCAGGCTGTCTGCCAGAGGTGGGGGGCACGCGCCCACTCGTCGAGTATAGATGCCCGTGGGTGGTGCGAGCTGTGGTATGCTCGTTTCGTGTGGTACCTTTTCTGCCTTGCCCTGAGCGGTCGTCCAGTCTAGAACAGAACAGGCCACGCATGTTCTTGCATGCTTGGCCGCACAGCGGTTCATTTCATTCATCTGAATCGTGTCCCTGCTCCGGCGTGTCCGTGGTGTTCACAGGACCTTCGTTTGTCTGGTGTTGGTTGGGGCACGTGTGGACTTTTCCCGCGCGTGTACGCACAGAGCGTGAGAAGAGAGAAGGGCTGTCGAACGACGTCGTTTCTTGGGCGCTTCACTAGAGGACGTCGGGCCAAAGGTTCAATCTAGCCTCACTTGCGAAGCGAAACTTGTTCGAATCAACTCTGGTTTCTCGTCGCTGCTTTTTGTGAGCCGTTGTACGGAAATTGAGGTAGAGGCCGTTTTCAGGAGAGGTGGACAAGTTTGTGTGGGCGCTTTCGCTGAACCCGTCTGGGCTGGTTCGCAGGCGTCTCCACCGTTCCCTCCAGGTTACTGTCGCAGACACATACCGAATCAAGCTGGGGCCACAGCTGAGGCCACAGAGGGGCGAGGAAGTGAACGAGCTTTCAGGGCAGAATGTCTTGGCGTTGTTCGGCGAACGCCTCGGCTTCCAGGCAGCCCAGTCACCAAAGGTACAAATATCAGCGTTCGCAGGGGGACGCCGCACACATTTTGGCACAACCGTCACACGTTTCGTGGCCCCCCTTGGGCGCCCCACTGTAGGCCCACGTGTTAGCGTCCAACAAACAAATGATCAAGTGCCAGCGTTAGCCTTCGGCTCGCGCGTTTCTTTTGGCACGCCCCTCGTCTGTTTCTAGGCTCTAAGGCCCCCCCCCCCCCTCTCCCCTCGACGGCCCAGATGGTAGCATCTGCCTGCGCACTGATTGGGTTGCACCTCACACTTGTCCGTGGCCCCAGTGGACACCACCAAAGGCCTACATACTACCGTTGTTGCAGGCGCTCCCTGCACGAATTTTGGGACACCTCACGAACGTGTGGTCGCTCCACAGGCTCCCTCGAATGCAGTGCGTCTACCGAGGGCCCTTCGCCATGCTAAATTTGTGTCCTCGGGGGCAGCGCAGAAAACAAACAGCGAAAGAGGGCGTTGATACATTACACGCAGCGACAGCGTCGGCGCGTCGGCTGGCCGCGCGCCGACGGCGCGCGCCCGGGCCCTCATGTCATTTCATGTCACTTCAGTTCGTTGCCTTTCATAAGCAGCGGCAGCGTCGGGCCAGCCGCGCGCCGCACGTGCGCACGGGCCCTCGACTCCCCCAGCACGGGCGCCCCACTTTTCTACGGAAGAGGGGAAGGGGGGAGCGGCAGGTGCGCCCGTGCGGGCCCTCTCCCGTTTGGTTCAGGTCTGTCCTTCCCCTCGTGGAGACGGCCCCTGAGCATCAGCGTGGGAGCACGTGAGGGCGCGCAGATGCATGGCAGGTCGCGGCACGCTGGGCAAGTGGTGGCAGTCAGCGTCATCAATCATCGAAGCATGCCCGCCCGTGCAGTCCCAGCGCCCTCCCGAACCCCTCTCCAAGCCCTTGCCCCCCCCCCACTCCCCGCACACCGTGGCGTCTTGCCCAGTGGCAGACAGTTGGTAGCTCATCGCACGCGCGCGCAGAGAGACACTGTGCTCAGTGACTCCGATTGCGCTCGCGCGCGGGGCGTCAGTCCGATTCCAGCGCAACCACGCCTCATGTGCGTGTAGTCCACCTTGCAAACACAGCGCGCGTTAGATTGGAGGGGGGGGGCACGCGAAGGCAAAGAGAGGAGAAGGTACGGGGAAGGGGGCGCCAGGGGAGGGGGGGAAAAGCGCAGGAAGCTGGTACAGTCCAGGAGGTAGGGCTCATGCCAGAAATTTGCCTGGTGGTCTGCTGGGCCGACGAGGGGCGCACCGTCAGACCAGAGGGGGGGGGGATTTGGCAGTGCCGGGGTAAGGCACGCATCGAGCAGATGTCCAGCACGCGTCCAGCGCAACCCCGTTGCGTGCGCGTGATCACGACCACCCCGCAAACACAGTGCGCACTTTCGCACGCACGGGCTTCCCTTCTGCAGCAAAGACGCCCGCGTGCGCTTCCAAGTGCACAGGTTGGTAAGCAAAAAGGGCATGCTATAAAAAGGGTAGAAGCTCGTCGCACACTGTGCACAGCGACCCCGGTTAAGCACGCGCGCGGGACGACGACGAGGCAGCGGAGAGGGGGAGGGGGGGGGAGGCGAGGCGGTCAGGCCAGGAGAGCAGGAAAAGGCGCAGCAGGCGACAGAAAGGGGGAGGAAGGGCGCCAGCGGAGGGGGGGTGGCGCCGAAATCTGGTACAGTCCTAGGGGGACGGTTCATGCCAGGAACTGCCCTTGCGGTCCGCAGGGCCGACGGGGGGCGCACCGTCAGACCAGGGGGGGATTTGGCACCTCTGGGGTAAGGCACAGCTCAAGCAGGTGTCCAGCGCGCGTCAAGTGCAACCTTGTCACATGTGTGGGAGCACGACTCCCCCGCAAACGCAGCACGCATGTAAGCACGCACGGGCATCCCTTCTGCAGCAAAGACGCACGCCTGCGCTTCCAAGAAAACACTGGCAGGTAAGCAAAAGGAGCATGCTTTTACCAAGTACGAGCTCCGGGTGGTCGGCGGCGCGAACATCGCAATCACTCCTACTATGCGCCAGTTCCAGTTCTCTTTTCTGCTGACACCTCTCTCGACGCCTCGCTGCTTCGGGTGTCATCCGCAGCGGGCGGCGGCAGGGCAAGGAAGGGCAAACGAGAAAAGGCGGAAAGGCTAGGACACAGAGGAGGCGGCCTTCGTGTAGGCGAGCCACACTAGGCCCGCGAGGGGCTCACACTCACAGCTCGCGTGGGACTGGCGGCCCCGCGGAGGCGAGGAGCTGCCTGGCAGACTGCCTCGGAGCTGCGCGCACCGCCCCCTGCGCGGGCATCGGAGGGGCAGGCGACTTCAGCTGCGTGCACGGGCCGAAGAACGTAAGAAGCTCCTCGATGTTCCGCTCCAGCGAAACACGTGGCCCCTTGCATACAATCTTGCCCGGCACCTTTTTCAAGAGTTGGATCGTGAGCTTCGTCCGTGGCTGCGAAGCAAAGGTGACGTCGAGGCCCGGCTTGGCTGGGCAACCGAGGATGAGCGCGAAGGGGGGCTCAGCGCCGACGAAGGCTGACGACGCCCCGCGCCTGGAACGGGCCACAGCCTGCATAATGTTGCCGCCCATGACTGCCGCTGTGTTGTGCAGGTCTACCTCGGACGAGAGGCAAGGCGCGAAAGTTGCCTCCATTTGCACGCAGCCATCGCCTCTCTCCTCGCCTGCCACCTCGTGGGGCCTCAGGAGCTAGCCGGCCAGGGCCTGCTTGAGCTGGGCCGGTGACCGGAGGCGGGCGTGCAAAGGTTTCTCCGCGGGGTCAGGGAAGGCTGGGTGCACCAGGGCAGCCGTAGGTTGCGGGACTGGTGTCACGGCGTGCGGGGGCCGCGGCTGCTGCGCCGCGCCAAGGCCAGCCACGCCGAGCGGCTGGCTAGCTAGCTTAGGTGGGGCAGCGGTGGGCGGCGGCTGGTGTGGACCAGCGTAGGGCCCGGGGGCGCCTGCTGCAGGGGTCGCCCTGCCCTGGGGCGACGCATCGGTGCCGGCCGCGTATCCCTGGCCGCGTGGCGGGCCACGGACTGCGAGCTGCGCCGCGCTAGCCTGTAGCTGCGAGCTAACAGCCTCAAGGCGGCTGTGCGACTCCGCAACTTCCACGGCGACGGCAGGGTGGTGCCATTGGGTGGTGTCCGACCTCCGGTTGAGGAAGTAGAGGTGGCCAGCCATGTCCCGCAGGGACTCCCAGCCAGCTGGAAGCGGCGGCGGGCTCTTCGTTGGTGGGCCTGGGGAGGGCGACTTGGGCGCCAGGCGGCCGCTGTGTGGCGGAGAAAGCGCCTCAGGGGTGCGCTGGGCAGGTTGCCTCACGGAGCCACCCAGGGGCGTTGGGGCCTGCAGGGCACACCCAGCGATGGGGTTCACAAGGGGCGGGAGGTGCAACCCGCTAGAGGGATCTGGCAGAGTCGGCGGCACCTGGTGGCCGCAAGGTCCCCCAGGCCACGCAGGTGCAGGCCACGTGCCAGCAACGGCGGGCTGTGTTGCGGGCTGCGCTACTAGCGCAGCGGGACGGAGCTGCGCCGCGAGCAGCGCGGGGATTGGGGCCGGGGTGAGCCGCGCAGCAAGCGGTTTCGAGGGCGGGGCGATCGGAGCTGGCACCGATCCGCCAGATGACGCTGCAGGCGGCAGGGGCGGCGGTGGCGGCGGCGCGGTCGCTTTGAAATGGCAACCATCCACCCGCGGCTGGCCCGCTGTCATGGCAACGGTAGGCATCAGCCAACTCCCAGGCGGCGGTGTGCAGGGGTCATCTGCCACGGGCGTAGGCGATAGGTACTGCGAGCTCGGCGGCTGCTCCTCGTTGCGATTCCCGCGGGAAGATGTGCTGCGATCGCGCACGCCTGGGCCAACTGAGCGAATCTCCGCGGTGCGCGACCTCCGGGATCGACCACGCGGCGATGGTGGGGATCGGTTCCTCCGCGAGCGGCGAGGCGAGCGGCTAGGCGATCTGGACGACGAGGGGCTGCGGCGGCGCCTGCCGGATCGCGCCATGTCGTGGAGCCTTCCGTTGCGGTTGGCGCCGCACGGCCACGAGTCACAAATGGGCACGGGGGGGGGGGGGGCGGCGGCTTTCGGCCTCAAGCCTCGAGCTTTCGCGGCCGCGGGGGGTGAAGGCTGAGGCGGGTCAGGATGAGCTGGAGGCAGGAAACGAAAGACTCACCCCCTCCCCAGCGGACTCGCCCGGAGTCCGCCGTTGGACAACCGGTGTTGCTGGCGAGAGGAGGTGCCCCCCCCCCCCCCCCCCCCCACGCGCGCGCCGTGCAGTTGCAGGGCGGGCGGACAGCAGGCCCGATAGAGAGCTCGCGGTGCAGACGCGAGAAGCACGCGACACGCTCGAAGCGAGCGAGCGCAACGAGAAGCGGGAGAAAATGCGCAGCGCACGCAAGACAGGGAGAAGAGAAAGGCAGGGGAACGGGGCGAGGGGAGGAAAGGATTGCCCCTGTGGGCGGCTGGTCTTCCCAGCTGGCCCCTCTCAGTCCGGGGGGGGGATTCAGGCTGGCAGGAGGAGGGGGGGGGCAGGAGCAAGCGGGGAAGGGGGAAAGGGGGAGGGAAGGGCGCAAGGGCGAGGAGGGGCGGCAGAGAACGCGGGTTCGGCCCTGGAAATAGGGTTCAACTCAGGAACTGCCCTTGTGGTCTGCAGAGCCGACGGGGGGCGCGCCGTCAGACCAGGGGGGGAATTTAGCTCTACCGGGGCAAGGCGCGGTAAAAGGGGACGGACGGACAGAGCGGGAACCAGGAAGGCAAACGAACGCGGGCACGGCACGACGCGGCACAGGCACAACAGCACGACACGGCACGCCCAGGAGAGCGGAAGCGGCATTGCACCACGTAGGGTCACAAAGTCAAATCGACGAAACCCTAGCCTGCAAGACATCATGCGAAAGCGAAGGGAAGCTGGGGTAGCCTGGCTTATCTCCCTCCGCCAGGACAGTTGCTCGACACGTTCGCGGGCGGCGGAATGCGCCAGCGAGAAAGCCTGGATTCACGGCCCCTGCGGTTTGCAGGGCCGTCGGGGGGGGGCCTCGTCAGACCAAGGGGGGAATTGCTCACCATATTCCTAGAGAGGGCACGGCACACCGCGGCAAAAGCCAAACAACGCGACACGGCACGGCCACGCAGACAGAAACGGCGCGTTTCTTACAAAAGCACGCACACATGATGAGAGCGACAATCTCCCATCCAAGCGAGGCACGCAAAATGAGAGCAACAGAGAGGAGTGATGATGACGGAAAAGGGCAACAGGGGTGCACCATGTTGTTTCCTGGCCGCTGCCCCACAGCGTCAGGCAGAGTCACGCGCCACCTGCTCGGGCCCGGCACGGCTCCTTCACCCAGTCCGTGGCTGCCACGGTTGCCGGGCGGAGCTTCTTTATGCTTACCCTCGCGATCTGCTCTAGGGCCTTGCGGCTCTCGCAGAGGAAATCGGCGAAGGTCTCAGGAATGCGGGTAAAGCCCCCGCGGCTGTTGAGGTGGAGGCACTCCGGCACCAGGGGGGTATCCCCTGCCCTGCACAGCCTGCGAGCGGTGTCCGAGAAACGCATGCGTTCGTCAAGAAGTGTTTGCTGTAGCGCCCTCGAGGATACATCCCCAGACAGCAGACGCATGCCCAAGAAAGCCTCCAACAAGAGACAGGACTCCTTCGGCACCCTTACCAAAGACCACAGTGTCCTGGACACCCAAGATGCCCTTCTGGTCAGCCCGGGCACTGTCTCCGAAAACGCTGAAAATAATCATTCCATGCTGTGCGAAAAAAGCGCCCCCTCCACGAACGCCCAACATCGAGGCGAAGATGTCTGTTTTCGACCTATCCCGCACCCGCCCATGACATCAGTAGAAGAACTCAACACAACTTGTGGCCAGTGTCAGGGTCGCGCTGCTGGGTCTCTGCTGCGTTTGTCCACTGAAAGGCCGTATCATACACCTGCTCACCCAACTTGCGACGTTTGGCTGCCACGTCGACGACGCGACTCCCCCTCTCCTCTCCGCGAAGCTCCTCGCAAGCTGCTGGGGGGAGCTGGGCAATTCGAACTGCTCGGGCGAGCTGGCCTTCACTGCGCCGGAAAGAATCGAAAGCGGTTGTTTCTTAGCGAAATACTTTGGTTTTGCAAGAACATCCGAGAGCAGGTTCGAGACAACATGGCATATTTGAGCAGCTTCGTTCAGTGAGCTAGCTCACTAGGCACGGCATCTCAGCATCGAGGCCAATCTCGTCCCATGACAATGGCTCGTCGCACGAGGCGACCAGCAGCGTCTGCCGACGAGCCATCAGCTTCACAAGAAACGAACGGAGCCGTTCTGCCGCAGCGAGTCGTGCAGCCTTCTGGTCGCTTGGTCGGGCCCGGGCGTCATGCAGGTGGAAGCCCTGCGTGCTCGTGCTGCGGGGCGCGCCCTGGCCGCTGCTGGAGCCGCGCCGCGCGCGAGGCTAGAGCCAAGCAGCTGCAGGGGCTCAGTGTTCACAAAAAGTCAGCAACCCAGGCGCCAACGCCATGGAAGAAGGTTCCACGAGCGACACGTCCAAGTTGAAGCGCCAGCAACGCAAAGCAATTCAATGCAAGTCAGCCCCAGCTTTGATTTTCCTCACGCGCCTGCCCTGGTGGTCACCCGCCCCAAAGTTGGACGGGTGCCTCAAGCTGAATGCTGCCTCCACTGCCGATGAAAACAACTTATCTCCCTGCTGTTCATCAGGTGGGCGAGGGAAGGGGAAGAAGGATATCGGAGGGAGAAGGGGGGCGGAGGAGGAGTGCGAAGAGAAATGGGGGGCAAGCGGAGGAGGAGGGGGGGGGGAGGGAGGGGGGGGGAGCAGGCAAGGAGCGAGTTTGTTGAGTAGAGCTCCAGACGACGCCCCCCCTGGCGGCAACTCGCCGGGTGACAGCCCCCCCTGCGGCTTTCAAAGGTGACTTGCGATGCGCTCCACAACGCCGCCCAGCATAGATTGCTTGCGCTGCCGGGCCTGGGACAACACATAATAGAAGATGCAACGACAAGGGGGGGGAAGAGGGATGGGGAGGGGACAGGAGAGGAGGAGGAAAACCGCAAAGAAAGGAGAGAGGCCAGGGCAGGGGAAGGGAGGGGGAGAGGATAACAAAGGAGAGGGAAAAGACGAGCCGGTTCGACCAGGCAAGATAGATCACAGACGCCCCATACGATGCTATAGCAGCCAAACACACTCTCTCCCATTCCGCTTGCTACCGCGCTCCTTCCAGCAGACACATTACTGCCCATTTGCTACAGCGCTACACCAGAAGGCAACATTTTCCGAGCGCGCGCCTGGACAGCGCTCCCTTCCGACGCCCCCTCCAGGACGCCGACAGACAATGCTCCCCTAGGTCTGAACCGCTCGGGGGCGGAGACGCCCGGCCCATAGCCGGCCCGCCGCGCCCGCCGCCCCCAGACGACAGGGGCGCCCCACCTCCCCTCCATTAGAAGTGAGAATTCACCTTGAGCCAAAATGGCTTGAGCCAGAATGGCTACGGGCGCCCTTCCTCTCCGCGCGGGGGAAGGGCGGGGGGCGGTTGGTGCGCCCGCGCGGGCCTTCTCCCGTTTGGTAGAGGTCTTTCGCGCCAGGGATCTTCCGAGCCTTCAGAGAAAACCTCCCCCTTCTCGCTCCCCCCCTCGCTGGTGGCAAACAGGATGAAGGAATGCCTGGCGCAGGGGCAGGGGTCGAGTGGCTGGGCTTTGGAGCCGGCTGGGTGGCGGAGCCGGCCCGGCTTCCGGCCTGGCTTTGCGTCGGGCCAGTGGTCCAGGGGAAGCCTGAGCGGCCTTTTTGCCGCTACTGTGGGCAGGGTGACAAACGGATTTGTGTCCATTCTTGGAAGGGTTCGAGGACCGATTTAAGGGGATTTGGTGCGGGAGTTCGCTCGGGCTGGTTTGGCTCGTGTGGGCCGGCAGGCCTCCAGTGATTCGAGCCCTGAGAGTCGCTGACCCCTGGAGCTCCTGATCTCGGGAGGCTCTTTGGCGGTTCCCTGGCCCCCAGAGATTCCTGGATTTTCTGTCGCAGCCCCTCCCCGTGCGTGCAGGCGCCTGCTTCCCTGGTGCCAGGACAGTCCCCCTTCCAGAGCTCGCCCGCTGCCCCTCCTCGGACGGCGGCGCATCTGCTGGGGCCCCGACCGGCCCCGGCAACTGTCCAGGCCCGGGCGGCCGATGAAGCCGTGGCGGCGGCGCGCGGGCTGCTCCCGCGGGCCGACGGGGCTCCGCCGCGTGGGCAGGTCGCCCGCGCGGCTCCAGAGAAGAATGTCGACCTCGACCTCCGGGCCCTCGTCGAGGCAGGCGGGCATGGCGCAGGCAAGGTCATCCAGCGCGCAACGTTGCAGGCGCTGGAGGTTGGCGGGCCCAGGGAGGTGAGCACGGAGGGCGAGCCCGCCGTGGGCAACCTCCCCTTCGGCGGCGCAGCCTCGAGCCCCAGGGGGGCGGATCTGGTGTGAGGATCAATGGGGCGAAGGGCGCCGTGGGTCTCCTGGCGCTCAAGAGGGTCTTCGGGCGAGAGCCGCAGAAGCGACCCGCCCGCGTCGACGCTGCGGCTGCGCCTCGGGCGCCGCAAAGGCGTGCGCGGTGGCTTCGGGGGAGTCGCCGGCGGCGCAGGGTCAGCGCGTCCGTCGCCTATCAGTCCAGGCTCTCGCTAGGGCGCCCTGCGGGCGTGGCGACGTCACCCTGCCTCGCCGCGCCCCGGACCGAGAGGCAATGCCAGCTGATCGCTGGCATATCCACAGGGCCCTAGCAGGGCTCATGAGCGATTCATTCTGGGGATGTGGCGCGCCTTTTGTGGACCTTGCAACGCTTGCCGCAGACGACCTCCGCATCCCATTCAAGGGTGCGACGATCGTGCGCCAGGAGCCCTTCGCGCTGCCCGAGTTCCGCGCCGCGCGCTGTGGACCTCGAGCCGAGCTGCCTTCCCGGCCAGCTGCCCTCCAGGTGCTTGCGCGTATTGAAGTGCCGCGGTGGCGGCGCGCGCCGTGGATGCGCGACTGCTGCGGCTCGCCCGACCAGAGGGCCCCAATTGCGCGCGGGCTTCCCTGTCCGCGCGGGGCTCTCCGGCGTGGGCAAGGTGGGCGACCCGGGCCGAGGGTAATCATCGACTGGTGGCGGCGCAACTTCCTCGAGAACTCCCTGAGGGAGGTCTTCTGCGAGTGTGCCGTGTCGCAGAGATCCCTTGCAGCCGACGCGCCTACCTCGAGCGCCGCGCCACCCTCCCCCACGCTTCGCAATTCGCAGAGCTGTTCCTCCTGAGGGGTGGGCGCTGGTCAACCTCCACGGACGATGCCAAAGACTTTCTCTACCTTCTTTGCAGTGGACGCCCGGGTCCAGGAGGCCGTTCTTGGCTCAGGGCCGACGAGCTGCTGGAGCACGGGGTCTCCCACGAGGTGGACTATCCTCAGCATGGCCTGCGTTCCGCAGGGTGTCTCCGACGCGGGGTCGCTCGCCTAAGGTCTGGCCCCGCCCGTGGATCGAGTCGCGCCGTAGACGCGCTAACGATGATGCAGGTAACGGCGATGTAGGTTTCGGTGTTCTGGGTTGGGGTGTTTCGTAGTCAATCGAACTGTGCACAAGCGCTGTTCGTGTTTTCATACAAGTCGCCGTGCCGTCTTCGCTCAATTCTTTCTGTTCTTTGACGTGTGGCAAGTTGTGGTTTGTGATTTCCTACACTTTGTTCTGCGCGGTTTTGGCCGTCGCAAGATCAGATTCCCAACGTCGCAGTTAACCGACATCGCCGCTCGCGTGGCCGTGGTCGTGGAAGGCGTCTACTTTGACGACCGCGTGGTCATTGGGCTCTGCGATGGCCTCGGTTGCTTCGGGCCCGATCCGACAGGCAGCGTTCCGGCGCGTCCGTCCAGGGCACCAGACGTGCGATCGGTCTGGCAGCAATGGAAGGGAACAGGAGGCGATCCTGGATCAGCCGCAGGCAGTCGCCTGGGGGGCGAGATTTCTCCAGAACGACTTGGCGTGGGTGTAGAGGTCGTGCAAGTCAAGCCGCGCGTCGTGATCATCACGTGCGTCGTCTTCGTTGGTGCCGCATCGGTCGCTCTCATGAGGGGGCTTGCCGGGTGCTGTTTTCAACGCCTGTTTTTTTTTCGCTGGGTCGCCATGTTCCCCGTGGACGAGCTTTACGCGCGGCTTTCTGTGCCCATTGCAGACCCCGCGGCGTGGCGACGCTTGCCGAGCGGGTTGCTTGACGAGCTGCGTGGACTGGTCCTGCTGTTCCCCCTGTTCAGAAGCTCGCTTGACTCGGCGGCGCCCGAGCAGGTCTGCGCCTCGGACGCTGCCATCTTTGTCGGCGGAGTCGCTGCGGCACCTCCCCGCCTGGAGGAGACGGTCTGGGAGACTCGAAGTAAAGGGGCGCCCAGTTCCCGACGAGCCCCTGGAGGTTCTGTGTGTGTGTGTGTGTGTGTGGGGGCGTGGCGATCCCCTCCTGTGTCCCTGGAGATGGCCCAAGTATCTGACCACCCTGCTCAGCTACAGTTTTTCGGGACGGCGCCATATTGGCGTCCAGGAAGCCGTTGCCCTCGGATCGCTGGTCAAGCGGGCGGTCGAAGACCCGAACAGGCATGGTAGGCGCATTCCAGCGCCCATGGACTCACAGGTTGTGCATAATTTTGCTGTCCGAGGACCGTCCAGCAGGATCCTTAGCGGGATCTTTGCCATGGCTCTCCAGTTTGAAATGTTCGCGGGGTGTTCCCACCTTTCCTTTTGGATGCGAAGTGCCAACAAACGCGCGATCCGTCGAGAAGTGCTGAGATGCGTGAGGCCAGGCCGCGTCCGCTGGAGGCAGCGGAGTCCATCACCGCCGCCGAGAAGCCCCTCGGGCTGGACCGTGCACGTGCGTCGCTCAGTCTTTCGACGCCGACTGCCAGTCTTCGACGACGCCTTCAGCGGGCCGGGGGCCTTGCGGAGTGTAGCCCTGGAGCGCCGCGGGTGGATCGCCGTCAGCCGTGACCTGCTCGGGGGCCACCCTGCGGGACCTTCTCGCGGTTCATGAACTTCTTCTCGTGGTCTTCTTGGGCGCGCTGGCGGCCGCGGGGGCTGCGGCGACGCCCCCGGGAGATTCTTTGCAACGGTTGCGTGGAGGCTGGGCTGGTTCTCGTGAAGGCCCTCGACCGCGATGGCGCCCTGTGGGCGTCGGGGCAGCCGCGGCAATCTCTTCTGCAGGCGCTCCCAGAACTCCAAGAGGCATGCAGCGCGGGCTCGCTCTACCTGGAGGGGGCGATGGGCGTTCCTGCCCTTGCTGGCGAGGCGGTGCGACCGTGGCCGCCGGCGCCTCGTCCTGGAGGGCTGGTGACGACGGCGTCTGGCGGCGTCTGGCGGAGGTGGCAGCAGCAGACCACTCCAGCGTGTGGCACGACGCAGTGGCCGAACACCTCGACTTGTGTTGCCGCTTGCCGCGCTGCTGATGTTCCTGGGGGTCTTCTGCAGCTGGCTAGGGATTCCATGAGGGGGCCCTGCCGCGCGCCTGGGTGCGCCCTCGCGACGGCCAACTTCGCGAGCCGGACGGGGCCTCCGAGCATCGATGAAGCCGTCTACTGCCCGTCGGTGCATCATCATGCTCGACAAGTGGCCTGTGGCTCCAAAGTCGAGGCCTGCCCCGCCCTGGCGACGTCGTGCGTGACATCGAGCTGCTCAGCGTCACTTTCGTTGTCTACACTGAGCACCTCTACGATGCAGCGGCGCCGTGTTCTTGGGGTTCCGAAACCTTTGTTTGCGTCCAGTTCTGCTGGCCCCAGACCCGCAGACACGTGCGCCCGGCTTGGGCCATGGTGGCTCGCAGGCGCAATTTCGAGCGAGTCGAGATGCGCGCGCCCATGCCTGTCGAAGTGCTCCTCGCCCTGGCCGTGCCTGACCATGCGCAGGGATGAGGCGGGGAGGCAGCGTGCCTGCTCCTCGCCTTCCACTCGCTGTTGCGGCCCAGCGAGGTCGCGAACGCTCTCGGGCAGCATCTCGTCTTGCTTGGGGATCTGGGAGGCGATGTCAACGTTGGCGTCCTCGTGCTGCTCTCTGCTAAAACATCAGACCGGTGGCCAAAGTTCCAGAGCGTCCTGATCAACGATCCTGCGCTGCTGAACTTGATAGGGCGCGTCTTTGGTCACCTTTCCCCGACGTCAGCGTTGCTCCCAAGACAGTCGCGTGGGCTGACCCAGCGGGTTATCTAGCTCAAGGGCCTCGTCGGCATCAGCGACTCGCCGTGCGCCCTTGGGTCGCTGCGAGGAGGGGGGGTCATCCATCGCTTCTGCTCGTCCAGAACCTGGGACTGCTGCAATGCCATGGGCGTTGGGAATGCAACATCAGTGCATCACTATCTCCAGATGGGCGCGGCCGCCCTGCCCTTCGCCCACGGGGCGCCCGATGGCGCACAACGTGTCCAGCAGCTTGCTCGATTCGCCCGAGATGCGTGGGCCGGTGGGTGACTGTGTCACTGGCGCGCCGGGGGGGTAAGACGCATATCAAGCGCGTGGCAGGGGTGGTGAAGTTGGAACAGGTTGAGAGCTCTCTGCCTCCTGGGTCTCTGTGAGGCGGCGCGGAAGAGACAGCGCCGCTGCATTCCGCCCATGGCCGTCCTTTAGCCAGGTATTTCTCGCAAACTTCACACGTGGGGTGGTCCGGAAAACGGGCGTCGGAGATCATGTGGGCACGCCGCCCTTTGACCAGCTTTTGCTTGCAAGCTTCGCGCATTGGGCTCTTTGGAAAACGAGCGTCGGAACTTATGATTATGATGGTGCGAGTGGTAATGACGACGGCAAGTATGATGCTGATGCTGATGCTGATTCTGATGCTGATGATGGTGATGACGCTGGCGATGGTGCTGATGCTGCTGCTGCTGATGATGTCGCTGACGATGACGATGACGATGACGATGGTGATGGCGATGAGGATGCTGATGATGACAATGCGGATAATGACGTTGCTGGTGATGATTGTGATGCTAATGATGCTGCTGATGATGTTGAGGATGATGATGATTATGATGATGATCATGCTGATGCTGCTGCTGCTGCTGCTGATGATGATGATGATGATGATGATGGTGATGATGATGATGATGATGATGATGATGATGATGATGATGATGATGGTGGTGGTGGTGATGATGATGATGCTGATGTCGTTGATGATGACGACGATAATGAGGATCATCGGGATCTTGTGGGGGTCCGTGGTGGCTTGATGGAGGCAGTTTGGAGGCCTCTTGGGAACCGTCTGGCTGCCTCTTGGAGGCTTCTTGGGGGCCCTTCGGAGCTCCGTCGGGGCCTCTTGGGGTCTCCTGGGGGCCTCTCCGGGCGGAGGGCTGGAGTTGTCGGTTCGCGTTTTCCCTCTTTGGCCCCTGTTGGGGTTGTCTTGGGGCTCTCTTGGGGTGATTTGGGCGCCTCTTGGGCCGTTTTGGGGCTCTCTTGGGCTGTCTTGGGGGCCCTTGGGGCCGTCTTGGAGCGACGGAAACTTGAAAAGGCGATAGCGTGAAAACATAGAGAAGCACAGTGCAAACCACTGAATTTTGCCTTTGGGGGTCATCGCGGGGGTCCTCTTGGAGCGCTCTCGGGGCTTCTTGGGCCTATCTTCGGCTGCCTTGAAGGCATCTTGGACTGTCTTTGCGGCCTTGGTGGCCTCCCGGGTCTTTTTGGGAAACCATCTGGGGGATTTTGGACACCATGGAAGCCGCCAAGGACGTACCTGGGCGCCGACAGGGCTTCGGGAAGAAGGGGCAATGCGCGCGGCGAGGTGCGGCCCAGAGGGGGTCCCTTAGAGATGATTGCAGAAACCGTGCCAGACAGCATTTGGCCTTCTGGCACGCCTCAACGCGCCAGGGGGCACAGTGGCAGACACTATAAGATGCTTGCGCTGCGCGGTCGGCTCGGACGTGTGCCTCCAAGAGGAGGGGCGCGCGGTGCTGGTGGGGTCCCCCTGCGCCCCAGCAGACACGCCGCCGCCCAGTCCTCGATCGCCAGCAGTTTTTTGGGTTTTTTTTTTCCGGGCGCCCGGAGCTGAGGTGCCGTCGCTGGTGGGGGGCGCCGTTCGGCGCATGGCGTCGCCAGACGGCCGCGGCCAGGCCTGCGCTCCCGGCGTGGTCGGCGCCGACGACCGCCCCAGGAGGGTCGCAGCGTGGGGTCGTCTGCCTCTCTGCGGTCGCCTGCGCAGCCTTGGTGCGACCAGGCGATGCAGAACTGCCTGGGGGGGGGGTTCGCAGCGCCCCACTCGGAAGGAGACGCTTAAACCGGTTCGTCGTCGTCGTCGTCGTCGTCGTCGTCGTCGTCGTCGTCGGCGGCGGCGGCGGCGGCGGCGGCGTCGTCGTATTTGTGTTTGTCTTTGTCTTTAACTTTGTCTTTGTCTTTGTCTTTGTGTTTGTCTTTGTCTTTGTCGTCGTCGTTGTCGTCTTCGTCGTCGTTGTCGTTGTCGTCTCCGTCGTCGTCCTTGTCGTCGTTGTCGTCTTCGTCGTCGTCGTCGTCGTTGTCGTCGTCGTCGCCGCCGCCGTCGCCGTCGTCGAGGCCGCCAGGCCGGAGCCACAGCGACCCAGGCGATGACCAGCTAGTTTTTTTGAAACCGTCCCCGCCCAGTTTGGTTTAGAGCCATTTGGTCGCACTAGTCCTGCGCGTCCAGTCGACGACATGGTGTCAGACACCCCCGCAAGGCTTCATTGGCTGCAGGCGCTCGTCAAGTCATGAGAGCCCCCCGCGCACATTTCAGAAATCCTGCCTGCACCGGCCAAGCTCCGACGTGCTCGCCTGCTCCCCGTGGGCTCCTGGGCGGGGCGGGCTGAACCCTGGACGAGGTCAAAGGGATGATTTTCAGAGCATGGCGCAGATCGCTGGCGTCACGACAGCATCGGGACCGTTTGCTTTCCCTGAGCCTTGGCGTTCAAAGGTCCGCTTCGGGACCCGTGGACTGTCAAACAGCGTCCTGGGATGAGAAGCCAACGCGCGGGGTGGGGTCGAGAGGTCTAGGGGCCCACGTCGTGAAAAGATCTTGCGTGGTCGAGCGATTGTGCGTGGTGGAAAAAGATTTTCGAAGACGCCTACCGCGAATCACCGCCGCCCCCTGCCTTTTGGAGTTGCCCATGTGGCCGAGCGTTGTGACAGGAGCTCTGCCAAGCTATCGGGCCATTTGTTCCCCCCAACCGTTGTGGAAACCCTTCGGGGAACACTTGGGGGAGGATGGCGGGGAAGATCAGGAGGAGTTGGAGGGGGGGGGAGGAGAAGGAGGAGGAAATGGAGGAGGAGGAGGAGGAGGAGGAGGAGGAGGAGGAGGAGGAGGACGAGGAGGAGGACAAGGAAGAAAAGGGGGCGTTTGGGAGCCTCGCACTCTTGGGGCCTCCTGAGAGCTTCCTGGGAGCCTCTTGGAGGCATCTTGGGGGCCTCCTTGGGCCTCTTGAGGGCCTTTGGAGGTTTCTCGGGGGCCTCTTTGCCCGTCTTAGGGCGTTCATGACGCCGTCGGAAGCTGTCTTGGGGGCATCTCTGGGCCGACCTGGGGCCCTCTTGGGGTGCTCCTAGGTCGGGTTGTGGGCGTCTTGGAGGCCTCTTGGGCCGTCTTGGGACCCTCTTGGGGCTGTCTCGGGGGCCTCTTGAGGGGTCCATCTTGGGGCGATTTTTGGGGGCTCTCAGGCCGTCTCGGGCCCTAGGAAGGCCGCAAAAAGGCATTTGCCAACATCCTTCAAAGCCAGGGGGAAAGCAATGATTTTGTCTTTTTTGGGCCTTCCTGGAGGACCTCTTGGAAGCCTCTTAGCCGTCTTGGAGGCCTCTTGTGGGCCTCGTGGGCCGTCTTGGGCCATCTTGAGGCCTTCTTGGGCCGTCTTGGAGGCTTCTTGGGCAAACTTGGAGGCATCCTGGATGCTCTGGGGCCGTCTTGAAGGCCATCTTGGATCATCTCGGACGAAATTGAGGACCATCTTGGCCGTCTTGGATGCCATCTTGGGCCATCTTGGAGCCATCTGGAGCGGGAACAACGTTTGCAACAATTTCTGGGCAAGCCTTCCGGGTGGCCGGCGGCAACGGCCGAAGCCCCAAGGGGGAGTTCTTTGGGAAAAGAACAAGCTGATTTTACGCCAGGCATCCCTGTGGCAAGACCACATGGGGCGGCGGATCGAACACGCCTACGGCGAATCACCGCCGCCCCCTTCCCTTTTGGAAGCGCCTATGTGGCCGAACGTTGTGGCCAGAGGCCTGCCAAGCTATCGGACCATGTGTTCCCCGAATCGGTTTGGAAGGCGTTCGGGAAACACGGTGGGGGAGGAGGAAGGGGAGGAGAGGGAGGAAGAAGGAGAAGGGAGGAGGATGCCTCTTGGGAGCCTTTTGGGCTACTCTAGGGTTTTATTAATCGCTTCGCTCATTCCGCCGGCCCGTATTGTGCCATCGCAGGCGTTTGCTTGCGCGTTCGTGGCCTCTTGGAGCCTCGGTGGGGCCGTTTGGGGCCTCTTGGCGCCTCTTTTTAGGCCTCTTGGAGAACTCGGGAGGCCTCCAGGGGGCCTCCTGAGCTCTCGTGACGGTCTCTTGGGGGGCTTTCGGCGGGCTCTTGGCGGTATTTGTTGGTCCTCTTGGGGCCTGGGGCCTGACGTTGTTGGTCCTCTTGGGGCCTCACGGGAGCTTATTGGGGCGTCTTGGGGGTGTCTTGGAGAGTCTCTTGGGGCCTCTTTCGGGGTCCTGGGCGCCTTCTGGGGCGGAGGGCTCGATTTTTCAGTTCTCGGTTCCCTTCTTGAGCCCCTCTTGGGCCCGTCTTGGGGCCTCTTGGTCCGCCTTGGGCAGCACTTGGGCCGTCTGGGGGGCGCTCTTGGGCCGCTCCGGGGCCGTCTTGGGAGCCTCGTGGGCCGTCTTGGAGCAGTCTTGAAGGCCTCTTGGGCCCTCTTGGAGCGTCCGGAAGCGAAAAGGCCAGAACGCAAAAAAACATTGAAAAAACCAATGAAAATCAACGATTTTGGCAACTTGGGGCCCTCTTCGGAGGCCTCTTGGAAGGCCCTTGGAGCGTCTTGGAGGCCTCTTGGGCTGTCTTGGGGCCATCTGGGGCGTCTTCGGGCGATCTTTGGCCGTCTCGGGCCTCTCTTGGACCGTCTAGAAAGCTTCTCGGGGCCCTCTTGGACCGATCTGGAGCCCTCTTGGACTCCGAAACAGAACTCCGGCATCTCTGACCCGACCTTGCCAGGGACTTGCCGGGGACTTGCCGGGACCTTGCCGGGGTACTTTTCGCCCGGGGACCCCCAGGGGCCGCCCCGCGCGCGCGAACTAGAAATACTGTTAACCAGGTACCGGAGATCTTAGCACGCCCTGGCCCGTTGGGCCGGCGAATTGGGCCATCTTTGCGGTCTTGGAGGCATCTTGGGACTGTATTGGAAGCCATGTTTGGGCTATCTCGGGGATTCTTGGGGCTTCTTGGGGGCCTCTTGGGCCGTCTTGGGCAACATTGACGCCATGTTGGGCCGTCTTGGAGGTGTCTTGGGCCGTCTTGGAGGCATCTTGGGGGGCGAAGCTATCGGACCATGTGTTCCCCGAGTCGGTTTGGAAAGCCTTCGGGGAACACGTGGGGGAGGACGAGGAAGAGGAAGAGGAGGAGAAGGAGGAAAAAGGAGAAGGGAGAGGATGCCTCTTCGGAGCCTCTTGAGGCACTTTTGGGTTCGATTGGGCCATCTTGGGACCGTCTTGGAGGCCTCTGGAGCTGTCATGAGGACATCTTGAAGGGCTCCTGGGCGATCTTGTCGTCTTGGAGGCTTCTTGGACGAACTGGAGGCATCTTGGACTCTCTCGGGCCATCTCGGAGACCATCTTGGACCATCTTGGGCAGACTTGGAGCATCTTGGAGGCCATCTTGAGACGTCTTGGGGGATTTTTCCGGGATTGAGCTCCTGGAGCTCCCTTTCGGATGGCCGGCGGGACGGGCCGAAGCGCCAGGGGGAGTTCTGTTGGGAAAAGAACCAAAACCAAAAGCGAAAGGATTGAGCACGCCAGGCACCCCTGTGATGAATCAACAGGGGGCCGCGGAAAACGCCTATGTGGCCGAGAGTTGGGCGAGAGCTTGGCCAAGCTATCGGGCCAGTTGTTCCCAGAGTCGGCTTGGAAAGACTTCGGGGAACGCGTGGGGGAGCAAGAAGTGGAGGAGGGGGAGGATCAGGAAAGAGGAGGAGGAGGAGGAGGAGGAGGAGGAGGAGGAGGAGGAGGAGGAGGAGGAGGAGGAGGAGGAGGAGGAGGAGGAGGGGGAGGAGGAGGAGGAGGAGGAGGAGGAGGAGGAGGAGGAAGTCTCTTGGGCGCCTCTTGGGGCACTTTTGGGGCCTCCTAGGAGCTTGCTGGGGGCCTTTTGGAGGTCTCTGTGGGGCCTTCTTGGGCCTGCTGGGGGCCTTTGGGGGCTTCTTGGGGGTTTCTTTAGCCGTCTTAGGGCGCTCCTGGCTTGTCTGACGCCGTCGGAAGCCGTCATGGGGCCTGTCTGGGTCGTCTTGAGGCCCTCTTGGCGCATTTCAGGGCCGTCTTCGAGGCCATCTTGGGCGTCTTGGACGCCTCTTGGGCCGTTTTGGGACCCTCTTGGGGCCGTCTTGGGGGCTTGGGGCCATCTTGGAGGCCTCGTGGGCGATCTTGGGGCGATCTTGGGGGCCTCTTGGGCCGTCTTGAGCCGTCGGAATGCCGAGAATAAGCAAATGCCAGAATCCTTTAAAAGCCTAAGGACAAGCAATGATTTTAGTCTCTTCGGGCCCTCCTGGACGACCTCTTGGAGGCCTCTTGGGCCGTCTTGGGCGCCTCTTGGGGGCCTCTTGGGCCGTCTTTGGCCGTCTTCGATGCATCTTGGGCCGTCTTGGAGGCATCTCGGGGCCATTTTGGCCGTCTTGGAGGCCACCTTGGCCGTCTTGAAGGCCTCTTGGGGGCCTCTTGGGACCGTCCGGGGGCCTCTTGGGCCGTCATGGGACCATCTTGGAGGCCTCGTGGGCGATCTTGGGGCGATCTTGGGTGCCGCTTGGGCCGTCTTCAGCCGTCGGAGTGCCGAGAAGAAACAAATGTCAAAATCCTTCAACACATTCAGGAAAATCAATGATTTTGGTCTTTTCGGGCTGTCCTGGAGGACCTCTTGGAGGCCTCGTGGGTCGTCTTGGAGCCTCTTGGGGGCCTCTTGGGCCGTCTTCGGCAATATCGAGGCCATCTTAGGCCGTCTTGGATGCATCTTTGGCCGTCTTGGAGGCATCTTGGGGTCATCTTAGCCGTCTTGGAGGCGATCGTGACCGTCTTGGAGGCCTCTTGGGGCCCTCTTGGGGCCGTCTTGGTGGCCTCTTTGGCCGTCATGTGGCCATCTTGGAGGCCTCGGGCGGTCTTGGGGCGATTTTGGGGGCCTCTTGAGCCGTCTTGAGCCGTCGGAATGCCAAGAAGAAACAAATGTCAAAATCCTTCAAACAATTCAGGAAAATCAATGATTTTGGCCTCTTCGGGTCCTCCTGGAGGACCTCTTGGAGGCCTCTTGGGTCGTGTTGGGCCGTCTTGGAGGCTTCTTGGGCGAACTTGGAGGTATCTTGGACTCTCTTGGGACGTCTTGGAGGCCCTGTTGGACCATCTTGGGCGAACTTGGTGGCCATCTTGGACCATCTTGGAGACCATCTTTGGCCAACGTGGCCATCTTGGAGGCCATCTTGAGCCGTTTTGGGGGATTTTTCGGGGATTGAGATCCCTTTCGGGGGGCCGGCGGGATGGGCCGAAGTGCCCTGGGGGAGTTCTTTTGGAAAAGAGCCGAAACCAAAACCGAAAGCGTCGAGCACGCCGGGCACCCCTGAGGCAAGCCAACACGGGGCGGCGGATCGAGCGTCTGTCGGGCCATCCCGCCACCGTGCCTGATTTGTGGGCCTGAGACCTTTGGATGTGCGTTGGGAACTCGTCGAGGCCTCTCGGGGGCCTTCTTGAGGAAGTTTCGAAGCCTCTATGGGGCTGTTTTGGGGCCTCGTTGGGCCTCGTGGGGGCCTCGTGGGGGCCTCGTGGGGGCCTTCTGGGGCCTCCTGGGGGCTTCTTGGCCTCCCGTGCTCGCGGAAGGCTTGGATTTTCGGTTCGCGCTCCCCTCCTGGGCCCCCCTCTGGGGGCTGTCTTGGGGCCCTCTCGGGGCGTCTTGGACGCCTCTTGGGTCGTCTTGGGGCCCTCTCAGGCCGTCCTGGGGCCCTCCTGGGGGCTCTTGGGGCCGTCTTGGGGCGGTCTTCGCGGCCTCTTGGGAGGTCTGGGAGCGTCCGAAGCCGGAAAAGTGGAGGGCCAAACCACATTGAACAGCCGATGGGAAATCAATGGCCTTTGCCTCTCGGGGCCCTCCTGGGAAGGCTTTTGGAGGCCTCTTGGGCGCTGCTTCGGCCGACGGGAAGCCATCTCGGGCGTCTTTGACCGATCGTTCCGCGATTCGGGGCCCTCCGGGGCCATCTTGAGGGCCTCTTGGGGCACCCCTGGCCCGTCTCGGGTCCCTCGTGGGCTCCAACAGCTCACGCGACAAGCCCTGGGAGCCGCGCGACAGGCCCCGAGAGAGGTTTCTGAGCTTGGGGTCCGGGTCTAAACAGAGAACCCTCGGGATGGAGGACTGAGGCTCCCGGGGATGGAGCAAGCGACCCGAGGACACTCGAGCTCGTGCCTCAAGGGCGCGGTGGCAGGTTGTATGCTGCTCTCCGTTGATAAGAACCTCCGAGCCCACGATCGGCGACCTGAGGACACTCGAGCTCGTGCCTCGAGGGCGCGGTGGCAGACTGTATGCTGCCCTCCGTTGCTAAGAGCCTCCGAGCCGGCGCTCGGCGCACTCGCCGCGCGGCTCGGCTCGCTCGCGCTCGGCGCGGCGTTTTGGGTGAGGCCGACGCCTCTCACGCCCAGGCTTGTGGCTGCCAGGCTTTGCGGTTACCAACGAGCTGGCAGCGGCGGCAGTAGCAACCGCAGCGTCAACGATATGTGGGATTACTGCTTGGATGAAGGGAAGAGAAGGGGGAGGAGGAGGATGAGGAGGAGGAGGGGGAGGAGGAGGAGGAGGAGGAGGAGGAGGAGGAGGAGGAGGAGGAGGAGGAGGGGAGGAGGAGGGAGGAGGAGGAGGAGGAGGGGGAGGAGGAGAGGAGGAGGAGGAGGAGGAGGAGTAGGAGGAGAAGCAGGAAGGAAGGAAGGAATGAGGGGGGGGGAGGGCGGGCGGGGGAGGGAGGGAGGAGGTATGGAGGGAGGGAGGGAGGAGGGAGGAGGAGGAGGAGAGGAGGTGCCTGATGATGATGATGATGATGATGATGATGATGATGATGATGATGATGATGATGATGATGATGATGATGATGATGATGATGATGATGATGATGATGATGATGATGATGATGATGATGATGATGATGATGATGATGATGATGATGATGCTGATGCTGATGCTGATGATGATGATGATGATGATGATGATGATGTGGTGGTGGTGGTGGTGGTGGTGGTGATGATGACAAGGATGATGCTGCTGCTGATGATGATGCTGTTGATGATGCTGCTGCTGATGATGCTGATGATGATGCTGCGGATGCTGATGATGATGCTGATGCTGATGCTGATATTGACGATGATGCTGATGATGGTGATGGTGATGGTGATGGTCATGATGATGATGATGATGATGATGATGGTGATGATGATGATGATGATGATGATGATGATGACGATGATGATAATGCTGCTGATGATGTTGATGATGCTGATGATGATGATGATGTTGATGGTGCTGATGATGATGATGATGATGATGATGATGATGATGATGATGATGATGATGATGCTGCTGCTGCTGCTGCTGCTGCTGCTGATGATGATGATGATGATGATGATGATGATGATGATGATGATGATCATGACGATGATGATGGGGAGGAGGAGAGCAGCGGGGAAGGAGGGGGATGGCGAGGAGGAGAAATGAGCGGGACGACTGGCCAGGCCATTTCATTGTTTGTCCGCCGGCCCCCGTTGGCGGGTCACCCCACCCCGACCCCGCGGGCTAGGTGCAGGCGCTGCGGACCCCGGGTGTGTCCTCCTCACGAGGTTTTTGTAGGTCACCTGGCGGTCCCTTTCAGCAACCTCCCTGGGCTGTCAGCTGGCCCAACCCGACTGGGAGGCGTTCAGAGACGGTGGGATCTTGGAAGGGGTCACCAAAGAAACTGGTGGGGGGAATGCCTGCAAAGCATGCTGCACACCGATTTTGCCACCAGGAAGGTGAGTTACGTAATTACGGTATTGTGTGACAGTCTGATTTGCTTGGGGTGTAACCCCAGGGTTGGTTGTTTTGAGCGGACACCTCTTTGCCTTTCCTCTCCTCCCCCTTCCGCAGTCCCTCTGGGCTCGGGCTTTGCCTTTTCCTTCTCCCGCCCTACTGAGCCCCCTTGCGGAGCCAGGGTGGAATCCCTGCAAAGCACGCTGAACACTGATTTTGCCACCAGGAAAATGGGTGCCTTCCCCTTGTCCCTTTAAGTAATTACAGTGGCGTGTAGCAATCGGATAGTAATCCAGGGGACTGCGAAGGATCTAGTAGTGGTGTTGTTCTTCGTGCTATTACTCGTAGCCCTGGTGGCAGTAGTATTGGTGATGGTGGTGGTGGTGGTGGCAAAAGCAGTGGTCGTGGTGATGATGATGGTGGTGGTAGCGGTGGTCGGGTCGGTAGAGTTGAGCATCTTCTTTCGGCACACGGCCTTCCATTCTTCGTGGCCCGCCCGGCTACATACCCCCCCCCGCGAGCGCCCGCAAGGACCCCCAGACTGGGCGCCGGCCCCGAGGGAGACCCCCTGGCGGGGCCTGCCGCGCTCACCTCCGCCGGGGAGTCGCTGGAGCTGCCGCGGCCGCCCCTGCCGCTGACGCTGCCGCTGCTGCTGCTCTCAGTGCTGCTGCTGCTGCTGCTGCTGCTGCTGCGACGTGTGCTGCTTCTGCTGCCCGTGCTGCTTCGATGTGCTCCTGCTGTGTGCGTCCCTGGAGATGCCTCTGCTGCTCTTTTCTGGTAGTGCACTTTCACATGATCACCACTATTACACGTTCCCCCGTGCCCCTATTGGCAGAACTCGGCGCGAGTCTGTTGAACGAGGCGCAGTCGTTGACCGCAGCAACAACCAGATCGTGGTGCACGTGGCCTTTGGGTCGCTGCCTGGCGTCATCCGAGCGTCGCCGCGAGCGGAGCTGAAGCGGCGGTGCAAGCCCTCCAGGTGGCGGTGCTGCCGCCGGGGGTGAAGACCAACCATGGGGGGGAGCTCTCGGGTGGCAGCCAGCGTGGTGAGCCGTCGGCGGTGCCTTCGTTGTCGTCGGCCTGCTCGTGAGGTGTGGCAGCGCGTCTGGCTCTCGTTCAGCAAGCCGGGTGAGGAGGAGGAGGAGGAGGAGGAGGAGGAGGAGGAGGAGGAGGAGGAGGAGGAGGAGGGAGGAGGAGGAGGAGGAGGAGGTGGCATCTGGCCAGCTGGAGCTCCGCCCCTGGTCTGTCAACGCCAGGGCGCCGCCGACGGGCACGGGAGGGGTGGGACTCGGCCGACGCCGCGGCGCCGCTGCGCCATGCCGAGCACGGGGTGCCGCGCGAGCTGCTCGCCCTCGTCAAGGCAGGGCTCCTGCAGGGCCCTTGAGAGAGGAGGAGGATCGAGGCGGAGAAGGATCGAGGAGGAGGAGGAGGAGGAGGAGGAGGAGGAGGAGGAGGAGGAGGAGGAGGAGGAGGAGGAGGAGGAGGAGGAGGAGGAGGATCGAGGCGGAAAAGGATCGAGGAGGAGCCGTGCTGACCGGTCGCCCTCAACTCGGCGATGGCTCGGGCGTCTGCGTCCCAGACCGTCAGGCAGTGGGTCGCCCTGGAGGACGGCGTGGTGGCAGCGACCGCCCTGCGCCCGCCCGCGCCGAGCGTCCGAGCCCGTGGGCGGCGGATCCTGTGCCCCTGTGCCCCACGGCCTCCGCCACAGCCGCGTGCAGGAGGGCGTCTGGCCGCGAGGCGCGGCGTGCTCGCGATTCCTCGCTGAGCGTGCGGCAAGTTCTGCGCCCCGTGAGCTCGCTCCGCCTCACCTGGGCCTCTGTTCTGCCGCTCCTGCGCCCTCGCTCCCAACGAGGGTCTTCACTGGTCCAGAGCAGGCCTTCCACCGGATGTGCCACGGCGGATCCTTTGCGCTCACGGGCCAGGGGTGGCGATGGATTTCGGCGAGGCGGTCGGAGATGCCATACCCTGTCTGGGCCCATCAACCGGCTTTGGCCATCGGCCAGGGCGATCGGCCTCACCGCGTCGCTGCTGCTGCCACTGAGGCCCCCCACTCGCCTGAAGAGGGGGCTCGCTCCGAGTACGCTCTGCTAGGGCCGGCAGGAGGCCACGGCGGCGAGAGCAGCACGCCTGCGTGTGGCGGCGCTGCCGGCTTTTGAGCTCGCTTCGGTTGGATCGGCGTGTAGCTGGTGTGTGTTCGTGTGAAGTGAGCCTCCTGAGGCCGCCAGCGCCGCACGCGAAGCTCATCGTCCTCTCCGTCGCGCCCGCGCTCTTCTGCTTTTCTCATTGTGCAGGTGGACGAACTGCTGGTCTACTGCTTTCCCTACTTTGCCCGAACGCTGTATGACCCGCATCGCGGCGCTGTGGCATGAAGTGTCTGCGTGCGTTGATCGGACAGGAAGCCCCTCGGCTTGGGTGTCGGGTGCGCGCTTCCTTCAGGGGTCCATCAAGCGCAGGCACCTGGCCGCCGCGCCGCCTGCCCTCGGGCTCTTGTTGAGTGCTGACGGCCCTGGGTCTGGGGCTCCCGCGTCGCCCGCGCCGGAGCTCTCGTCGATGGCGGCCGGGGCCGTCCCCTCGACCCGGTGTTCCAGGCGAGGTGGAGGGCGCCGCCGTGGCGCTTGCCCCCTCGTGGCCTCCATCGAACCCCTTGGAGGAGGAGGAGGAGGAGGAGGAGGAGGAGGAGGAGGAGGAGGAGGAGGAGGAGGAGGAGAGGGGGAGGGAGGAGGAGGAGGGGGGGAAGGAGGGGAGGAGGGGTGGGAGGAGTAGGATGGAGGAGGATGAGAGGAGGGGGGGGGAGGAGGGGGAGGAGGAGGGGTAGGAGGAGGGGGTCGCTGCGCAGGTGCGGGGCGCCGAGGAGCTCTCGGGCCCCGTCCCCGGCCCCGCTCTCTCGAGCGAGCCCTGGCCCCGCCTCGCCCCGCGCCGCCTGCGGGGGAGCAGGCGGCTCGGGGCAGAGCGCCCGGCCCTCGAGGGGTGCGGCCGCGCCGCCGTGTCCGCCACGGCCGTCCCTGCTCCTCCTCCTCCTCCTCCTCCTCCTCCTCCCTCCTCCTCCTCCTCCTCCCCTTCCTCCTCCTCCTCCTCCTCCTCCTCCTCCTCCTCTCCTCTTTCCTCCTCCCTTTCCCCCCCTTCCTCCTCCCCTCCTCCTCCTCCTCCTCCTCCTCCTCCTCCTCCTCCCTGCTGGGGCCCCCCTCCCGACTCCAGGCCCTGCCCGTCCCGCTGCGGCGCGCGGGCGTCGCGCGATCTCCAGTGGCCCCGTCTCGGCCCGCGCGGCCCGCACGGCGGGGGGCACGCGCGCGGGCCGGGGCGGGCCCCATGGAGACATGCGGGCCTCGTCAGCTCCAGGTCTCGTCCAGGGGGAGGGGGAGGAGGAAGAGGAGGAGGAGGAGGAGGAGGAGAGGGAGGAGGAGGAGGAGGAGGAGGAGGAGGAGGAGGGGGAGGAGGAGGAGAAGGGGGAGGAGGAGGACGGGGTCGCTGCGCAGGTGCGGCCTCGTCAGCTCCAGGTCTCGTCCAGGAAGGCCACGCCTGCCAGTGATCTCCTCACAGGCGACGTTCTCTAGTCATGACTCTGGCAAGCGTGTGCAGTCCTCGGAGGCCTTCGAGTCCACCGTGAGGCTAGCAGCCCGAAGGGGCTTCGTTGGGCGTCGAGTCGCCGGTGGTTTTGATGTGCAGGACCGTGCCTGTCTCTGTGTCTCAGCCTGAACGTGTTCGGCTCGTGTTGGATGCGCTGTCAAGGTCTTGCGTCTGCCAGCCCGTGGGTGCCTTCGCCATTCTTTTTGCTATTGTCAGTTTCTCGCTCCGCGTGTTGTTTCAGGATGCCGAGGGCGCCACGGAGTGCGTGGCGCATTCGTCGACGGAGTAGGAACCATCACCATCACCATCGCCACTGCTGCCGCCACCATCTTTCTCCCCCCCAGCCCGTGTCCCCGCCCCGCCCCCGTGGGCCTCATCCGCGAGTCCGCCCGCCCCCACGGAGCTGCAGCGCTGGCGCCTACCGCGCGAGAGAAAACATCGGAACTTCCTGTGATTGTTGCCACTGCAGCTGCTGGCGCTGCTGCTCAAACTGAGCCTGCTACAGCACTGCTCCCACGCCTGACGCTCCGACTCCTGGCGCTTCCCCAGCGCTCTCGAACCATCCGCGGGCCCCCCGAGCCTCCGCAGCACCTCGCCCGACGCGCGAAGAGGGGACGGGGGGTAGAAAGGGGAGCTCGTCTCGGCCCGTCTCGGAGCGTCGCATGGCCGAGGCTTCGCGCCCCCGCAGCGCGCCCTCCCACCCAGACCTCTCGCTCTTCCCCCCCCGCTGCTCCCAGTCATCCGACCGACGACGTGACCTCGTCCGTTCGTGGGGTCGGGGGCCCCCCTGCCGCGAGGATAGGTTTTTTTTTAGTGTGGGTTGAACTTTTCAGGGCCCGGGGGCCCGCTCACGGGCCCCGAGGCCGAAATGCAGGAAGAAAGGGCGGGACTGGAGGGAGCACGCGGTTGGATAGCTGGGCTCTCGGAGCCGTGCCCTGCTCTCCCAGGACGTCGCCGCGTCCGCCAGGATGGCGGCCACCAATCCGGTGGAGGAGCTCTACAGGCGGCCCCAGCCATGAGCGTCTTCCTGCACCCCTTCCGTCCTTCCCCCCTCCTTCTCCCCCCCCCTCCTCTTCCCCTCCCCCCTCCTCTTCCCCCCCTCCTCCTCTTCCTCTCCCCCCTCCTCCTCTTCCCCTCCCCCTCCTTCTCCCCCCCCTCCTCTTCCCCTCCCCCCTCCGTGGCCATTCTGGCTCAAGATGCCATTTTCCCTGGGGATGGAAGCGGATGCCGCTCATCCGCGGCTGGCAAGGCTGTTCAGCCTGGCATCCTTTCAGTGCCTTCGCTGCGGGATTTGGGCTCCCGCCTTCGTCTCGTGCTCGCACCCGCGGTCGTGGGTAAACTGCGGCGGTTCCACTTCCAGCCGTCGTAGGTGTCTAGTTATGCCGCTGCCTGCCGAGGATCTGGCCGTCATCGGTGGCACGTTGAAGCTCAAGATTAGTCTTCTTCAAGAACATCTGAAGCGAG
>CAUYUJ010016747.1:134882-137382 GCA_963575745.1 Prorocentrum cordatum | reverse complement strand
CATTGTCTTGCGTTTCTTTACATTGCTGGGTGTTTCTTAGCATTGCTTGGCATTGCCTTGCGTTTGTTTGCATTGCCTGGCGTTGCTTGCCATTGTTTGGCAACCCGGGGAACTCCTCTTTAATCATAGTATAAAAACAAAGCTCCGGAACCCATGGAATCTGAGGATCCCGAGCAAGGCTGGCCGTTCAAACACGGTAAGGAAACGAGACCAAGGAAACCAGGGAACCTGGAGAACCCGGGCAAGGCCAGCTGTCACATTTTTCCGTCAGCGGCGAGGCGGCGATCTCCGCCGCTCCAGCGAGAAGCTAGACAGGGGCACTGACTAACCTAGAGAATTGGCCAGCTTGTGAAGAGGGGAGAGGACAGCCGAGAGGAACAGGGGACGCTCAGACGCCAAAGAGTTCGACGATGCTCAGCCGGGGGGTAGCAGCAACCAGGCGCGCAGGGCCAGAGCGCGGTGGGCGGCCGTGGCGAACCTCAGAGCGAGGTGAGCGCGGTGGGCGCGCAGAGAGGAGGGAGGAGGGAGGAGGGAGGAAGGAGGGAGGGAGGAGGGAGGAGGGAGGAAGGAGGGAGTGAGGAGGGAGGGAGGGGGAGGAGGGGAGGGAGGAGGGAGGAGGGAGGAGGAGGGAGGGAGGGAGGAGGGAGGAGGAGGAGGAAGGAGGAGGGAGGAGGGAGGCGGGAGGCGGGCGGCCGGAGGCGGGCGTCCGAGGGGCGGGGCCCCAGGCCTCGCGAGCACGGCGCGCTCGGCGTGCGGCGAGCTGCGCGCGGGCATGGCCGAGGCGGCGGCGGCGGCGGAGGCCGCCGCATCGGAGGACCGCCCTCGCCGGCGCCGCCGCCGCCGTCGACGCACGGGTGACGTTCGGGTTGGATAGCAGGTGCGCCCTCGAGGGCGCTTAATTAAGCCACTCGCGCTTCGCGCTTCCCGGTGCGGCTCCGATCCCTCCTCCTCCTCCTCCTGCTCCTCCTTCTCCTCCTCCTCCTCCTCCTCCTCCGCTTCTCCCCACCCTCGCCGGCGGCGCCGCCGCCGTCGACTCACGGGTGACGTTCGGGTTGGATGGCAGGTACGCCCTCGAGGGCGCTGAAGCCAGTCGCGCTTCGCGCTTCCCGGTGCGGCTCCGATCCCTCCTCCTCCTCCTCCTCCTCCTGCTCCTCCTCCTCCTCCTCCTCCTCCTCCTCCTCCGCTTCTCCCCACCCTCGACGGCGCCGCCGCCGCCGTCGACTCACGGGTGAGTTTCGGGTTGGATAGCAGGTACGCCCTCGAGGGCGCTTCAGCCACTCGCGCTTCGCGCTTCCCGGTGCGGCTCCGATCCCTCCTCCTCCTCCTCCTCCTCCTTCTCCTCCTCCTCCTCCTCCTCCTCCGCTTCTCCCCACCCTCGCCGGCGGCGCCGCCGCCGTCGACTCACGGGTGACGTTCGGGTTGGATAGCAGGTGCGCCCTCGAGGGCGCTGAAGCCACTCGCGCTTCGCGCTTCCCGGTGCGGCTCCGATCCCTCCTCCTCCTCCTCCTCCTCCTCCTCCTCCTCCTCCTCCTCCTCCTGCTCCTCCTCCGCTTTTCCCCACCCTCGACGGCGCTGCCGCCGCCGTCGACTCACGGGTGACGTTCGGGGTGGATAATGCGGACGTCTGATGGGCGCGAAGTTACAGTCAACCCGCATAGTGAGGATGGGCAACCTTCCCAAGGGTACCTTTGCATCCTTCCCCTTTCCTTTGGCCCATCCTTGGCCGCTTTCGCTGGCCGCGCCCCGCCCGCAGAGTGTCGACATGGCCTTCCAAGGCCCTTGCATCCTTATCGTGGATCCTGATTCTACGGGTTGACTGTATTCGCGCTTTGCGCTTCGCGGTGCGGCTCCGATTCCTCCTCCTTCTCCTCTTCCTTCTCCTCCTCCTCCTCCTCCTCCTCCTCCTCCTCCTCCTCCATTTCTCTCCTGGGGGGCGGCGCGGGAGCGCGAATGCATCCTTCAGTAGGCTCAGGTTGGAGCCGGCAGCGAGTCTGAGCTGGCCCAGCATCGGTTCGAGCGAGCAGGAAGGGTGGTCGAGGTTTAAGGTTCTGGGTTCGAGGAGGTCTTTGCCTCAGTCGGTCTCCAGGCGACGTTTCTGGGCCCCGTGTCCGTCAAAAGCGGATCCGGGGTGAACATTTGCACCAGATGGAGCCTGGTCGGGGTTCGCGGACCGATTCTGAGCGAATTCGGATGTAGCCCCCTCCCGACCGTTTGCCTGGAGTCTCAGCCAGCTCAAACCCCCTGGCCGCCGCCAGTGCTCAGGGGGGAATGCATCGATCCTCATGCGTCCATGGATCCCCGATGGGGGGCCCGATCGCCCAACCCGCCCGCGAGCGTGCGGCTGCGATAGCGGGGGCCGGTCTCCGATGGATCGGCGATGGATCGCTCCAGCTCTACAGTGGAGACCCGTACCCAGAAGCACCCTGCTTGCCTCCAGGGTGCCCCGGGGTTCCTTGGGTTTCGACCTGGTTTGGCGACGGACAGCGTGCCGTTCCCGCAC
>CAUYUJ010016747.1:117382-129882 GCA_963575745.1 Prorocentrum cordatum | reverse complement strand
TCGTCCTCGTCCTCTTCCTCCTCCTCCTCCTCCTCCTCCTCCTCCTCCTCCTCCTTCTCCGTAGCCATTTTGGCTCAAGTGAGCCGCGCTCCAGGAGGCCCTCGCAGCGCGCGCCGCGCAGGCGCGTGGCGCGCCAGAGGCCATGGTGTCGGCGGGTGGCGCGACGGGCGGCAGACGCTGGGCGACCGCGAGGGCCCGCACCCTCGCCCGCAGGTTGCGGCACGAGGCTCGCCGTGATGAGGGGCCGTCGCGGGCGGTTGCGCTGGTGGTGCGCGAGAAGGCCTTTCGCGCCTCCCTTCGTGAGCACTGGCGGCTGTGCGACAGCCTCGGGGCGCACCTGCCCAGCATGGGCGAGGCGCTGCAGGCCGCCAGGCTGCTTCGGATGCCGCCCGACACCATCGCGCAGTGCGAGGTGGCGCTGCAGGAGGGGGACTGGGCCAGGCACGCGCCTCCGCCTGGCGCGGCGTGCGGCCCGCCTCGCCCCTCCTCGGCCGCTGACGCCTCCACGCACGGGGGCTGGGACGCCCGAGCGCTCGAGCGCCTGCTGACAGGCGTTGCGGCGCCGCTCAGGGGCGAGGTCACCCCCTTCACGCCCGTCTGCTTCGCGAGGGCCGACACGCTGCTGCAGGAGCTGGGCGTCGGCGGCCTTGCGGGCCTTGGGGCCCCTGCGGGGGATTGCGGCCTCGCGGATAGCGACGCTGCTGCCGCGCGGGACACCGCTGCCGCGCTGGACGTCTTCGGGCGAGCTCGGACGTAGAGACGTAGAGTTCGAGTGCGTTGCCTCCCCGACCGCCCAGCCGAAGGAGCAGCTGGAGGTGTCGAGGCTGCAGGAGGAGGAGCCCACGGTCGAGCCCGAGCGGGTCCTGGTGGAGTCTGTGGGCGTGTGCACGGCCGTTGACGCTGAGGTCGGCTCGGTGCTGGAGTTCGATGCCGTGGAACGCCTCGGGAGCAGGATCGCCGTCGACGGGCCCCCCTGAGGCCGTGCCTGCGCGGTGCCCGCCTGGTCCAGGCGCCCGCCGCCGAGGAGCCCGCCGAGCTCCTCCAGGCGGACACCACCGAGGAACCTGCCGAGCTGGTCCAGGCGGACACCTCCGAGGAGCCCGCCGAGCTGGTCCAGGCGCATACTATCGAGGAGCTCGCCCTGCTGGTCCAGGCGGACACCGCCGTGGAGCCCGCCGAGCTGGGTCAGGCGGACACCACCGAGGAGCCCGCCGAGCTTGGGACACAGGGCGGCCGTGGTTGCGGACAGCTGGGTCCTCTTCAGCCCGAGCCGCTGCGTCGTCGATCGGCGATATCCAGGCTGTTCGCGCGCAGCCGCGTGATCAGCGTCTCGGAGCGTGCGAACGGCGAGCCGACGATCTGGCACCCCGACGACGGCGTGAGCCTGGATGACGCCGTCCTCCAGAGCGAGGCCAAGGGCATTGCCTTCGATTCCGTGCACGACTCATGGGGAGCGCCCGCTTCCAGCAGGCCTACTTCCTGAAGGGCGTGTACCTCTTCCAGGCGGATGGCGGGGTCGGCGACCCTGAGTGGCTGGCCTCTCGCCGTCGCTGCCTCGGATTCCTCGCTGGCGGCCCTCTCGGCAATTTCGGGGGGGTGCGCCGCGGTCTCGGGCTCGTGCTGGCGCGCGTGTCCGTGTCCCCTCCAAGGGGGCAGCCCGTGGGGGCCGCCTGGAGGCCCGTCCGTCCCCGCGGGGGTGGCTTCCGCCCCCTTGGCTTGCCCTCGGGGTAGGCCAGGGTCGTGACGGATGCCTGCCTGGGCTGCTTCGGGGCCCTTCCCTCGTCGCCTCGGCGTCCGTGCGTCGTGCTGGTGGTGGCGCGGAAGCCAATCGACATCTGGGGCCCTGGCGGTCGTCTGCGTGCAGACGGTCGCCAGGGCGTCTTTGATGATGATCCATCCATCCATCCATCCATCCATCCTCCTCCTCCTCCTCCTCCTCCTCCTCCTCCTCCTCCTCCTTCTCCTTCTCCTTCTCCCCCTCGTCCTCCTCCTCCCCTTCCCCCTCCTCCTCCGCCTCCTCCTCCTCTTCCTGCTGCTGCTGCTGCTGCTCCTCCTCCTCCTCGTCTTCCTCTTCCTCCTCCTCTGCTTCTCCTCCTCCTCCTCCTCCTCCTCCTCCTCCTCCTCCTCTCCTCCTCATCCTCCCTCCTCCTCCCCCTCCTCCCCTCCTCCTCCTCCTCCTCCTCCTCCTCCTCCTCCTCCTCCTCCTCCTCCTCCTCCTCCTCCTCCTCCTCCTCCTCCTCCTCCTCCTCCTCCTCCTCCTTCCCATCAGTCGACAATCGACAACCGACCGGTCTGCCTCGCCGCTGGCTTGGCTGCCGCCGCCTGCTCTCGCTCGCCGTTCGCCCGTTCGCGCGCTCGCGGGTGCGCACCGTCGCGGCCGCGGCGGTCGGGCGCTCTGTTGGGTGGAGAAGCGCTCGTGGAGCGCGAAAGGCACAATGGCAGGGGGGGGTCTTGGCTCGGGGAAGTTTCGAGGTTCTAGGTCTTTGGGCGTTTTCGTCAGTTCTCGGCTGCCTTCCAGCCTGGGATGCCCTCCAGCGGCCGCGCCGCGCCGGGGGCGTTCCAGGGTTTTGCCCAGGTCGCCCCGAACGGCCGCCGGAGGCCGAGGTGAGGAGCCGAAAACCACCGGGGGTCGCGTGGGCCCAGGGGGCGATGCATCGACCCCCCATCGCCCGTGGATCGCCGAGACGAGAGTCCGATAGCCCACCCCGCCCAGGAGGGTGCGGCCGTGCCCATCGCCGATCCATCGGCGATTTCTCTCTTCGATTCCGGGCCGATCTTTCGCCCCCGAGAGCCAGTCCCCTCCTGCCGTGGCCCCTCGTGGGCGTGGCCCGCCGCCGGGGCGACCTTTGCTGCGCGGCCCTCGGGGGGCGCGGGCGGTCCAGGCCGCTCCGCCCGCGTGCCGCGAACGTCGCACCTCGTGGCACGATCGGCAGGCCGCGCACGTGAGGCCACCCAGGCATCGCCGACCAAGCAAACAAACGGCCCTCCTTCCCTCCTCCCTCCTCCCTCCTCCCTCCTCCGTCCTCCCTCCCTCCCTCCCTCCCTCCCTCCCTCCCTCCCTCCTCCCTCCCTCTCCCTCCCTCCCTCCCTCCTCCCTCCCTCCTCCCCTCCCTCCCTCCTCCCTCCTCCTCCTCTCTCCTCCTCCTCCTCCTCCCTCATCCTCCTCTCCTCCCCCTCCTCCTCCTCCTCCTCCTCCTCCTCCTCCTCCTCCTCCTCCTCCTCCTCCTCCTCCTCCTCCTCCTCCTCCCTCCTCCCTCCTCCTCCCTCTCCTCCTCCTCCTCCTCCTCCTCCTCCTCCTCTCTCCTCTCCTCCTCCTCTCCTCCTCCTCCTCCTCCTCCTCCTCCTCCTCCTCCTCCTCCTCCCCCTACGGCCCATCGGGAGCCGCAGCGCAAACCGCGCAGAAGCCCACGTCAGGTATCCTGGCATACTTCTTTTCAGACCCACCAGGGTCATTCCTGCGTGTAGCCGACGGTCGTGGCGGCACGGACGGCGATGGTGGCAGCGGCGGCGGGCTCGAGGAGGTGAGGTTTCGGGGGATCGGGGATCGTTTCGGAGGTCGATGGTCAAGGGCAACGTTGGGGGGGATAGGCTTAAGGTGGGATGCATCGGCTTCGAATCGCAAGTCGATCGCCGATATGGGCCCGATAGCCCACCCCACCCAGGACCTTGCGGATTCGCAGATGAATCGCCGACTCCAGGTCGATGTTTCCTCCCCCCGAGCTGGTCCCCCCTGTCGTTCAGTGACGTGTCGGGGGGGATCGGGGATTTTCTTGGCGGTCTCTCTGGGAGCCTCTGGGGGTTCTCGTCCGCTGCGGCAGGGCGCAGCTCGAAAGACTGACTAGGATGGGCCCCGGAGGAGTCTTGGGGCCGATTCTGAGCGGGTCTGGTCGGAGGAGGATCGCTTCGCTTCGCCGTTCGTCCTCCCCCTTCGCCTCCTCCCCTATATCGGCCTCCTAGTGGCCCTGGCCTTCGCCCTGGCCCCCCATCGGTCCCCATCGGCCTCCGAGAGTCCCACGAGGGCCCCAGACGCTCCCCAACACGGGCCAATATTGCCCCTAAGCCAGCCCCAAGACGGCCGCAGGATGGCCCTGCACTGCCCCAGGCGTGCCCCGAGGCGCCCCCCAGACGCGCCCAGACGCCCCCCCCGAGGCCCTCCCAAACAGACCCAAACAGGCCCGAAGGGACCCCGCCGTCCCCCGCCGCTCCCCGGGGCATCAGCCACGGCCAGCGTGCCCGTGGTGGCGTTGGCCCACTGACTCGGTGTGGTGACGTGCATCCGGCCGGTGACAGCCCCCTCGAGGGCCACCGGATCATTGGCCCACGCGCGGATCGAAGAAGTCAGCACGGAGCCCCAACAGTTTATGTTTATGTGGTTTTTGCTTCTCCGATTACGCCTACCAGCCTTCGGCTTCCGCCGGCGGAGGAAGCCTCGCCCAACTTCCGCCGCCTTCCGCAGGCCTTCCGCAAAGAGATGCCGATTCCTTCGCCCCTTGAAGGCGAGGCTCTCTCTGGCACGCCTGATCTGGGCCGTGGCCCTCATGCTTCGAGTAGGGGATCGACTACAGAATTGATTCACGCCCCCCTTCCCCGAAAAGCCATGGTCTGCGTGCCCTTTGTTTCTCGACCGGGCCCCCCGCCTGGCGTGTGCTCCGCTGCGGGGGTCGGGCCTCCCTCGGAGCGCATGCCCTTCCGCTTGGTGCTTGGGAGCCGCCTGGCGCGCAGGCCGGGGCCCCCTTTCGCCCTTCCAGACGAGGGGGATGATGTTGATGCTGATGCTGATGCTAATGCTGATGCTGCTGATGATGATGATGATGATGATGATGATGATGATGATGATGAGGAGGAGGAGGAGGAGGAGGAGGAGGAGGAGGAGGAGGGGAGGAGGAGGAGGAGGAGGAGGAGGATGAGGAGGAGGGGAGGATTTTAGGAGGGAGGAGGAAGAGGTGGAGGAGGAGGAGGAGGAGGAGGAGGAGGAGAGGAGGTTAGGATGGAGGAGGAGGAGGAGGAGGAGGAGGAGGTGGAGGAGGAGGAGGAGGAGGAGGAGGAGGAGGAGAGAGGAGGAGGAGGCGGAGGAGGAGGAGGAGGAGGAGGAGGGGGATGGAGGAGGAGGAGGAGGAGGAGGAGGAGGAGGAGGAGGAGGAGGAGGAGGAGGAGGAGGAAGAGGAGGATCGCACGCCACTGAGGGGAAAGGGGGGAGAGAGGTTCGACGGTCCAAACAACACAGTGGGGCCCATCGGAGTGGACTTTTTTGTCACCCTGGCAGGAAGGCCAACGACCTGCGAGGGGCCAACGACAGGGCCTCCCGGCTATCAACAGACCGCCTCCGCGTCCTCCAGATCGTGGTCAGGGGTACGCTCTTGCAGCTTTGGTCCCAACTCGGCCGCTCCGGACTCATTCAGCCCAAAGGCCTGGAGGACATCAGCCAGGCACAAAAATGCATCTCGGCCCGCTCCGGGCCTTAAAAACTATTTCATCTCTGCTGGGCCTGCTTGGGCTCCTCCTTTCCCCCAACCAGCTCCCGCGCCCAGGCCCCAGGAGTTCTCCAAGGGCCCAGCTTGAGAGGCCTGTTGGGGTGCTTCCCTCTAAAGACCGCCCTCGAGTTCTTCCTGCCAGGGTCTACAAGGGCATGCTGGGAGTCTTCGCATCCCCTTCTGAGGCCCCGAGGTCCCACAGACACCGTGGCGCATGCCCCACTGGTCGAGCAAAAAAAGATCGGTGGCTGCCCTTCAGCCGTGATCGAGAACTCAAGCAGGGCATGTCCTACTATGAAGGCTGGAGACTACTGGGCATAGAACGCTTGTGCCACTATCTCTGGCGCCAGGGGCTCTTGGGGATGGCGTGAGGGCGAAGGAGGGTCCTGGGGAGGGCAGGCAGGAGCAACGGCAGATCGCCCCCCCCCTCCTCATCAGACCTTCGCCTAGCCTCAGCAAGCGCCTCCTCCATCTCCGATCCCCCTTCCAGGGAGATCATCGTGGGCCCCTGGGCCCCTACATTGTCCCACTTGCCCTCGTCGGAACAAGTGGCATGAGTGCCATGGCTCTTGCACACAATGGAAAGGGGGAGGAGGAGGAGGTGGAGGAGGAGGGGGGAAGAGGGAGCAAGACATCGCCCCTCGGGGCCCAACAACGGGGCCCACATTACAGGTGCGGAGGGGGGGGGAGGTGGTGTGCGTCGCGACGCGGAATAAAGTGCCGCAAGCGGAGGGGGCACGGGGCGGAGGTCCCACTGGGGCGCTGGGGGCGCGGAGAGGAGGGGGTGGGGGGGGAGGTGGTGTTTGCGTTTCGCGAGCGGATACAGTGGAGTGGTCGGGGCTGAGAGGCATGGGGCGGGGGTCCCACTGGGGCGCTGGGGCGCAGGGGACGCGGGGGGGAAGGGGGGAGGTGGTGTGCGTCGCGACGCGGAATAAAATAGCCGGGGCAGGGTGCCACGGGGCGGGCGCCCATTGGAGCGCTGGGGGCGCGGGGGGGCGGGGGGGAGGCGGTGTGCGTCGCGACGCGGATACATTCTCGGGGCGGAGGGGGCACGGGGCGGAGATCCCACTGGGGCGCTGGGGACGCGGGGCGGCTCGGGGCAGGGGGCCAATGGGCGGGGGTTCCATTGGGGCGCTGGGGACGCGGCGGGGAGGGGGGAGGTGGTGTGCGTCGCGACGCGGAATAATGTTGTCGGGGCGGAAGGGGCAATGGGCTGGGCTCAGGCCGACTGGGGCGTTGGGGACGCGGGGAGGGAAGTGGGGGAGGTGGTGTGCGTCGCGACGCGGAAGAAAACGTTCGTGGCGGAGGGGGCTGTGGGCGGGGCTCCTACTGGAGCGCTGGGGACGCAGGGGGGCTCGGGGTGACTGGGCTGGGCTCCTACCGTGGCGCTGGAGACGCGGGGTGGGGAGGGTGGGGGAGGTGGTGTGCGTCGCGACGCGGAATAAAATCGTCGGGGCGGGACGGAGGGGGCACTGGGCGGGGCTTGGGGCAGAGGGCCACGGGGCGGGGGTCCAACTGGGGCGCTGGGGACGGGGGGGGAGGGGGGGAGGTGGTGTGCGTCGCGACGCGGAATAAAATTGTCGGGGCGGAGGGGGCACGGGGCGGAGCCCCCACTGGGGCGCTGGGGACGCGGGGAGGGAGGTGGGGGAGGTGGTGTGCGTCGCGACGCGGAATAAAGCGTTCGTGGCGGAAGGGGCAGTGGGCGGGGCTCCCGCTGGGGCGCTGGGGACGCGGGGGGGCTCGGGGCAGAGAACCACGGCGCGGGGGTCCCACTCTGGCGCTGGGGACGCGGGGGGGGGGGGAAGGTCGGGGGCCCCACTGGGGCGCTGAGGACGTTGGGGGGAGGAGGGGGAGGTGGCGTGTGTCGCGACGCGGAATAAATCATCGGGGCGGAGGGGGCGCGGGGCGGAGCTCCCACTGGGGCGTTGGGGACGCGTTGGGGACGCGTTTGGGGAGGTAGTGTGCGTCGCGACGCGGAATAAAGCGTTCGTGGTGGCGGGGGCAATGGGCGGGGCTCCCACTGGGGCGCTGGGGACGCGGGGGGGGCTCGGGGCAGAGGGCCACGGGGCGGCGGTCCCACTGTGGCGCTGGGGGCGCGGGGGGAGGGGTGGGGGAAGGGGTGTCCGTCATGGTCGGGGCCGAGAGGGCACTGGGCGGGGGACCGACTGGGGCGCTGGGGGCGCGGGGGGAAAGGTGGGGGAGGTGGTGTGCGTCGCGACGCGGAATAAAGTGGTCGTGGCGGAGAGGGCAGTGGGCGGGGCCCCCATTGGGGGAGGGGAGGTGGTGATGTGGTGCGTGAGGAGGGGGAGGTGGGTGTGCGTCGCGACGCGGAGTAGAGTGGTCGGAGCTCTAGACACCCTGTGCAAGATAATAATGGGTCTCTGCCCTGCTAATGAAGTGGAGTAGCAGACGCGAAACATGGAGCATACCTTTGGCCATCATGACCACATTGTTCGGGCATCTGCGCAGCTCAGACCCCGCCTTCGCGAGCCAATCGGGTTGGTCGTTGCCCTCCCTCTCAAATGGGCTGATCCGTTCATCTCGAACGTCAGCCATGGAGGTGTGGACCGCCGCCCTACATAATTCCACCTGCTCAGGCCTTCCTTCTCGAAGCGCCTCCTTCCACAGGCAGGCTCTGGTGTTGCCGGACCGCTGCGCATATCTCGCATCCCAGCAGCACTGAACCCCTTCGCGATCGGAATATATTGTATATCTGCCTACTAAATGCTTCAGGGCCGCGAGCGCAGCATAATCTTCCCCGTCCCGAGCAACTTGGTCGGGGCCCAAATGCGGGGGGACCGCTCCATGTCATCCCGCTAAAAGTCGGCACTCATGATCATAGACTGCCGCTCCCCAACCAGCAACCCGACAGGACGGGGCCATCCCGTCGACACCTGGGCCATCGAAAAAAAACATGGCCCCCGTCCAAAGACAGGGGCGGAGCAGGCCTTTCAACCTTGAGCCCTCGCTCTGGGTTTCACCTGGGGCGGGAGAAGGCTTGGCACGGGCCATGCGGGCCCCCTCTAGACAACCGCTCTTGCGCATGCTCGGGCCCAGCTTGCAAGCGTCTAACAGAGGCTACCAGATCCCGTGGGAGGAAGTCCCTCCCCCATGCTTGGCGGGCTGGGCGCTCGAAATGGCGATGGAGCAGGCTGTCTTTCACATCCCTCCCCTCAAATGAGGCGCCGCGCTGGCAACTGCGTGTCGTGCTTGCTCAGCCTCGCTTGGCACCAGGGCGAGCCAATGACGAGGCCGCGGGTGACCCTTTGCCCCCGAATCCACCGCCGCCCGTCCGACACCCCAGCTTCTTCCTGTAGCGAGGCCTTCCACCTGCGATGTAACATTTCACTGAGGGGTAGCCAAAACATGTCGCCAGTCCATCCTTTGCCTTTGTCAATCTTGGCCAAGCCTTCACGGTCAGAAGGGCGCCTGGCTGCGAGCTTCGCTCTCCTAGCTACCATCGCTGGGGGCGCCTGGCGAAGGTCCCAGACCTCACCCGTGGCCTCGCGTAAGGTCCACGGGTCGCCCAAAAAACGAGCCCAACTCGCGCGCGAGTGAGGGGGGGGGCTGCAATTGGGTCTCGCACGCGCGCCCGAGGCCGAGGCAGAAGGGGCACCTCCTTGCCGCGGTCGAAAAGCGACTGCAGCACCACGGGCGCCAGGCGCTGATCCTTCAGAACCTGGCTGTACCTGCGGAGGGAGTCAGCCGTAATGATGACCGACGCATCTCTGACTCGGCCTCCTCGAGCACGCGTGGAGGCCAGCTCTAGGGGGCATCCCTTCGGCCCCCCCCCTTCCGCCCTGGGCGCAGCCAGGCAAAGCCGTTTCAACTTGCCATGGGGGGGCCCCTGAATTTTGGCCCCCCAGAGGGCCTTCGAAGTGATCTCAGCCCTAAAGATCGACCCGCGCGGCCCCCCTGCGTTGCGCAGCGGGAGGACCTTGGCAACTTTTTGCTGGGCCACGCAAAAACGCTCGTGCTTGGTGCTGGCCCTCCGTCTAGCGCCGCCCGTGGCGTCGCCTCCTAGACCCCTGTGGATCTGGGCTCTCGCCGACGGAGGCAAGCCGCGCAGCCTGGCTACTTCGTCCTCCAGGGCTGTCGAGGATGCCAGCAGGCCTGGCTTGTTCTCGGCGATGGGAAGCCCCATTCGCTGCAGGTCGGCGGTCAGCGGACAGAGACGCGACCGGCTGTCGAATGATGACCTGCTCTCCTCCAACTGCATGCAGCGATGCGCCATCAATGACATCATCGATGCGCGCCGTGGGATTCCCGACCGCTGCCCTGCGGAGGGCGCCGAGTAGAAGCGAGCGTGCAAATGTGGTGGCCCCAGAGTAGCCAGCAATGACTGTGCCATTCGGCTGGACCTCTCGACTGGCCCCTTGCCAGGCCACTCTCCGAGGCCCCCGATGCAGGCAGCAGTGAGCCCGCGGCAAAACCAGCGGAGAAGAACGGGCACGGGCCGCTGCCAGCAACTCTTCGTGCGAAGTATGCTCGTGCAACTTACGCAGGTCTACTAAAAGCGTCGCCGCTTCCAGCCCTGGGGCCGACCTAGCGTAGGCGTTCGGGGCGTTGTGGACCCAGGCACTCTTGCCGCCAGCCGTGCTAGAGCTTGGCCCCCAGAAGAAAAACAAACTTTTCGTCGACCGTCCGCTCCCATGCCGCGCGCAGGCCATGCCGTATGCGGCTCCTAACTCTGGCCCGGGGGGGGGGGGCTATGGGCCTCGCCCCTCCCGTCGGCTTGCCTAAGGACACAGCCAAGACCATCCACATCGGTCCTGCATCATGAGATCCTTCCCAAGCCGTTAGAATTCCCGCAAACGCTTCCATCATGGGCCGGGGGGGCTGCAGGAGGAGGCGAGGACTAAACGCGTCCCAACCAAGGGCCGTCGAGGGACTAAAAGAGGCCTCGGCCGCCAGCGCCTGGTCAGCCGTGGTGGGCGGGGGGTCGCCAGGGACCGACCAGCCATTGGGATGGCCTTCCGAGGCTCTGGAGGGTTTAGTCCACATTTGGGTCCAGTCTTGTAAAATGCGATCGAGTGCCGCTTGGCCTACTAGCGGCCGAATGCCCTCCATTGCCTCCGTGCCCTCGGCGCCTTCCCCATCCGCAGCCACTGGTAGCAGCCGCGACTGGAGGGCCAGGGGATCCTGCGGAGAAAACAGGCAGCGGCGGAGGACAAGGGCCTTTCGAGTACCCGTGGGCCGCCCGTTCTCCTCGCACAACAGCAGACTGGGCCCGCGCCCTCCATCTCTGTCGGCCTTCCGCTGTCTCTTTCTGCACTCTGCAGTCAACTTCGCGCTGGATCGCGTCTGCTAGGTCCGACCAGCTGGGCCCATTCAGCCGTCGAAACAGTTGCCCTATAGTTAGCGACGCCAGCAGCTGGTCCCCACCCCCCCTTCAGGAGGTCTTGCAACGGCCGCGCTGAGGCAAGCAGGTGCTCCCTCCTATCTGGGGATTTGGCCTTCATATACTGCGGAGCTAGGCGACGTAGCGACAACCATCGCTGGGTGAGGGGTTGGGGGCGCCTTTGCAACCCGCGTCTCCACGATGTCTCGAGCGGCGCCAACTGGACCTTGCACTCATTGGCCCTGCCAAAACACTGGCGACCTTCTATGCCATGCAGTCGCCCAAGCGCCGCCTCGGCCGCAGTGGACCAGCGCTCCATCGCGACTTGGGACTCTACTGTCTCCTGGCCAAGCGGGAGCTCCTGGAGGCCTGGCTCACGCTTCATGCGGGCCGTCTCTTCCTCATTTTGGGGTAGGGGGAAGCCTCGGGGAACCACTCGTTGCCGCACTTTGGCTTGTCCAGCCACTTGCCGCAACTTCAGCGCAACAGCAGAGTGCGGCCCCGCGGGCACGTCAGCCTGCTCAGCACAATCCTGGATGTGGTACTCCAGACATCGGCTCACCACGAACAACTCGCAGCAATTGCTGTGACAGGTGCCCCTGGGGGTCTCGCGACCGTGGCCCCAAGATGATCTGCCCACTGTGGCTCCATCAGCTGCTCGGCGTCAACTTCCAATCGCCTCCTATGACAAAAGGGCAGCCATCAGCGGCCACCGCTGCACCGAGCTCGTCTAAAAAAGATGTTGGCACCTGCCAGTCCCAGGGTCGTGTGGCCGTAGATCGACGCAAGAGGGTAAGGAAAGGCCTGATGCACCATCGCCATTATCATGCAGAGCCGCTCAGTCCACCGTTCAGGCGCATGCTCGCAACTGCCAAAGTGCGTCTTGCTCAAAATGGCCGCGCCCCCAAATGTCTCACGAGCCCCTGCGCCCTTTCTGGCCGCAGACGCAAGCCATGCCATGTAGCCCGCCTTGTGGCTCCAGCTGCGGGCCGTCTCGATCTGTGGGGCTTCCGATCGATGCTCCTGAAAAAACAAGGCATCTCACGCTGTTAGGTGAACCTCGCGGGCCCGCTCCATGTGTCCTTGAGCCGTCGGCCACGACTTGCAGTTGTAGCTGACCACCTGTCGGTCCCATCGCGCAGCCGTCGGCGTGCGGAGGGGCCCTCTAGCGCCTGGGGCGTCGGCCGCCCGCGCATCTGCGGCCCGGGGGCGAGGAAGGGTGCGATCGAGGGCCCCGGCCACCCGCGTGTCTGCGGCCTCGATCCAGCACCCTGCTCCTTCCTCTTTCAGGGTCTGCCCCGCCGCGGGCTCCCCGGGGTCGAGAACGCCGCGCCCCGCCGCGCCTTGGGAGCCGTAACGCCCCGGGGCATCGGCCACCTGCCCGTCGGCTGCCCAGGGCGTCGGCTGGGCCTGTTCGAGGGCGTCGACCACCCGCGCGCCTGCGGCCTCGATCCACCGCCCGCTGCTCCCTTTCGAGGTCTGCCCGTCTGTAGGCTCCCTCAGGACCTGTTGCGGCCCCGTCTCTTGGCAAGGCGCTTCTGGGGGGGGGGGCGCTCCGCCCCGGGGCGTCGACCACCTGCGCGTCTGCAGCTCAGAGTGGAGGTTGGGTCTGATCGAGGGAATCGACCACCCGCACGTTTGCGGCCTCGATCCAAGACCCGCTGCCCTCCTTCAGGGTCTGCCCTGCG